>JARHVA010001861.1:1642500-1837500 GCA_037957365.1 Torreya grandis
TACACAATAAACAAATCATGATCCTAAAGTTGGTTGCCTATCTACATGTCAAAACTATCAGAGACCAAGAATTAACTGTGTTTAATTTAATTTGTAGAATCAATTATAGCATGGTCTGATATGGAAAATTAGTTGAGAAATAAACCCATATCATGAATGAAATGAGAGTAATTATCATGGCATGTGTATTTTAATTAAACAAAAAATAGAAAATACAAATTTTAGTATTAAAGAGACATGGGAAGATGTTAATAATGATTAAATCTTGACTACTTTTAGTTGCAAAATTTAATTGAGACATAATTTGGTTATGCCAATTATTTCAGTTGCAAAATTTAACTGAGACATAATTTGGTTATGCCAATTACAAGCACACTTTCAATCTATCAATGATTTTGAGCTACCTACTCAACCACATTCCCTAAACCAATAATAAATGTTTTTAACTACCCCATTATCAAAAAAAATTAATTAAGTTTGAACCCTCAGGCATGTATGCCTATATAAGATCAACTTACTGATGTAATAATAGCTAGTCTTTTTTAAGACTAAGAGAATTATTCTTGGGATGGTATTTTTTATGACTAAGAGAATTATGCTTGGGTTGGTATTTTTTGGGACTAAGGGAATTATGCTCCAGTTTTTCTTTTCTAGTTAGAGAATATTATATCTATCTTGCTCCTTGTATTTTAAAACTTAAAGTAGTGGACCAATCATTTTTTCATGTATTTTCCCTACTTTTTAGAATACTTTTTTGAGTCAACATTGTTTAGAAGCTGAGTCTATAGGTAGTTGAAAAATTGATGAATACAAAATGATCCTTAATAGAAACATCCTTAATATAAATTCTGTCATGTGATAAACTTGGTTAGTGCATGTATATGGTGACCCTATTTTCCTCTTTGGCTTTCCTACTACATTCCATAGACTCTTGCACCATCCTTAGTTACAGTTGTGTTAAGTGTAACTCTACTAAGGACTAGTCTACATAAAGATTCATCTTCTCAACAAAACTAGGCTAACCGACATTAGATAGTGGGATATTTTTTCTCTTTCTCCTTGTCTCTCTCTTTTTTTCCTTTTTTTTAATCAATTTATTAGTTTAGATTGGTTTAGTTTTTGAGTTACAGTCTAAATATAACACTTACATTGATTTCATGTTATTATGTCTATTATTATTTATGCATTATTGAAATTTTAAACAATAGACATTTTCATTATGAAACATCTATTTATTCATAGTTAAATACTAATGTTAGTTCCATAGGCACAAGATTTTCTTTTTTATTCATATTGATCTAGTTGAAATACACATCAAAGACCCTTGACATGGTATGAGCACAACGAGCCAACTAGGTTACCCTACATACTAAGATATAGTAATTGAGAACTTTGGGAGAGTCATTCATGAAAGTATATTTTCAAGAGAGGTAAGAGATTAACAACCCCTTTATCTAATTGTTGGTTACATGTCAAATCCTACATCAACATGTTTTAGATATAGAAGGAGGGAATAGATGGTGTATTTCAAACTTTTATTTTATCTATAATAAGCTTAGCTTTATTTTTTCTAGGTTCCTAGATTGGAATGCTTTTATCTAAGTCTTATAATGGTTCTAACTTTGATAAGACTACATAGTTATATTATGTATATTTTAGGACCTTCCCATGACTTTCCCAAGAACCCCCATAAAATTTGTACAAAGTATATCCATGGTGAGAGTTCAACTACTAAATAACACATATAGGATTTTAGAGAAGCCCTTATCAAAAAGAAGATTGAACATGAATATGTGGCTTATACATATTCCCCTTTTCATTAGCTCAAACTACTTATTCTTGGTACCTTAGACTACCATAAGGGTGTATCACAATATGGGTCATATTTAGAGCCTATTATTGAAACATTTTAGTGTGCCCATTGACCCTTCTATCTTGTTATACCAATATATCATAGTTTATAAAGGGCCTAATGAGATAACTAGTGTATTCAACCATAGATTCCATCATCTATACACTAAGTAGAGGGATATTTTCTTATAAATAGAGGATTCATAAATAAATTTATATATTCAAGCCTTAGATACTCTAATTTCCATGTTCATTAAGATGAATCCCTTTGATCTCACCTCATTAGCATTTTTATACCAAGAGGTTATCAATGTTAAGCAATAACTAATGACTCAGAATATTTATACCTAAAATCCTTTAATTAATATGCCAAAGAGTCATCCCATGGAATTATATGCACCTTAAAATGAATCATCACCCAAACATTTGTCCAACCAAACATTCCAATGATAAATGAGAGTCTTGCTTGTTTATTTAATGCATCTGACTTAGTTAATTCTATGTATAATAATCAATAGTCTATTTCTTATAATGTTAGTTATTCAATATATTTAGGTGATTTTAATAATAAAGTACAATTTGATTTAGGATACAATAAGATGTAATTCACAATCTAAGATACAAAGATACATATCCTAATGCCCCATATGAAGTCTATGAATCTAGCTGCACCACTAATGTAGAGTTGATCATGCATGCTAAGAACATCCCTTCTTATAAGTGTGATCCATTATTTTAAGGATATAAAAATAATTATTATAACACTAAGTATTGAAAATTTTAAAAGTTACCCTAACAACTAAAAAATAATTTAATGAGAATTTATCCACAAAAAATGAACAAACATACATCTCTTGTGATTATCCAGAAGAATAATTGGAGGAGTTGGAGATATTAGATGAGGAAGATGCATACTATACATCTAAAGATTTCTTACCCTCAACTTATACTACTAATTTTAATATATTGATTCAATATGGTCAACATATTTGTGGTTTTAATGAGACTTTCCATGCATTAATAATAGGGAATGAAGTAGAAGAAGGAAACCAAGAAGGAAGAGGTTGTCTATCTGAGGATAAAAAGCCAAAATAATTCAAATTTTATTATATCTCTCCTCTATTAAACCTCACCTCCAAATAAATTTATAGTACCCAAATCATCCTCTCATCATAAGAGGCAGTTAAGCTAGAAATGAGAATTTAAGCATATAATGACCTAAATGAAGAAATAATGCAAATGGAGATATAAGCTGAGAATGAACTTAATCAACCCATCCCTCCACATACTTCATACATTGATGATAAATTCATAAAATATTTGGTATGGGAAGGACATAAACCTTTTCCATGCCTTATGGATTCCAAGGATAATAAATGGGATGTTATGTAAGCATCTATATGCATCAAAGAGTAGTTGACAAGTGACTCATTGAATGGCTGCCACAAAAAAAAAATTGCCATTTTTAGGTTGGATTTTATAATATATTTGGTATGTATGAGTACCGATACTTATGCCTCATTACAATAAAATGTATGGGTTGAGGTATTTTATAAATTCTATCCCTCATGCTTTATAAAATCTAGATGCAAACATGATGCAAAATTATATAGTCCTAGCTTGTTTGAGTTGCATGAGAAGAACATTGATAAATCTTTATGGGATATTGTTTTCTAATGTAAAGGAAAACATAGACATAAGTATATTATTCCTTTACCCTTATAAAAATTATGTATTATAGGTGTCTAATTAAATTTAATCATGCTCTTGCTTAAAAGGAACTCTGTAATACTTTTTATTTTTCCTTCTTTCTTTTCTTTTCTTTTCTTTCCTTCTTTTCCCTTGTTCATAGGTTAGGTTTACTTTGGTTTGTTTCTCTATTTTAATTTTTGGTTTTATCCCAAATATATTTTCCCCGTAGTCCCCTTGTTAATAAAAAAATAAATGATAGGATATTACAAGAGTAACATGGAAGGCACTCAAAGAGCCTAATCATAATTTTAACCAAATTTATTATGTGAAATATTGTTGTTTCTTGGTTCATTATTTGAATTTGGAAGGCCAATGATTCATAACAAACCCTATGAGTTTTAGAACACCTATTTTTCTGTTTGAATCCATCTAATCCACTTAATAAAATATTTGAAGAAAATGCAACATTGCTTCAATTTTAATTTGTCCTAAGTTGTCTTGAAGCCACTAATTTCTTTCTACCCATGGATTGGTCCCTAACCCTCTATGGATGAGTTGAAAAATATCCTTTCAAAATAATTGAGTTAAAATGTAAAAATCTAAAATTATCCTCAAAAGGGTGATCTTGGTAGCCTCCACCATAGGTTTTCTAGCTTAGTTGGAAATGGAGCAAGGCATTTGGAAGGGACCATAGGTATCTCTATTTGGGATATAAATTATTGGATATAATTATACCAATGAGCAAGACACTTCCCCCCAAGATAAATTTTAAAATATTTTCCTTCAACAATTCTAACCTTATGCAAATTAGAATTAATGCATGTGAATGTAAATGAAATGAATAAATCACTTAATCACACAAATGGTTTTAGAAATATTATGGCTTAGTATTTCACTTATTCCCATAGGCTTTAGTTCCTTTGAATTTTTATTTTATTTTGAGAAATTACTTACAACTAATGCTTTTTATTCTTATGAAATTAGAGATTCTAGATTCTTGAAATATTTAGGAGTATTTTCTAGTAAGAGTCATTATTTTTTGTTGCTTACAAAACATGCCCTATTTTTAGCCAAAAAATAGGGACCCTCTTTTTGATTTAGAGTTTGATCTTATAATTTAAGGAGTCTATTACAGTTACTTATCTAAATTCACATCTAGGCTGCATTAAGCTAAAAATTTGAATGTACTTGAATTTGATGTATTAGTATATTTGATTTCTTGAGTTTCAAAACACATTTTAAAAATTCCTTTAGACTATTTAACCTTGGATTTGTGTAGATTATCTACATATTTCATAGTTTTATGGCTTCTTTTCCAAGCAATTTGGTCTATTTCAATTCTCATTTCGATCTAAATGACTAAGGATTCACATAGTTTCATTCTATTATATAGTCACTTTCATATAAATGTATTAAATTAAATTTTGAATCTATAAAAATAGCTAAGTCTGTATATTGTTTCATTTTATACATAATAATTTTTTGGCTTTTACCTTAGCTATTTTTATTTGAATTTCTTAGTTGCTTGATTTTAAATCGAAAACTACTGATTGGGATTTTTAATGTTTACCCACAGTTGTTTGAATGTATCTCGATGCCACCTAGTGACTTTTTTTAGCTCTTGATAGATCCAACCCATTTAAAAAAGAGTTTTGGCACTTAGTCTATTTCATGATTTTACCTAGGTCCATGTGGCACCTTTCCACTTAAAAATATAGTCAATTATTTGACTTTGCCTAGATCTAAATGTTGATATCCCAATAGTCTAGGGCTTATTCAAAATTATTTTAAGACTTAGTTAATTTTATTTAGGTTACCCAATAGGGTAATGACATCAATGATTCTTTAGGACGGTGGTTCAGTAGCATGATACCATGTGGCATAATCTCACTGCTATGTTATCCTAGATATGTCTATACCAGTTAATGCCTCTAGGCTAGTGGATTAGTAAGATGATGCCACATGGCACCATCCTACTACTCTAATATCCTAAAGATGTTTGTATAGAGTTCACAACCTCCAAGTAAGTGGGTGAGAAATAAGATTCCATGTTCTAAAATATTTCTCCTCTATAGCCCTAAGGTGTTATGTGTAGCACTAGTAATGATGTTAGAGTCTTGCGCCAACAGGTGAGTGGGATGGAACCACATGGAAAAATATCATTTATCTATTATCTTAGTGTTTTTAATGTAATGTTTGTTGGGAGGATGGGTGGATTAAACCGGAAGCACACAATTTGATTACCAAACCAAGCAACCTAATATGCGGAAATTAACTAGATTCACCAAGTAACTAGAATTCAGAATAACACAGCATATGAGAGACAATACCAAATTGTATTAACACTTTATACAGAAAAGAATACAATAAAGAAGATGCCACTTCTTCTCCACCACCTTACAGAGGTTTCCCATGCCTCAAGTGAACAGTAATTCTTCTCCCCAAAGCTCTCCCTCTCACAGGTCCCAACACCCAACTCAAATACAGAGTTGGTGTTCACCTCCCGTGCTCCACGCACACCACAAGTGCTCCACGCACTCCACAAGCACTCCACGTGCTCCACAAGTACTCAAGGTACTTCAAGTAGATCTCCCATGAACCTACAACAACCTGCAATTCAACAGACCATACTTATGGAAGGAACTCCCTTGCCTTCCTCTTGCTCTATCCGAGTACACACCTGTACTCCAAGTAGATCATGCCTGATACTGCTCCCTGTTGTGTTGCTGTCTGTATGACCTTGCACACCTGCAAATCAATCAATGGTTCTAATCACCTGTGAACCTCGACCTTGCACACACATACACTTGCAGATCAACGATCTTACTTACCATGTAGATCTCCTATATAGGCCATGCAACTGTGACCAAGATCCTACACTCTTGAAGAACCCAGCTGGCTCTCCAATTCAGCACCAACACACCTGGTACTGTGGCACTAGGAGGAATGCACCATAGCTCTACCTCACACACAGAAGGAGCTTATAATTATGCTCTCTTACTCCCTAGCACACTTTTCCAATACAACCATGAGTCTATTATATAGATCTCATCCAAACAATGATTAGACATCTAATTACAATAATTAGATCCGCAGCTATGAGTCTAAAATTAGCACTCATCATGCAAACTCTTGGTTCATTAGCTCACTGCCCGTAATTAACTCGCATTCAAACTACACAGGCGACCGACGTCGGTCCCTGTCCGCCTGGGGTCGCCGACGCCGGCCGATATATGACCAACGTCGGTTGCCTTCCTGTCTTACCCTGCCGACGCCGGTTGGCCAGACCAACGCCAAACACTTCAGACACTCAGCAACTCATTCTGCAACCTCCTCCATGTCTGCATCAGTGAAGCTTTTAGCTCCACAATCCTAACAATCTCCCACTTGGAGATAAACAGCTGCACTGTACCTGTACCTGTACTCCGTCTAATCTGTTTCCTGGTTTGTATCCCTCTTCAAGCTCCCACCTGAAGACAACCCACCACACATCCCGTGGTGTACCACCTGTCATCCGAGTAACCTGCCACATCCGAACCTATAAATACATGTAGTGAAGTCCTGACCCTGCATAGCAACACCTGCTACCGGTCCCTGTCAAAAAACCTGAGAATCCACTTCCCCGAATTGGCTCCTAACTCTCTGACAGCTCCCACTGCATGGGAATACTCAGGTCTATACCAGACCTCATGTGATTTCAGACACTGTACCTGTCCAGCCCTTAGTGTGCTCCGGCTCTGCATCCTGAACCTCGCCAACACCTGATTCACATCAGCTCCCACTCGAGACAAAATCAACCTGTGATCTCCATGCCTCCCATGTCAAAGAATTCCGCTGCTCCAAACTCCCCCTGACATGCCACTGAACTAATCTTACCCTTAGCTCAGCAAAACCCTGTATGTACACCCCTGCTAGCTAGCATACTATCCACATACAGTAACAGAATGATGTCATGACTCATCATCCCCCTGGTAAGTCAAAACACAGTAGTTACCCTGACATTGACTGAAGCCATGCTCCATCCTCCACCTGTCAAAACCTGGTACCACTGTCCTGCAGCTCCTCAAGACCATATACCTGATCTTCTGTCTCACGTATCCATTCTCTCCATTCTTCTACTAAGGTATCCATTCATCTCTGTGCTTTTATACCTACTGGCATCTCTACCAAAACACACCTGTCTGGTTCTCCTCCAAGGAATCACATCCTCATCCATGCCAAGCTCACACCTGTTTCCTGGATCCTTCCTGCTATACAATCAGCAACAAGTATGAAGAAGAGGAACAACAAATTTGAGGGCCTACTTACACCTTCAGTCCTCTGTATGGGTGTTTGAGACTCCTTAACAGCTTGCTGTCCACCCAAAATCCGTTTACAGTGACCGACCTCGGTCACCCCACAGTCTGCATTTGACCGACGTTGGTTCCATGCGTCTGTACCTGACTACCAACCTGCCTGCGCTGGTGTCCCTGCTACCGACGTCGGTTCTCCTAACTGACCTCGGTCTTAAATACTGCCGACGTCAGTCTCCTGACCGACGTCGGTCTTACCCTGCCCGACATCGCCGACTTCGGTCTGCACATGACCGACATCGGCACCTGTCTGTTCGACGCCGGTTCTTCCTGACCGACATCGGTACCTGTGTTCACCTGTGAGTGATGGATTTTTACCCGCGAGCTTCTTTGAATCAAAACCCATGTCCAAACTGCCCTGCTCAGAAGTATCCAGCCACATCCACTGGGTTCTGTCCGCCATCTCCTCCATAAACACCAAGGCTTTCCAGTTCTTAAGCCTGTCAAATATATCTGTCTTCCGCTTAAGAACATGCATCTCCTTCCTGCTCATGTGACCAAGCCTACGAAGCCACGTCTTTGCAACAAAAGAAGAATCAGTAATATAAACAAGTAGATAAAGGATACCTATTTTCTTACCACCAGCTAATTCAAGTGCATCCGCTGTGAGAGTTCTTGTGCATCTCTCATCACCCAATTTTTCTGAAGAAATTAGCCATATCTCCAAACCTGGGACCTGCATGACCTTCATCAACACCTGTGTGTTGGCCGCCTACAATTTCAGCTTCACTTCCCCTTTGCCAATCCTTTGGCAAGGCTCACCAGCTCCTCTACCTGGAACTGCATGGAAAGAGGCAACCGAATCTTTTATCCAAGATTCAACTTTATCCAAGAAACCTGCAAGAACATCCTGTGCAACAACACCTGCTACATTTGTATCTTTAGTTTCTTCATGCTGATCTGTTACCAACCAACAATAATCTTTTACCTGCTCTTTCTTTCCATAGGACCGTGAGTGACCATCTGTGCTTTTCAACTCCTCCATTCTTAGCTTACTTTGATCTGCAGTTGCTCTACTCCCACTCGATCAGAAACCCCTGAGAGTGACCTGTAACCAAACACAAAACCTGCTTCCTCCAACCTCAGCTCAGATACCACCTGTTGGTATCAAGCTCAAGAACCTACAACCAAGGCTCTGATACCACTTGTTGGGAGGATGGGTGGATTAAACTGGAAGCACACAATTTGATTACCAAACCAAGCAACTTAATATGCGGAAATTAACTAGATTCACCAAGTAACTAGAATTCAGAATAACACAGCATATGAGAGACAATACCAAATTGTATTAACACTTTATACAGAAAAGAATACAATAAAGAAGATGCCACTTCTTCTCCACCACCTTACAGAGGTTTCCCACGCCTCAAGTGAACAGTAATTATTCTCCCCAAAGCTCTCCCTCTCACAGGTCCCAACACCCAACTCAAATACAGAGTTGGTGTTCACCTCCCATGCTCCACGCACACCACAAGTGCTCCACGCACTCCACAAGCACTCCACGTGCTCCACAAGTACTCAAGGTACTTCAAGTAGATCTCCCATGAACCTGCAACAACTTGCAATTCAACAGACCATACTTATGGAAGGAACTCCCTTGCCTTCCTCTTGCTCTATCCGAGTACACACCTGTACTCCAAGTAGATCATGCCTGATACTGCTCCCTATTGTGTTGCTATCTGTATGACCTTGCACACCTGCAAATCAATCAATGGTTCTAATCACCTGTGAACCTCAACCTTGCACACACATACACCTGTAGATCAACGATCTGACTTACCATGTAGATCTCCTATATAGGCCATGCAACTATGACCAAGATCCTACACTCTTGAAGAACCCAGCTGGCTCTCCAATTCAGCACCAACACACCTGGTACTGTGGCACTAGGAGGAACGCACCATATCTCTACCTCACACACAGAAGGAGCTTATAATTATGCTCTCTTACTCCCTAGCACACTTTTCCAATACAACCATGAGTCTATTATATAGATCTCATCCAAACAATGATTAGACATCTAATTACAATAATTAGATCCGCAGCTATGAGTCTAAAATTAGCACTCATCATGCAAACTCTTGGTTCGTTAGCTCACTGCCCGTAATTAACTCACAGTCGAACTACACAGGCGACCGACGTCGGTCCCTGTCCGCCTGGGGTCGCCGACGCTGGCTGATAGATGACCGACGTCGGTTGCCTTCCTGTCTTACCCTGCCGACGCCGGTTGGCCAGACCAACGCCAAACACTTCAGACACTCAGCAACTCATTCTGCAACCTCCTCCATGTCTGCATCAGTGAATCTTTTAGCTCCACAATCCTAACAATGTTGAAGCATATTCAAAACTTTGGGTGAGTGAGATGATGACACATGGTAACATATCACTTCAAAATGATGTAAATAGTTATTAGGACATGTCAATCTCTATGGGTGGTAGGACCATCAAAATTTACTAGAGGATGAGAACCAATCAATGCACACGTGTATTTTTTATATCCTAGATTCAAATTTATAGGTTGATGAAGTGTCAAAATTTTTAGACTTAGGGACTGATAAGGAAATACTACATGTTTCTTGTTAGAAGTGTTAGAACTAGCCAACTCCTAAACCTATCAAAATTGTCAAATCAAAAACTAATCAAAGGCCACCACATGTCATGCATCAATAATCAAACAAATTATATCACCCTAAAATTATATTATTCACTCTCATAGTCCTAACAAATATGTTAGATCTTATGAGAGCTCACTATAAGGAGAAAATGCCATGAAATAAAAGGTAAAAAATTATTAGGACTCTAGCCTAGCAAGTCAATCTGAAGTCATAAGAGCTAATTATTGAAGGTTATAGGTTACACCCTAACTAAGTAAAGTATTTTTAGGTCCTTTACCCAAACCTATTCTAACATGGGAATGACCCTAGGCTATGGGTTACCTAATCTTGGGTCAGACCTCTAGGGTTTTTAATGAGGTTAGCTACTTTGATGTATCACTTAGCTCATTTACACTAAAACATACTAATTTTTGGGGTGAAAAAGGAGAGAGAGATAAGTAAAAGGGAAATATAAGA
The DNA here is from genome assembly GCA_037957365.1 of Torreya grandis. Classification (NCBI taxonomy): domain Eukaryota; kingdom Viridiplantae; phylum Streptophyta; class Pinopsida; order Cupressales; family Taxaceae; genus Torreya; species Torreya grandis. The sequence goes on from JARHVA010001861.1 coordinate 1,653,467, forward strand.
TAAATTTGGTGATGCACCTAAATGATTATTCATCTACTCTTACTTGATCTTGTAAAAACACTAATGAGACAAGTAAAAGATTGACTCTATGACTCCAAAATCTGTTATGCATTAATATTTCATGTAGAGGTTTACCAAGTGATCAAAACCTAAGGGAGGTGATGGAGAGGCATGATTCAAGGCACTAATTAGTCAGTTTATCCACATTCGATTTTCAATAAAATGGCATTAAACACTAAACGTGACCTGCATAACAAGATGAACTAGTATATGATGAGATCTAGACTTGACAAGGGAGAAAGCTCTACCACATATGCAAATAAACTAACATAAACACATTAGATAAGCATAATTAAATATAAAAATAGTCTTCTATTTATCTCAAGAGGTTACAAATCTCAATCTTGGTAGAGTCTAGTCATGCCTAAGAGAGGGATCCATTTTAAGGATTAAAAACCTCTATATATAGTAGAAAGGGATGAAAGTGATATGTAACATGCATGAGAGAGTGGAGAAGGGAGTCTTACCAACAAAGATCATGTAGCTTCCTCAATCTCCTTAATGCATTAATCCCACTATAATTGTCTAGATATGAAGCCCAAGATATCTATTACATGTAGTCATGAATGGCCACTTGAATCCTGCTTGATCTCCTTTACATTAATGTTTTTTTACTATAAGGATAAAATCCTCATATTCATGGACCTGACATAGCCATGTCTATATTTATTTTAGGTAATTACATGTTCCTACTAAATTGTTAATGATTTGACTATCATATTTATATCTTGACATGCTCTTTACTACAAATCCTGAACATGGATCTATTATAGATTGAAAACCAATTCATTTATTAGTTTTAAAATAGTCAATATATCCACCTAGACATATACATATTTTTTGAACAATTAGTATCCCACCCTAATCTATATTAGGTTTTAAAAGACCTATTTTGTCCTTGTGCATCATGGAAACTAAGAACTCATTATATATGTGCCTCTCCTTTGAATAATGGTGAACAGAGTCATGAAAAGAGACTATGACCTTAGAAAATTAGGTTTGTAGGTTCAAAAAAACATCAAACTAGGAACTTGAATGAGCTTTGATGGTGGCCTTGGGCTCAAAATATTCATTTGGATCCACCTAGATTACATTCAATCTTGATTCCATGTATTTGCTTGCCTTGGTCAAAAACTACTTCCTTAACCTCCATTGGAAGTTCCTTGGCCTCAGCTTCACTCATTAGTTATTGACTATTTGAATCAGGCCCATTGACCTTTCAAATCCTCTCACACCATTAATCCTAATTTGTATGGTATAATATTAACCATTTAGCTTTGGATTATTTGAATCCAAATGACTATCTAATATGGCTTAAATTTGATGTTTGTATGTTCATCATTTTATGTCCACATGACTATCATTAACATTCATATAATTGTTAATGTTTGAACCCTAATGGATAATTAATGATATTTATTTTAACATCCATGTGATCATCAATGACATCTATGTGATTGTCAATGACATTTGCATGACCATTACACTTTGAATACCAAATGGTTAATTGTTTATCTTTACTTCGACATCTATGCAACTATCAATGATGTCCATACAACCATCACAATAATTTTTCAACTTTAAAGGCTTGCATCTTGAGATAGAAAAAACATGTAGGCACAAAATTTGTAGGAGATGTTCATGGCATCTATAATATTGATTCTATGTGATCCTTCAACCATGAGATGCTTTCAAGGAAAACTTATAAAATTCATAATTAAACTAGCAAATCCATTTTTACATGATGTCCTAATGATGGTATGGTTCATTTATAATTGTGCTATGAGATTTTACTTGCCCTTGAAATATCTAATGATATTTTGATGCCCATGTGAGCTCGTTCGATGATCCTAATTGTATTGATCATCATGAGAACTCACTTCCTCAAAATTTTAAAAACTACACTTTAAGTTTACTTAAAGTGTTTTAAAATATTTGTAGGATACATATGATCTTTGGACCACTCATTCCTTCCATAAATTTATTCATCTTATCCATTTAAAATAGGATATTTTCTTATCTATTCAATCCAATAAAAATCTTGGTATGTGGGTCAAATTAGCCAACATTTATGGAAAATCGTAGGAAAGTATGCATGCTATGCTTGAGAACCTAGACACTTATATTAATTTTGGACTTATAAATAATGATATAATAGAAACTTGACTACTAGAAACCTCTTGAAAAAGATAGCACCCATTAAAGTAAGAAAGGTAAAAATACAAACAAGAAAACTAACCTAAATCAGACAAGATCAAACAACCTAATGTGTCAGGACAACACTTGGAGGAAAACAACAAGATCTAATCTAATATGTATAACTAAAACTCATATATGCTTTCCACCTTCATCAAAAGTAAAGTTTTATGGTCCAACCTTTAAATTTGAAACATGTTTACCATTTCTTGATGGCCTCTTCTTGTAGACTTGAGAAATTGGATGTTCATGACATCATGATGAGGTAGATGGGCCTCTATCTTCCATTCTAAGTTGTATATATTAAATATGTGTATCTAAGACCCAAACATAATACTCCCATATTCTTCAATTTTTCAAGAATGTTACCAATTACTCTTTATTAATTAGCTACTAATGTTCTACTATATCTCCCATTATGCCTTCATTTTGCTCCTCATGAACATGTGACTTGTAAATGTTTTCATGATTGACCTATTGTATCTGTTTAGGCATGCTAGATGATAGGACCTCTTCATTTGATTTGTGTTTAGGAGCAATGATCTGAGGCCTTAAATCAAAAACACTTGTTCATTCTTCTCATCTGCATGCACTTGCTCTTATTATGAGCCAATTTCAGCAACTGATTGGTCTTCAAGATCTTCAATAGGAAGTGTAAGATCTTGAATAAATTAATAATATTTGTAAATATCCATATATTACTACCATAAATACTTATCATTACATTGATGCTTATCTTCCTTGTCTAGGATGTACTCATCAATGGTCAAATTTTTAAGTTCTTAAGAAGCATTTTGATGTGAAATACCTAGTATGTGATCAAGAGGCTCTTGGAAAACAACCTTTTGTGGCACATCTAAAACTTATTATTCATGGATATCCCCTTCTACTTTTACTTGTCCCTATAATTCATCCCCTTTAACACTATGGAAGAATGAATCATGATCATTCTTTCCAAGTGGTGTTCTAATAATGATTGCTTCTTCTTGATCACTGAAGTCATTATCACTTTCTATCACTTTAGCTACATCTTCTTAATTTACCTCACAAATGAGAGGATATTTCTCTAGGATATGCATAGTAGATCCTTGAACATACTCAAGAAGATGAGAAATGTCCATATAAGTAACCATAGATACTTAATTTTCTCGTGTATCTACCTTTCTTAGATCACATTCACCTCCTCTTCTTATTTCACTACTTCTTAGACATATTTTCATGAAGGAAAGGACTTGGGTTCTTGAGGAGAGGGAATTGGAGGATGAGTGGTCTCTTATTTGACTTAAATAATCACTATTTCCTCCTTCTAGATACTATTTTTGATGGATTTCTAAGAAATAAAGGGATTAGATTCTTGAGAAGGGAAGAGTGGGGATTGAGTAGCTTTGGGTTTGCTTTAATCCATGACTTGACCCCAAAATGGAAATTTGGGCTCATAGTTCCCTTGTATAATGTACATTATGTTTTGAGGAATGAGAAGAGGTATGTGTAGTTGAGGTGATGTTGCCTTTGTATCTACTAATATTTGGTACAAAATTTAATCTATAGATTTAATTTTCCTAATAAAGGAGGCTTCAAAATTAGAGCTTGATTGTTTATAATGGATAGCTCTTTCAACACAACCTTGCCTTCCCTCCTGGACTTTCCCTTGGATAGATTTCTATGAGGAGAAGGCTGAGAGAAGTTGGGGAAAAATATGATGACTTTGAAACTCATTTGATGAGGCTTTTGAGTGATGATGGGAAGCTTAGTATGAGGTTGACATGGAGTGAATGAGGGAGGAAAAGATGGGTAATGAAGTGTTTAGTGTTATTAATGGTCTAGCAACTTCTCAATATTGATTTCTTATTCTTAATCACTAAAGTCATTATTAATTTCTATCACTTTAGCTACATCTTCTTGATTTGCCTAAAAAATGAGAGGATATTTTTCTAGGATAGGCACAATAGATCCCTAAAAGTACTCAATAAGATGAAAAATGTCCATAGAAGTAACCATAGATACTTAATTTTCTCATGTATCTACCTTTATTAGATCACATTCACCTCCTCTTCTTATTTCACTACTTCTTGGATGTCTTTCCATGAAGGAAAGGACTTGGGTTCTTGAGGAGAGGGAAGTGGAGGCTGAATGGTCTCTTATTTTAGTTCAATAATCACCATTTCCTCCTAGATACTATTTTGGATGGATTTATAAGAGGTAATGGGATTAGATTATTGAGGAGGGAGAGGTGGGGATTGAGCAGATTTGGGTTTTCTTGAATCCATGACTTGACTCTAAGATGGAAATTTGGGATCATGGTTCCCTTGTATAATGTAAATTATGTTTTTAGGAATGAGAAGAGGTATGTGTAGTTGAGGTGATCTTGCCTTTCTATCTACCAATGTTTGGTACAAAATTTTATCTATAGATTCAATTTTCCTAGTAACGGAGGCTTCAAAATCAGACCTTGATTGTTCATGATGGATAGCTCTTTCAACACAACCTTGCCTTTCCTCTTGGACTCTCCCTTGGATAGATTTCCATGAGGAGAATGTTGAGAGAAGTTGGGGAAAACTATGATGACTTTGAAACTAATTTATTGAAGGCTTATGAGTGATGATGGGAAGATCAATATGAGGTTTACATGGAGTGAATGAGGGAAGACAAGATGGGTGATGAAGTGTTTGGTGTTATAATGGGATACCAACCTCTCAATATTATAGATGAGTCCATCTATGTCAAGCATGTCACTACTATTATAGAATAATTTATCCTAATTAAATACATCCACTCTTATTTTACATGCTACATTGAAGTCCTAACCTCTCTAATGACATATTTTGGAATTTCCTTCCCATACCCTTTCAATGTATCAATATTTGTCATATTATTCTCTTGGTATAATAGAGCTTTTTAAGGGTATATATAGAATGGTTTGGGGTATGATTAGGTTATTTATGAGTTTCAAAAAACTACCATGACTAATCAATAATCTAAGGGGGTAGATGAGACTCATAAAAGGCTTAATGATCTTGGTAATAAGTGGGCTCATCATAAGACCAGACTAGCTGCTCATAGGGAGGATTAGGGCAATACTCCTGCATGTATGATTGATATAGGTCATCATAATACTAGTGAGGATCATAGTAGGATATATATGGATCATTTTGAAGATAATTATGAGCTGGGTAAGATAGAATTATTCTCTATAGGCTTCTATATCCTAAAAAACATGAAGATAGCTAAAATCATGAACAAGAATATGCTCCATATCTTGAGATAAGGACCAAGGAATTATTGAAACTAATTATAAAGATGAATGTGATATAGACTTGATTCAATAGATAAAATTTGGTCCCACTACCAATGCCAAAATTTTTTGGAGGTTCTAGGTTGTACCTTGGTTGAGCACAAGATTTTTCAAGTCCTCTACCCAAACCTAGTCTAACATAGGAGTGACCCTAGGCTATGGGTTACCTAATATTGGGTTAGACCTCTAGGGTTTTTTATGATGCTAGTTCCTCTGATGTATCACTTAGATCATTTACACTAAAACCTAGTGATTTCTAGGGTGAAAAAGGAGAGAGATAGTTGAAAGGGAAATCAAATCTAAAGTTGGTGATGCACCTAAATGATTGTTCATCCACTCTTACTTGAGCTTATAAAAAAACTAATGAGACAAGTAAAGCACTAAATCTATGACTCCAAATTCTATTATGCATCAATATTTCATGCATAGGTTCACCAAGTGATCAAAACTTGAGGGAGGTGATGGAAAGGCATGATTTAAGACACTAACTAGTAAATATATCCATATGTTAGCTTCAATCAAATGTCATTAAACACTAAACATGACCTCCATAAAAAGATGAACTAGTAGCTAGGTGAGATCAAGACTTGACAAGGGAGAAAAATCTACCACATATGCAAATTAACTAACATAAACACACTAAATAAGCATAATGAAATCTAAAAACATTCATCTATTTATCTCAAGAGGTTACAAAACTCAATCTTGGTAAAGTCTAGTCATACCAAAGAGAGGGATCCATTTTAAGGCTTAAAAGCCTCTATATATAGTATAAAGGGATGAGAGAGATATGAAACATGCATGAGAGATTGGAGAAGGGGGTCCTACCAACTAAGATCATGCATCTTCCTCAATATTATTAATGTATTAATGCCAATACAATTGTTTATTCATGAAGCCCAAGATTTCTACTACACATAGTCATGAATGGCCACCTGAATCCTCCTCAAGCTCTTTGCATTAATGGTCTTTATTATAAGTATAAAATCCTCATATTCATGGAATTGATAGATTCATGTCTATATCTATTTTACGAAGCTACCTATTACTACTAAATTATGGAAGATTTGACTATCATATTTATACTTTGGTGTGATCTTTACTACAAATCCTAAACATGGATCTATTATAGATTGAAACCCAATTCATTTATTGGTTTTCAAATAGTTAATACATCGAAATGGACATATCTATATCATTTGAATACCTAATATCCCACCTTGATCTATATTAGGATGTAAAAGACATATTCTATTCTTGTGCATCATGGAAACTAAGAAATCATTATTTGCATGGATCTCCTTTGAAGAATGGTGAAAACAATCATAAAAGAGACTAAAACCTTAAAAAAATCAAGTTTTTAGGTTAAAAAAACCTCAAACCAGGAGATTAACTGAGCTTTGATGGTGGCCTTAGGCTCAAAGTAGTAATTTAGCTCCACTTGGATCATATTCAATCTTGATTCCTTGTATCTCCTTACCTTGGTCAAAAACTACTTCCTTGACCTCCATTGGAAGTCCCCTAGTCTCACCTTTTCTCATTGGTTATCAACTATCTAACTTGGGCCCATTGATCTTTTGACTCCTCTCACACCATTGATCTTGATTTTCATGATAGAATATTGATTGTTGATCTTTAGATTGTATGAATCCAAATGGTTATCTAGTGTGGCTTAAATCTAAAGTCTACGCAACCATCATTTATCATCCACATGACTGTCATCAACTTCTATGTGACTATCAATATTTTAACCCCAATGGATAATTATAAATATTTATTTTTATGTTTTCATGATTTTTAATGATGTCTATGTGACTATTAATCATATCTATGCAACTATCATACTTTGAATGCCAAATAATTAATTGTTGAGATTTACTTCGATGTTTGCACAACCATCACACTACTTATTCAAATTTAAAGGATTTCATCTTGAGATAGAAAAATCATGAAGGCACCAAATTTATAGGATATGTTCATGGCATACATAATATTGATTCTATGTGATCCTTTTACCATGAAACACTTTCTAGGCAAACTTATAAAATGTACATCCTAATGATGGTCTAGTTTACTTAGACTTGTGCTATGAGATTTTACATGATCCTTGAAAGCTCCAATGATTTTATGGGTCCCATGTGAACTCATTCCATGATCCTACCTGCATTGATCACCATGAGAACTTGCTTCCTCAAAATTAGACAAACTAAACTTTATGTTTACTTAAAGTGTTTCAAAAGCTTTGCAAGCTACATGTGATCTTTGGACCACTCATTCCATCTAGAACTCTATTGATCTCATCCATTTTAAATAGGATCATTGCTCATCTGTTCGATCTAAGTAAAATATTAGTATGTGGGCCAAAATTGGCCAACACCAGTCTCCTAGTCTTGATATATAAGAATAGAGAAGCCACATGGAAATGGATAGTATTATAAAATCACATGTTGGATATGTATCCAATAAAGCATGAGAATAAATTTTACAACCCATCTACTCATCAAAACTATCAAAGGCAAAGAATAAAATGTGTGTTTGATTTTATTTTTAGAATTAATTTTAATATGGTCCCAGATGGAAAAATGGTTGAGAAGATAACCCATCTCATGAATTAAATGAGAATAATTAACATTAGATGCACATTGGAATCAAACATAGAATATAAAATACAAATTTTTGTCTTAAGAGATGTGGTCAGTTGTAAATCATGATGCAATCGAGATTACTTTTAGTTGTAGAATTAAATTAAGGCATGGTTTAATAATGCCAATTATGGGAATGCCTTCAATATGTCACTAATTTTGAGTTGCCTACTCAACCACATTCCCTCAACCAAAAATAATTGTTTATAACTTTCCCATTAGTGTTAAAATTTAATTGAATTCAAACTCCTCAGGCATGTATGCCTATATAAGATCAACTTCTCAACATAATAAGGGTTAGTTTTTTCAGGACTAAGATAATTATGATTGGATTTGTATTTTTTAATACTAAGAGAATTATAATTGGGATGTTATTTTTAAGACAAAGAATTATGCTAAAGTTATTATTTTAAGGATTAGAGGAGACTATGCTTAGTTGTTTTATCTTAGAACTTAAAGTATTGGACCAATAATTTATTTCATGTATTTTCCCTACTTTTTAGAATAGTTTTATGAGTCGAGTCTATTTAGAAGGTAAGCTTGTCGCTAGCTGACCATTTTATGAATCCAAAATAATCATTAATAGAAATGTACTTAATCTAAAATAATTTTCATGTGATAAACTTGGTTTGCACATGTATATGGTGACCCTATTTTCCTCTTTAGATATACTACTTCATCCCATAGACTCTTGCACCATCCTTAGTTAGAGTTGTGTTAAGTTTGGCTCAACTAAGGAATAGTGTACACAAAGATTCATCTTATCAATACAACAAGATTAGTTGATATTAGATAGTGGGACCTTTTTAATATTTCTCCCTCAATCTCTCTTTTTTTACTTTTTCATTAGTCTGTTAGTTTAGGTTTAGTTTTTGATTTACAATCTGAATCTAATGCTTACTTTGATTTCATGTTTTTTTATCTATTATTGTTTATGCATTTTTGAACTTATAATAAATATAAATTTTCATTATGAATTGGTTGTTTATTCATAGTTAGATAAATATTTTGGTTCCATACGCATACTATTTTTATTTTTAATGCATATTAATCTGGTTGAAATACACATCAAAGACCATTGACATGGTATGGTCACAATGAGCTGACTAGGTTACCCTATATACCAAGACCTAGTAACCGAGACCTTGGGAAAACTCATTAACGTAAATATATTTTCAATAGAGGTAAGGTATTAACAACCCCTTTTCCTAATTATTGGTTTTGTGTCAAAACCTACATCAATAGACAGTCTTATTCATATTATTGAAAACATATGTCTAGTGACCTAAAATCAACTTCAATGAACATGAAATATTTGAATATGATTATAGCAATGCACCTTTGTTAATAAATGATTTCATTGACTCACATTATATATGCAATGTTATGGTGGATAACTAGTCAAGTAAAAACATAAGCACTATGAAAATGATTATATTCTTGAGTACACATATATACTTTATTGTTATAAAAAAGACATTAAAAGGATTTGATGGAAAATAAAAAACCCCTCTTTGGGGAATAATGTTGATCCAGAGGATTTTTATTTACTTCATCAATCTTTGTCAGTCATAGTACAAAATGAAGGCTATGAAGACCATAGCCGATGAGATCCACTCTTGTTTCAGAAGGGGATTTGGATATTGTGGTATATTAGTGTAATTTTAATATTGCCAATTACAATATTTTTTATTTACCATATTATTTTATGCTTCTAGTTATAACACATGGTAAGATGCATAATTTTTGGAAAGGTCCACATGGTGGGTCCTCAGGCCATCACATAGTCTACCACCAATTTCTTCTAGTTTCCAAGTATATATGCTAAGTTTGAGATTAGCATGGATAGCTTACTCTCTAACTCAACTCATCATGTATTATCCAACTGAATGCATGCCAATTTAACAAATAACTTGAGCCCAAGTTCCAACCAATGTTTCAAGTTTGAAGGATCCAACTTGAGCCCAACTCAAGGACTAGCCTAAGTGATATGTTTGGAGAGACATCTCACTATCCCAACTCATAGTTAGCCTTACAACTAAATCCTCTAAATAGAGCTCAAATGACCAAGTATGGTGTTGGTTATAAAGCCAAGAAAAATGGTGGAATACATAACCAAAACCATGAGTTATACATTATATTTAAGGATTTTTGAAGCCTTTGATGAATTCCCATCTAGTGAATGTGGGATATTGATCCCTATTTGGTAAATAACTTGCCAAGATTACGGATTCAAATATTTCTCTTCACATTGGTAAAATATTTCTCTATCATTACACCAAACAATTGGCATTGGGAATATGTAGATGTGATTGTATATTTTGTGTAGTGATAAAGACCTAAGGGTTGGACATCTTCACCTATTAAGAAAGGCCTAGTGGCCATGGGTGGAGTTAATACTGGTGTTGCAAAAAGGATAGACTTGATACTTTGTGAAGTGATCTTATATTTTGTTTAGCTAGGTTAGATATATAGATGACTATATCTATTGTCATAAAGTCTTGAAAGTCTAAAAGGGAAAGTCACCTATTCATATATTTAGAAAAATATAGACCAAACCTATGAATATTTATACACCTATTTGGTGAAGATTTTAGGCCATGAGTGAGTGAAATTTATTGTATTATAGAGTTTTAAGGGAGGCAGAGCTGAGCCATGATGAAGGCATGGCTACATATTTGCATAGGCATATAACTAAGTCTATGAAGGTATTTGCATTATACCTATATGTTAAAAGACCATTGATTCAATGGGTTAATAGTGTTTTTACAAGCATTCATAACCCAAATAAGAGTAAGGGAGGCATTTATATCATATGAATGAATATGGTATACATAGACCAAGCCTATAATAATGAATGGATGTATTCTATACCTAGACACGAAATATTTGGATACTTATGCGTCAATTTTGTAAGGTTGTGAGGGAGATGACTATGTATTAAAATACATAGTCCCACATGGAGAAGGGTAGTACACCTATGTTATAAATCCTTTGATTCATGGTGAGTATTTTAACTTACATGGTGCTTGTATACATGCATACCCAAGATGGGAAGGAGATACATAGACTGAGATTAATGTCTTATACATTGTAGTTATAGACCCAAAAATGTATTAATTCATTTTTATTATATTATTTTTAAGTCCATGTAGCCATAGAAGAAGTATATATAGTCATGAGATAGTTATGGTTAATTCCTTTATTTTATAAGGCCCATAGCCATGAGGAATAGATGCATTTAATTACAACATTATTTTTTTAAAGGAGTTTCAAGTTTGTTAAACCAAATAACACTCCTTATTTATTATTATTCTATTTTTGAGTGTTTTTCATATACTCTAATGGAGAAATCATGCCAAAAATCATGAAAAAGAAGAAAAAGTGCTATAGACTCTGAGGAGATGAATGGCTGATCAATTTCAGAGTCTTCACATAGTCAGTTTTAACATTATTTTTAGATTATAAATCCATCATGATGTAAGTTAGTAATTTGTTGATATTTGCATCATTTTAAAATAGATTAGTCCATAATTAAAAACCTAGAGATGTAGACTAATTGGGTGAACTCTATTAACATATTGGTGTTTAGTTTTCCATTTTTAGTTATTATGTGTTTCATTTTAATTCAGTTTAAAGGGAATTGATGAGATACAAAGAAAAATATGGAAAGTTATAACAATGACATAAAATTAGGAGTTTAATGTGAGAAACAAATTTATAGAGTTTTTTAAGCACTCTTCATTCATTCCTAAAATTTTGCATTCCAATTCTATATATTTTAGAATATTGTTATTTTCAATATCTAATTTTAAAAGCTATTTGATTTATCAAAAAATGATAAACCCAAGTTTTGGATCTAATTTGGTATCAGAGTAGGTGATTATAGGACTTTCTTTAATTATTGATATACTTCAGATTGGATTTTTTTTTAGATATTAGATTATTTATTTATGATTCTTCTATTTGAGTTAACCATGTAGGAAGGCTAGTGTAAAGGAAAATTGGAAGAAGATAAGATTCTAATAGCCAAGATTCTGATACCACTAGCCCTATAGGTTCAACATGGATGAAGAATACAACACATTATTATTTTAAGTGTGAGATGGTGTTATGAATGGATCAACCTTTCTTTCTTGGGACACATTTAGATAAAATGCAAGGCATTTTTAGTAATGCACATTTAATAGGAATAAATTGCAATCGTAAACCATTCTTACATAGAGTGAAGATAGGGTATAATAGTGATCTAATTTCATAATGGTATTGATATAATATTTTAGTCTTTTATAACTAGTTGTGTAGCCTTTATATTTTGGATTACTAATCATATTATGAATGCCTATGTCCTTGATTATAGGAACAAATGCAAATACCAGTTCCATGGTAAGATATGGAAATGGAAAGTAAGGCATTTTTTAGTATTGAATAGGTTTTTACACTTTATGGATCGAGTTACTAATTGGTCCATAAGTTGGTTTATGTTTCACAACTTTGTTAATAGTTTTAGGAGTCAAATAAGAAGTTGTTTAAGATACCAAAAATATGGGAACTAGTACTTAGTAGGTTCAATTCACAGGTTCTTCATAAGTATAAATTATTTTCAGATGTAACTATGTTTGCAAATAAATTTTTGAATATTTTGTGTAAAGTTGCTTTGGGAGTAAAATATGTCTTTTTTTGGAATTGTTTTTAAAATCCTTTTGAAAAATGAAAATGGATCATCTAAATCTTACTGGATAGAGTTGATAAGATGAAACCACATCCTATTAAGTTATTGGAAACCATGAAGAGGGAATAACCCTTATTGATCAAATGGTTTACTTGAATAATTTTGATAAAGCATTACTATAGTTCTGAATAGAATCCTTAGTTTTCACTTTAAAACACTATTTCAGGGAATTCCTAACTACTAGGATCTAGGAAGGAAATTTGATAACCCTTGTGTTTGGAAGATTATTTGTTATCTCCTATTTTTAGTTTTATATTGTGATAGACATTTTCAAAAGCTAACTCAATTGGATGAGTTATGAAGGCATGAATCAAGGAGTAGTCAGATGGTGAAGAAAACATCAAGACAAGTTTAAAATTCTTGGTTTTCTCCTCACCTTTATATTATATTTTTCTTACAGTCACTTGTAGATTTTGTGATTTTGTAAAGAGGATCTTATTATGGAAATTATATAAGTTGACATTAGACTTTGTTATGGAAATTATATAAGTTGACATTAGATTTTGATAGGTACAAGGAAAGATTTAATCATCAAATTTAGGGATACAATATTTGAATATATTATTGAAAGGATGGTGATCACATCTATTTCCCTTGATTATTATTTCATATATTGTGTATATTATGAATTTATAACCTTAGGATAGACAAATTCATTTCACATTTTTATACATTGCATATACATTTAAGTCCCATAGTATGATGGGTAATGTTTGTATTTTAATTTTTTTATACTCACATGTATGTTTATTATATACATCATGTAGAAGTTCTTTTTAAAGACCCATAGATGGGAAACATTTGTAAAAATTCAAGTATATATATGTGTAATTTATTTAATTTATATAGCCATATGTAACACATTTTGTTTTCCCTTGTGTGTTGTTGATAACAAGGATAACACCTTAACCTTCATACTATACAGAGGTTGAGATAAGTCACCAAATATTATGACTATTTTGGGTGATAGGTCATTTTTGTAAAATGGATACAAAGTTTGTTTTACTCTCCAAATTTAGGTTTCAATTACAGTTAGACAATTGACTTCTTGCAGTGAAGTTTTGATAACATATTATTTTATTGATGCAAACTTGGTATTTTACAAATGGAGTTTATTTGTACAACTTAACTCCATAACACCTTCACTTTCTATCTTATACTTTTTATATGTTGATATGATGTAGAGAGCCATTTATCATATTTAATGGAGTATTCAAAATTTTGGAGACCAAAATCCTCTTGTGGGGAGGTTTGATCTAGAGCATTTTTTACTTCATCGGTCTTCATCAGTCTATTGCAAAAGGCTAGATATGGAGACCATAACTAGTGGGATCCACTCTCATTTTGAAATGGGATCCAACCATCATGGTATATTAGTGTAATTTTAATATTTCCAATTACGCTATGTTTATATAACATATTATTTTAGTGCTTCTAGTTATGACATGTGGTAGGATGAAAAGCATTTAGATGGGTCTACATGGTGGGTCCTTAGGCTACCACATAACCTAGCACCACTTTCTCTGTTTTCCAAGTCTATATGCTAAGTTTCAAATTATCATGTCCAACTTACCCTCTAACTCAACTTATCATATATTTTCCAACCAAATGCATGCCATCTTAATAAGCAACTTTAGCTTGAGTTCCAACCAATGTTCCAAGTTTGAAAGATCCAACTTGAGACCCAAATTGAGGACCAACCCAAATGATATGTTTGGAGGGACATCTCACCATCCCATCTCACAATTGGCCTGATAACTAAATCCTCTAAATAAAGCTCAACTGACCAATTTTGGCATTGGTTTTAAATCTAAGTAAAATGGTGGAATACATCGCCAAAGCCATAAGTTATTCATTTTATTTAAGGATTTTTGAAGCCTTTGATGAATTCCCATCCCTTGAATGTGGGATATTAATCCTTATTTGGTAAATAACTTATCAAGAATAGGGATTCAAACCCTGATCTTCACATTGGAAAAATGTTGATCTATCATTGCACCAAATAATTACTATTTGGAATATGCAAATGTGATTGTATCTTTTGTGTAGTGATAGAGACCTAAGGGCTAGACATCTTCACCTATTGAGAAAGGTCTAGTGTCCACAAGAAAAGTTTATAATGGAATTAAAAAAAGGATAGACTCCAGACTATGTGAAGTTCTCTTCTATTTTGTTTGGTTAGGGTAGATATATAGATGACTGTATATATTATCATACAGTCTCAAAATTCCAAAAGGGAAAATCACATATTTATGTATTTGCAAAAATATAGACCAAAGCTATGAAGATTTATATAATGCCTATTTTTTGAAGCTTTCAAGCCATGGTTAAGTGACATTTCTTCCATTGTAGATTTCTAAGGGAGGTAGAGTCCATCATGAAGGTGTGACTGCATATCTTCATAGGCATAAACCTGAGTATATGAAGGTTTTTGCATTATGCCTATATGTTGAAAGACCATTGAGTCAATGGGAAAATAGTGTTGTTAGAGGCATGCATAACTTGAGTAAGAATAAGTGAGGCATCTATTTTGTATGACTAAATATGGCATACTTAGACCAAGCCTATAATAATAAATGGATGTCTTCCATTCTTAGACATGAGCCATTTGGATGCTCATACATCAATTTTTTAGGGTTATGAGGGAGATGAATGTGTATAAAATACATATTACCTCATGAAGAAGGGTAGTACACCTATGTTGTAATGCCTTTAAGACATGGTGAGTATTTTACCTTGTAGGGTGTTTGTATACATGTAGACCTGACATAAGGAGATACATAGAATGAGCCTATTGTCTTGTAAATTGTATGTATATACCCAAGTCTATATTAATTTATTTTTATTCTATTGTTGTAAAGGACATGTTGTCATGGAAGAAGCATATACATTCTTGAGATTGTTATGATTAATTCTCTATTTTATAAGTCCCCTAAACATTAGGAATAAATATATTTAATTACAAGGTTATTGTTATTAAGGAGTTATAGTTTTTTTAAAGTAGAGAACACTATTTTTTATAGTTTTTCATATACTCTAATGGATAAACCATGCCTGAAATCATGGAGAAGAAGAAAAGGTGCTACAAAATCTGAGGAGACAAATGGCTGATCAGTTTTAGAGTCTTCATATAGTCCGTTTCAACACTATTTTCATATTCTAAATCCATCATGATTCAAGTTAGTAATTTATTGATATTGATAGAATTTTTAAATAGATCAGTTTGTAATTATGAACCTAGAGATGTAGCCTAATTAGGTGAACTTCGTTATCAAATTGGTGTTTATTTTTTGATTTTTAGTTATTTTATTTTTCATTTTAATTTAGTTTAAAGAGAATTTATGAGATACAAAAAAATACATGTAAAGTTATAACAATGACATAAAATCAAGAGTATAATGTGGGAAAATTTTTTACAAAGTTTTATAAGCACTCTTCATTCATTCTTATAATTCTACATTCCAATTCTATATATTTTAGAGGATTGAGATTTTTAGTATCTAATTTTAAAGGTTACTTGATTTATAAAAAAAAGATAAACCTAGTTTTTAGATCAAATGTTACGACTTATGATACAAACTATAGATATATATATATACTTAATTATTAGTTTTTCCCAAAATGAAAGCATTTGAAATGATATTAAGTTCCCATGGATACATAAGATATGCATAATCCCATATTTGGTACATCAATGCTTGAATTATATATATAGAAACTAAGTGGTTAGGATTTTAGGTATTCCATATTAATTCCCCATCTAGCCTGAGGCATCTCATTAGCTACCTCTAAAAAAACTATTATAAAACTTGATTGCATTCAAAATATGAAGGAAAATTAGAGGAAAGTGATTAATTTTATTTGACGATAGATTGTCAATTTTTCATTACATCAATTATCTATTTGATTTCATTAGACATTACCTACTTTGTCACATCCTATGTGATTTTCAATATTGAGACTTAGTTTGTTTTGTGTGAAATTAATTATAATATAACTTGTTTACATAGTATTCTCTCTTTTGATGATAGTTCATTATCTACCTTTCTCATTAAGGATATGTCCAAGCTTGGAAATGAGAGGTGTATATAAATCCAAAAGTCTTTGTGTTTGGAGGTAAAACCTATAATGATTCTATCCCTCTTTCTATGTGGTCCTTAATAGCAATGGCAATCTTTAGTGTTCATGTGGATTACTTTAAAATGACTTACTCTTATATGACTATCTTGGACATAAAATGTAATGTGTTTTATTATTATCAAAAAATTATAGAATAAATTATTAAAGTGTATATGAAATATAATGAACACATAATTATTGTAATCATTGGAGTTTGTAATCAGACATGATTGTGAGATTAGTATTTTATAAAAAAATTATTACACTTTAGTGGATGAAAAATAAATTACTATACTTGGCACATAGATATTATTGCAATTTTAATCTGAAAGGAAAGAAAAATGATAATTTAGCTATGATACATAGTAATTTTTTATAAATACATACTATGGTTTTGAAAAATATAGTATATCTCACCTTGGGAGTTATGAAAGAAATTATATTAAATTGATAAAATAAAAATGGAAATTCTCTTTGATTATAATTATGAGTACTTATATGATTTGAAATGGTACTTTTTTATGTTTTGGTTAGTTAGAACATGTTATTTATTTATTGAACTAATAAACTTAAGATTAGTTATGGAACCTTTATGAGGATAAAAAGGAGTCACATAGAACATTTTATTGAAGATATTTTTAGGTATATGTTTGAAGAGGTTACTACATTATGGTATCAGAGCCTAGATTTAATGTTCAAATCTACTACACAAATTTACATTTATAAAACTATGTATTGTTGGTTCTCTTATAGAAGATAGTTTTGACACAAGATAATGATGATGGATACTAATAGGGTGTTGATCTTAACCAATAATATATTATCCATGGTAACCAATACCAAGGGTAGAATAAAAATAATTGAAAAATAGGTATAATAATTAACTTTGGAAGTTAGTACGAGAATTAACAAAGGATAAAAATAATGAGATTATCAAGGGAATACAAATTATAACCAAAACCAAAATAATGATTAAGATAAATATTAACTAGATGAAAAATAATAAAAATATAAAAAATAGGATTGTTTTGTTGAAAAAGAATAATAATATCAAAACTAGAACCATTGGGATCAATAGGACCATCAAGACCAAAGGAAAAGAGCCTGAATTGAAATTTAACTAGTTATGGATATAAAGAGAATAACTAAACCTAAGTTTGATGGCACAATACTCAAGGATGACAAAAAATATAGGATGATTGAGATGTAAAAATAATTTGAATGCTATAATTTTATTGAGGAAACTAAATTGGTTTGGGGAGATTACAAACTCTCTAGAGAAGCTTCATCTTGGTGGAATAATTTGATATACTAACAAGATATTACTTTAGATTACACCACTTTGAAGGTATTCATGTCTTACTTTAGGAAAGATAGATTCTACAACATTATTTTGATGGAAATATGACATATTTTTAAAATCTAAAACATGGATAAATGATAGTCATTAAATATTGGGATAAATTCACACATCTAATAAGGTATGTACCTTAGTAAAATAAGGATGTGAGATTCATAATAATGAATTTTATTAATAGAATTAAATCTATAAATTTGTGCCAATTTTGACATCCAAGGACCAAAAACTATATAAAAAGTCTTTGATAAGGAAATATAATAAGAAAAAAATTATGAACTATTGTAGCAACAAGAAAAGAGTTCAAAGATAAAGGAAGGGGTAATAAACAAAATTATGCTCCCTTCAACAAGAGAATTTGGAAAAAAAATGGTAATGAAAATATGAATAATTGGGCTATAAAGAATATAAGAATGTGCATTTAAATAATGAAAGAAATAGGTAGAGTAATAATGTTGGTAAGTCTACTAGTGGGTAAATAATTTAGGACAAACTGGGTCTTATTGGTGTATGTTTCATTAGAGGCAGTCATTATGCCACCAAGTGTCTTGAAAAGTCAAATTTCTAAAATCCAAGAGGATCACCTTTTCTAAGTCAATAATAGGATTTTTAACAAATGATACATTAAGATTTGATAACCACATATTTAATATTTATAAAACTTCAATTGTGGAACCCAATGATAAATCTAATATGGCCCCTTTAGGGAAATAAGTTTTTCAACTTAGATTGAAAGAATAGGAAGTTTTCATGTGAATGATTAAGTAAGATCCTAGCTATTAGAAAAGTCAATACATGGGAGAATAATGAATGAATATTTATGATTTCTTATTATTGAATTAATATAACATGTTATTTTTTTTAGTTATTGATATGATTTTTTTTTCAAGTGGGGGAGGATGTCACATCTTAATTTTTTAATTAAAACTATTTTTTTTTCTATTACAATAAGTAGTTTTTATGTGCCACGTAGATTTAAAACTAATTTATCATTTATTGTTATGGATTTTATTAGATAGATACTTTTGTTTTCTAAAATAAATAATAATTAATGATCATAATTTTAATGGAAATTTATTGCTTATTATACAATTTATACTACAATTATGTCAAATATTGACTACTTTAATTTGATTTATAGTTGGAATAATCATGATTTTTATCAGTAAAATAGGGTTGTTGGGTCCTTCATCCTTTTATTAATATCATACAAATATTATAATAGTCCCAAAATCAAACAATAAAATATAATAAAAATAATCAACATTTTACTATCCAAATAACTTATGCAATTAAAGGAGCAACAGTCCAAATAAAGGTTTAAACCAATTAAAATAAATACAAAAAGGGAAAAAATTTCTTAGCCTTAAACTAGAAGCTGATGGGCATACCCAGAAAATAACCGTCTATGTATGTCTTAATAAGGAATTTTCTAATAATATTCCATAGCCAATAGCCTAATAAATGTTATAAATAACTACTACAACTAATGAAAACCAAAAAAACTAGACCAATACAAATTCATCAGTGTTCTAATAGTCCTAATAATACTTCCAAAACACAAAATTGAAAAATAATAAACAACAAACCTTCCACAAGAATCACTAACCAACGATAAACCTTATTACAAAAGTATTAAAAATGAAGCCAATAAAAATTATACTAAAAACTACTATGAAAAGAATAATTATGCAACATAATAGATCACAAGAAAAAATAGAAATTTGTATTTTATTAAACCTTTTATAGTACCCTAGGTAGGTATTCCATAAAACCATAAAAAAATATAGCTACAACTTAAAAGCTTCAAATAAATCAAAACATAAATTTCTAAATATCAAGATATGCATTTCAAGAAAATGATTTCCTCAATGAAATCACGTGACCTTAGAATTGAAAATATTTTATAAACTAAACCAATTAATTGGATAACTATTGTAATTAGAAAAAAATGGATTTTGATCCCTCAATGCATTTTATAGAAGATCTTCTTCTTGATTACATTCTCAAAAATAATGTTGAAAAGATATAAAGGTTAAATGTCTTACCAACTCCCTAGCTCCATAAATAATGTTTACCAATTTATAGCTATGATTCCTTCCTTTTACTATAACATTAATTATAACCATTAAATCACATTATACTATCATGACTAAATATCCTTTGTCCTTTACTAGCTTTTCCCCTTCTAATAACATTATGGCCTCAACTTTGTTATTAGTATATTTGGTAAGAAAATAGAACATCCTCATAAAAATTGTCCTTAAGGGAAATAATCCACCCACACTTGGATTAATTTGTGACACTCCATCAAAATTAATTTTCACATAACCAAATTTGTGTTGAATCCACCTTCCATCCATTCTCTTCTTTTTCTTATCCTATGGCTATTGAACCAAGGATAGAAAAAAATTATGAAATTTTAATAAAATACCTTTCTCTCTTATATTTAACAAGTTATTGTTAATTTTTTTCAAAATAAAAATATTATTATAATAACTTCTTTAATGTTTTCCAAATGCATTGCCATATCATTGAGAATTTTATTATTTTATTGTAACCATATTCTCTAGATTTCATTATTTGAGGTCACAAGCCATAGACTATAAAGAATTTTCATTCCCAAAGGATAATAATGAGAAGTATTATTCATATATAAAAAAAAAAAAAAAAAACAAACAAAACATAGTTTATTTAATCATGCAATAAGATAGGACAATACATTTATTTCATAGATATAATGGAAGGGATTCTCCATAGATTGACACACCTGCCTACACATTATAAAAATGAAAGGCCAAATAAAACCTAACCTTTTTAGCCAATTTTGAGCCCAAGACAAGCCAAACAAGAAAAATATTTATCCTTAGGAGTGTTTACCACATTCCAAATTATATAAATTTTTCAATACTCTTCCACAAACCCCATATCTAATAACACACTTATATATAGCTTAACAATTTATTTCTTAGATCTATACTCAATCTATCTCGAGATATCCTCACTAGTTTTTATGAAAATTATCTTCATCCTCAAAATTTGTGAGAGAATATTTTTGATCAGCTATAATATTTATATTCTCCAATTTTTTCCATTGATAAATACTATAATCCACCAAATATTTGAAAACATTAATGCCCTGATTCATTTCCATAAAATTTTGGATCTCCATAAGATCTCTCCTTTGTTGAATCGCCAATTCTCTCGACCATGAGTATGAATTTTTTTTTCCATCTCCCTATTACCAACATACTAAGTCAAGTTATCATAAATTATATTCCTTGAAGAAAATAAAAAATTACAAAAGTGAGATCTTGAGGGAATATTTTCAATAGTATAAATTGTCATAGGCTTATTCTTATCTAAATATTTTCCCCTAAAAACTTTAATCTAGTGGGATTCATTTTATTTATATAACCTCTAAGCCAATTATTTAGAACTACATTATGAACTTAAAATTTTTAATACCCGTACTCCTAACCTATTTGGGTCTAAAAACATTTTACACTTTATAAGGTGAAGGTTTATTTCTCCTCCTTACATTTCCACAAAAAATTATTAATAATTTTATTAATTATCTATACTATCCTAATAGGTAATTAAAAATTTGAAAGCATATAGATTGGGATAATATGTATGAGTATTTAATCAAAATAATTATGCCTACCAAGCTTAGCCACTTAGCCTTACACTCCACCAACCTTTTATGCATATTTTCAATCAAAATTTTCCAAAACTTAGATTTAACTAACCTTGTAAATAAAGGGACCCCAAAGTATTTACTTTGGAGATTCCTAATAGAAATTTATAGTGCCACCAAGGTGCTTTCCTATATTTCCTTAGGAAAATTTAAAAAAAATACTCTTGTTTTTTTTTAAACTAATTTTATGTATATAATCTAATTCATATTCTCTTTAAAAAAATTTAATATCCAAACATCACCCATCTCTCCTACTTCAAATAAAAGTGTGTTACACACAAATTATAAATGAATATTTGGACAATCAACCTAAAATAATTTTAACCATTTAAATTTCCTATATTATCTCAACTTACCTAAGAATTTTTTAGAGAGTTAGATATAATGATAAAAAGGTATGGGAAAATGGGATCCCCTTTCCATTTCCCTCTTGAATTTAAAAAAAAAACACATTGGACTCCTATTGACTAGTAATGATAAAAATAACCCCATCACGTTATTTAAAATACATTAAATCCATTCATTAAAAAACCCAAAAAAATAAAAACCTTTCTTAAGAAGATCTAATTTACTCGATCATATGTATTTTCAATGTCCAACTTTAACAAAATCCCATATTTATTTTCAGACTTAAGAGTGTGCAAGATCTCATTAGTCATAATAAAACCATAAAAAAATTATATTTCAATAATGAACCCAACTTATTCTTGTGATATCACTAAAGCGATTAAAACTTTTAGCTTTTAGCTATAGCCTCATAAATTATTTTATATATAGTATTACAAAGAGAGATTTGTCTAAAATCCACTAATTTAGATGTATTTGATTTTTTAAGGAATAAAATAAATAAAATCATAATTAATATATTTTAAAGTTTTATTGAAATCACAAGACTCATTTACAACCCCTATTGATTTATTTCCCATAATCTCACAAAATATTTAAAGCACCGCAACTAGATATCCATATGAACCTAACATGTTATTTAGTTTCATAAGATGTAGAATAACCTTAAATTATTATTTATAAAATTATTTCATTAAATTTATATTTTCATTTCAAAAACTAATTTTGGTATAAATGATATGATTATGTCCCTTCCCCTTTCCTCCCTATAACATTCTTCTATTAATAAATTGAAATAAAAATCCATAGATTCATATTTAATAGCCTAAGGTTATTCCAAAGCCAAACCATTTATATTTTTAATTTTATAGAATCTATTCACTTGAAATATTTACATAGTTTATTGGTGAAAAATTATTATTCATATGCTCATCAATCCATGATTCCTTAGATTTCTATTTCCAATAGATTTCATCCCTCAAATAGACTTCATGAATTTTTCTGAACAACTCTTCCTTATAAATATGATCTAGAGTCATAGGAGATTCCTAATTATTGTAATTTAAAATCATAATTTAATTTGATAGACTATCATTTTATTAAAAAATGTTTCCAAAAACTCTATTATTCCATTATTTAAAACTACCCTTAAGTAGTCTTGGTTTTTAGAAAATTCTAAACATCAAATGTCCTTGACCTAGATCGAGGCTATTCTACCAAAAAATTATTTGATCCTCAAAATATGGATGTCTTAGACACATAATTTCAAATTTTAAATGGAATATTTTAGGAACCTTATATGTTTTAATAGATAGAGAGATAATAGTCTGATATTAACATGAGACATTTAGGATTAACAATTTTATAATCCAATTCCCCTATAATTAGATTGGTGAAATAAACTTTATATCTAGGTAATCTAAAATATTATTGAATCCTTTCCTTTTATTCATCTATGTAAATTTAACTTATTTATGAAGGAAATCTACTAGAAAATTAGAGGATACAAAATCCTATTTTTTTCTTAGATTGAGATTATTATTTTTACTTCCATCCCTTTTATCATTGGAACTAAGTATAACATTAAAGTTTCCACCTAAAATTTAATTTTAATACTTTTATAGATCCAATAAAATTTAATTTTATACCCAAGTTTCCATTTTATGTGCAAATTTATTAGTCCCATGAGCATTTATTACCAACCCAATGATATTTTATTTATAACAATCGAACTCACATGCAACCCAATCCAATCATATCAAAATTAAATCCCATTCCACTAATATTAGAATATAAATAAAACATAAACCTCTTAAATTTATATCTAGACCACTCATACAACCTTTCCAACATTTCCATATTAAAACAAGAAACTCCTCAATTTATGATTAAATTAACTTTATTTCCTACAAAAGCATAATGAGTGGTTTAATTAAAATTAATTGACATTTCACCAGATGTAAGTTTATATAAAAATAAATTCCTCCAACATTAAAAGATAAATAAATAATTTCAATAATGTATGGACCTTTCACCTCCACCATGGGACTAAGGAAAACCATATCTTATAAGAATATAATGGCTCATTAAAAGAGGTCTATTTCAAAACATCCACCATTTTCTTAGGGCATTTTTTATCTGTTGTATTTTATAAAAATCATTTCAACAATGGATGGAACTTTCCCTTCCACCATAGGACTAATGAATAAAATATTTTATAAGAATTTAATGACTCATTAGAATAGGTCTCTATCAAAAATAATATCATTCTCTTAGGACATTTCTTATTTTATATATTTTTCACCTTTGGAATAAGAAACTGATTAGTTTTCATCTTAGAAACCTTACTTGCAATCCCAAAATCCAATTGAAATTGTAAATCACTTGCCTTATCCTTATATACTAGATTTTATTATTTTTCTCCAAGACCTATTAATAACATCAAATACTCACACAAACACAATGGAGTAGGTGATATAGAATCTATAAAAATAAATAATTCATAAACATTTATCATTAGATCCCAATTGATAAATAAAAATGGAGAGGTTACATACATAGGAGGGAGAGAGATAGAGAATCCACATTCTAATGATTGTGGGACTAACTTTCCCAAATAACCCAAATGACCTAGCTACCCTAAGCAAGCTAATGATCGATGTAGAAAAAAACCTTAGGACAAAAGTCTACACCAACACCCCCTTTAAGCATAGCTTAGGTGGGAAGGAGAATTGGGTCCCAAAAACTATGCCTAATGAGGTAACAAAGTACATAGCAATGATCCCAAATATCCTAAAAAATATGGAGGAGGTGTGCCTTCAAAAAGAAGAGAGAGAAGGTAAGCATCGAATGTCACATGGTGAATGATATAGTAGGTCCCTCTGTAACAATGATGTCTCTTCCTTTTGGAAGAAAGAAACCCCAAGATATCAAACTAATAAATTCCCAATAAAGTAGAGTTCATATAGTAATAATGATGTAAATTCATGAAAAATAATAAAAAATATCACTGTTAGTGCTCAAATGTGTCAAATATTGATCATGAATCATAGGCCTAACTATAGAATATGGAAATAAAGAAGCATAAAATGAAGGGGAGAGAACATGAAGGTTGATAATTACCCTCATTACATCTAGAGAAGAAGAATGACATGGATTTTATTTTGAAATAATGTCCATAGAAAGAAAAGAACAAGGTTCAATAACCATTGACACTGAAGATTGATCTATAAAAGAAGCACTCAGATCTATTAGATGAATGTCCATAGCAACATATCAGTCATCGATGCTCTCAATGTGTGTAATCTCACTAGAATCAATCAAATACTCCAAAATGAAAGTCTATCAAATATTTATAAGGGAAATAATCTACATAAGAATGGATGTAGAATTTGTAATTAGATAACTAAGGTCTAGTAGAATCTCATTCTGTAGTGGGGGAACGATAGAAAGAAGAACATTGTCCACTATGGATGTGTCATCATAAGAAATAGAAGTAGTAGGAGAGAGTAAAACAATATAAAAAGAGATAATAGGAAGAGGAGGAGGAGGAGGAAGAGTGATATAAATCACATTAGGATCCCCAAAAAGACTCTAAAGATTACTCCAAATAATGGAGGGACACTATGTGTGTTCCACATGGTGGTGTATATCCCATGAAATATATATTAATAAGCAATCATAGACACAGTCACAAGAGTTTTACCAGTCATCATATTGGCCTTGGTCAATAAGAGTAGGAATCTATCCATATAAGAATTGAATAAGATCTCGATCCATGAGTGAATGTTCTATGTACACATGCCATGAAGCATAATTAGTCTTCCAAAGAAGGAAAGTTGGTGTAAAATCAACCTTATTCCTCTAGAGTCTCTCAAATGCATTCATCATGACTAAGAGAAGACACCAAGGAAGGGGAAGACTACATAAGATACTTTATAATGATGTTATAATACTACACACTGATGAATGGGATGTTGGAAACTACTAAACCAGTGCATGAATTAATATAAATAGTGCATTCTTAGAATAGGGATGTCAAAAATAGCTTAAAATGCATCCACATGTGAATAATCAGTGCATGAGATATAATGCAAAAATCAAAAGGGCCCATAGCATTGGTAACCCCAAAATATGGCACTTTATAAATTTAGTGTGTTTACAAAACAAATTAGACCAATGTCTAGAGCACCAAAAACATGCACTTTTGAAAAAAGTGGCTCTTAATTCAGAGTTACCAATCAAAAATTATAAAAAATTACATTTCACATCATTAATGGCATATATAATTAATTTACAATATAAGTTTAAAAAATGACAAGGGTTTTATAAGGGACAAGGCCTTGTATACAATCATTGGAACCAGAATGAAACCACAAAACTCTCTAAATAAATTCTAAGTCTTACCACTCTACCTAAACTCCTCTATATGTGTTCATTTATAAAATTTGATTTTGAAGGTTTTTTAAATAAAAAATTAAATCTATATTTAAACAAATATATTTTGAATTAAATTAAAACATGCTTTAATAGTTTTTTTACTTATTAGGGAAGGTTTTATGTTTTCACCTTTAGCAAAGAAAAGAAGATCCCCAAAGAGATGTATGGCACTTCCATGGAAGAGAGGAAGAATTTTATAGATCTACAAGTTTTAAAAAAGGGGATAATATATAACTATAATGCCAATAAATAAGTAGAAATGCCAATGGAAGAGATGGAACATTGCCATAGGTTTTCCAAGTAGTTATAACAGTGTTGTTAAACTTTTGCACACTAAAAATATCAAAGCCATTTTATCAAACCTAACGACTATAACTATGGTTTCTCACCATGGTTTTTTCATGTCCTTAATGTATAATCATCATTGGTGAACTCGGACTTGGGATGGATGATGAATATTATCAACAAATATAGATCAGGTCATGCATGGAATGGCAAGCTCCATATATAAAATATTTCCCTTATATTATGGATCAAACGCTCAAAGAGGATGACTCAAAGTATGGAAGGGTTGTAGATGCATCCATACAAATGTAAACTAGATCTATATTGATGCAACATAAAATTAGTGACATATCATGTACTTAATTTGAAGAAAAATCTAATGGGAATAGCCTAGAGATACCAAGTATAATGTGGCTCAAAGAAACAAGGTGTTGAATCAAACTAGTGAGTAGAAGGAAAGAACCATATAGGTCATGGGAGTTGTTAAGGAGCATTAGAGAGGCAAAAAAATGTATAACCCCTCAAAATTCATGAATAGACCAAATGAACCAAGCAGTGGGCTTAGAAAAAATAATAAAGGCCATTCAAATAGGCTATTAATTCCCACAAAATTTATGTAAAAATTTTGCTAGTTACATCCTCCTTAAAATAAGACAAAATTTGATTTTTTTTAACTTACCAAATAAATAACCTATAAACAAGATCCATTGACCCAATGCCAAAATGTGAAGAATATTACCAAGGATTCAAGTAAAGGAAAATGACCATTAAGTGTGGATTTGATAGTATGTTAGATTTATCTAATACCTCTCAACATGATCAAATTCACACATGGACATTATGGATTAGGTGGGGGTTTTTGTGCAAAAATCAATAATGCATAAACGCTCTTCATTAGCTCTTGATTGATAAATACAAAGAAAGTGGTTACATATATAGGAGGGAGAGAGATAGAGACCCAAAATTATAATTAATGTGGGACTAAATTTTGAAAATGACATAGATGACCTATCTACCTTAAGTAAGATAATGATCTATATAGATAAAACCTGTAGGATAAAATTCTACACCATAAAATTTTATCATAAAACTAAAATTTAAGGTAGATTAGTAATATAATTCATTTTCTTATTTTTTATAATTAAAATTGATAATTTTAGATGGGTTTGATGTTTATTTTTATTATGATTTCATGTTGATTTTATTACCTTATTAGGATTTGACTATTATTTTTATTTTGGCTTATGTGTGATTGTAACATAGGTGCGACCCATTCAGTAAAGGGAGGGAATAATCAACAAGAGTTGGGTAGATGCTCCACTGATGATGTGAGATAATAATCTAAATTCAAGTCAATGAAAAAACCTTTGATATTGAAATAAAATTGGTTCCCCATATTTCTATGATAAGGGTAGATATAATGTTATGGAAACATGTTTTTTGTTCACATTGGTTGCTTGAGTTCTATTACTTGATCCTTCAACAATGCCCTTTAGCATAATCATCATCAACTTATTCTGAGGTAGCTCCTTCTCTAGTGTCTTTTTTAGGGGTGATTTTAGAGGGGGTTTTGGAGAGTGTAACTCTGCCACCCTAGTATCTTATTTTTGGGGAGTGACCTTAGCCCCCAAATGTTTTTAAAGGGATTATATCATTTTGGTAGCTTCCATGTTAATGGAATTCCACTCCTTTATCATTCCATCTAGGCCAATTCTATCTTCATGTAATTTATTATTGAAACCCTCCAACTTATTTTTTTCTTCTTGATTGCATCAAAGAGGGGGGCCTTTCCTTTCCTAAAAAACTCCACAATATTCTCCTTCTAAAAAATAATGGGTTTTGGTTTGGTTACTATGAGTTGTAAAGGGAATTCCCCTTGGTGCTCTTAATAAAGGGGCTTATGAGAGAGGGGATGGGCATAAGATGGTGGGAATTCATGGTTGGATCTTCCTCAAGGGATTCCTCCTCCATATACGACCTTCCCAATGGGACTTATTTTTTATGTAGGGCCTCTCCATGCTTAATTAGTAAAAAGATGAGGCCTTGATGAATGATAGTATTTGATTCATTTGTTTGGAAGGTGAGGTATGTGCATTCTATAGAATTAAATAGGTAATAGGTCAAACTAATCTTAAAAACTTGGAAGTGATTAAGAAGTAGAAAATGGTGTGAAAATATAAGTGTAAACTTACTTTCTAGGGTAAGACATTTAATGATTTATAGGCACACCTCCAACTAGTACCTCAGCAAGTCCATCCATAGGAATCCTTTTTTGTCATTTTTTATGGTTTCATTAGTCTTGAAGAACCTCTACATCAGCTCCATTTTCTTAGACTGGTCTTTAAATGCTTTTGACCCCTCATAGGACATATCGGTAACCTCAACAATAAATTCCTTAGTAATAAATATTTTAATCCCCCTTATCTCCATAATTATTTTATTCTAGGCAGCCACTAAATACTTTACAATGGATTCATAATGTCTTATAAACCTCTACATATATTCCTTTAGTCCCCATTTATGCAATTTCTTCCAAACTTTCTCATTAGTTTGAATATCTAAGGATGAGGTTGGCTTAAGTCTATCCCTATCAACCCCTATATTATGTTGGTTTGTGAGAAGGATGTTTGGATGGTGTTCAAGTTCCACCATGCCTTGGTAATTCTTGATATTTATGGTGTCAAGATGTATTAATGAATTAAATTTCTCCCATATTTTAACATTAAATCCCCATGTAGGAGTATGATGAAAAATCATGATTTTTGAAGCCTTGTGCTTCAACTGTGAATTTTGCATGTGTGGCCACCACTCCCACACCCTATGAAATTATATCTTAATTTTAAATTGCCTTGATGACATGTGGTGACATTTACCTATCTATCACTATAAAACAAATTTTACATTAAAATTAACTTCCACTCCCAAATTAAAATACCAACAAAGGGGAAAACCCTAAGCTAAGTTTGGATATTATTTGTAAGGTCAAGTCACATGATTTTCAAGTGTTAAAATCCATATATAGGATTATATTGCATGTTAGTATTACACAAGATTATACATACTTATCTAGGTGATAAAAGTATGTTCATTTTAAATTCCCTCTTTTGAATATTGCATACATAGGCATTTCTTTGTCATAGGGGGTAGCTAAGATTAGCTCAACCTTTACCTTTCACCCATTGTCCCTATTTTTTAGTGGTAGTTCAGTGAAAAATTAATTTTTAATAAATGAGAATGATAATAGATACATTCATGTGGGATAAAATATATTTTAATTCCCAATAACCCTTATTAATCAAATGCAAAATAATTAGGACTACCATAGATTGGAAAATATACAGTTGTTAATTCTATACCCTAGTAGATAGTGCCACAATACATAGGTGTCTAGTAAGTATGGACTTTTCTAGGATTGTGTAAGTGCTATATTTATATATATGAGCATTCAAATTCACTTTTGAGGACTATATCATGTTATAGACCTATATAGACACAAAACAAGCTAAGTAATTCATTCTTATAATGTTTTACATAAAAAATTAGGTTACTATATTTTTATAGTTACACATATAGTTTTTTATTAATTTTGCATCTTAAAAAATCTAAATATTACATTAGTTTTATCCTATTAGGGTCACATTAATCCAAAAATATATAAAACGCATTAGTAAACATGATCCTCTTTTGAACACAAAAAACCCTAGATTCCTTAAGATTTCCTTCTATTTTTTAGGGTTTTAATCTTATCAATTTAACTATGATTTTCAAACCCAATTTCCAATTTACCCTAATCAAATCATGGCTATAATGGATATGCATAGTTTTTATTTTTTAATTCAATCTATGATAGTCACAATTACATGTTATTTTACTTTAATCTATAAAATATTTTAAAAATATGTAATAAAATAGATCAAATATTTTCACAATAATAAGGCTAAAAATAATCATGAAGAATATTTCTCCTTTATTAATAAAAATTAATTTTTAAATACTAAATTTTGAATCCCTCTAGTCACTATGAGACTTCAAAGGACATGAACATCTCATTTTTCACCCTCCTTTTCTTAGATCACAAGATCATGAAATTTACCATCTCACTTATAATTTATTTATTATAACTAATCAAGAGGTCACTTATTTATAAAGAAATTTTTATGCATCTTGGCATAACAAAAATTTATCTAATGATGTAGAACCTACTTACCTCATGTATCTTATTAATATATTGAAACTATTTAAGACATGATATAATTTAGAAAGGATGAAATTCTTACTTAAGATACTATATATTAACATCTCCCATTGTTTACACAAGTGAAAATATTAAATAAGGAGTCAAGATAGTTTTGATAGATAATGGATCATAATTAAATATATGAAATATCATATTTTTAAAAATATTGGGTGTCAATATGGATTATATTCAAAAATCATATACAAAAATCAATGGATTTGAAAATTTATCTTACTAGTCTCTGGGTTCCATTACTTTGGATGTCAAATTAGGACCTAAAACTCTATCTAATTTGTTTCATGTAATTCGTAATCAGTTTTATTATAGCCTAATATTAAGTAAACCATGGTTACATGAAATGGAGACCATACCATATAATTTTCATAACTTTGTAGATTTAATGAATGAGGTATAATTATATACTTATCTTGTAAATAATTTAGACTTTAAATACTATAAAATAACATATCCTAACAATGGATATAATTCGAAATAAAATATTTTTTAGTCAATTGTAGTACCTCCATTATATATTATACAACTATAATGGATACATACATATTAAACTGGTGATTCAAGTAATATTATTGAAAATAACATATTATACAAAATATTACATATGCATAACATATGTGCATCAGGTTTACAAAAAAATATATAAGACAAACAAGAAGATCAAGTATAATATCTTAATTTATTAGTCAACTTAGATAATCTAAATTAAATATTCATGGAAGAACAAGATAATTATGATGATGAGAATGAGGTTCTAATGAATATATATGATTACTTTTTAGTCTTAATTTTACATTTATTACTCTAGGTAAATACCAAGATGATTCAAAATCAATAAATAAAAAAAATTTGGATAAAGGAAAAACATCTCTTTTGGATATAACCAATCATAATAAGGAAAATACTTATTTAAATATAAGTCTACCAAAACATAATTCAATTTTTTTATTAGATCAGTTAAAAATCTAGGTTGAATGGCCCCATACCCTTTACAATGAACAACCAAAAGATAAGCAAGTCAAAACATCAGGAAAAAAAGAGAAACCTAGTGGCTACACCTTTCTATTAAACCATTGCCAACTATCAACCAAAAAACCAAAATGAAAATAGGGCCCAATAGGCTCTTATAATTCAGAGTAAAAGACCAACTATTTGGTCTCAACACTAACACGTTTGTTGTTTCTTCCCCTAGTTCGACTCCCAACAAACTATTCCTTTCCATCATCTTATCTCTTCATCTTAAGATTAGGGGAATAAAACTCCTCTTTTTCTTCTTTAGGATCCCAGGTGCCTTCCTCCTCTTTACCATGCTAGTTGGATTATACATACTTGTCTTATGATCACATACATGATTCTTGTTTACACTCTTCCTTAGACAATTAATCATATATGGGTCTGAATCTTCCAAATTGTAGTTATTGCTATATAATACCTTCCTAGTATATGTATAAATATATTACTATAAATATTAAACTATCTAATAATATTAGATCATTGTTCTTATTCTCATGACATGTTTTCACTTCCCTAGATAGTTTTATCACTGTAGACCTTTCCACTTAAGTTGGTCCTATCCACACACCACTTAATGACAAGTTTACTGAATTCAACTTGTTCATATGGGTTAGCCCATACATTTTAGATGTCAATTTAGATAAAATTACTTAAATATTAATGTATATAAACACATCAATCTATTTTATTAAAATTAGATATTAAGAATGTATTAATATAATTAAGACAAAATATTGGGTAAATAAAAATGTATAAGACATGAAATAAATACACATGACTAATTTGTAACTTTTTTTTATTATAAATATGCTATATTTTGAAAGTATTAAAGATAGACAAGTTAGTTAGAGCATAGATCTGATGGACTCCAATAAATACTATGTAATTGATTATGGGACTATGTTAGGTCACTAAAAATTAGAAACAAGGCTCTATTTGATTTTAGGATAAGGCCTCCTTATTTAGAGAAGATAAGTTTGCATTATCTTTTGTAGGGTGCACCGATGCCATTTACAAATTTTAACTTTGTGTTAATTTTTACCAGTGAAACTTCACCTATAAGTCATGTGTATATATTTAGGGTCTCTTTATTCACTATGGGAGTCGATGCATGAATTATTATCACTCTAACCTAGATCAAAGAATAAGGAGGGAAAATGTAGTAAAAGGGAAAATAGGTTAGGGGTTAAATTTCTGCTTTACCTCAACACCCCCTATGTTCAATGATACCTGCATACATATACTTTAAAAAGGGATAAAATTCCATGTAGTTCTCCCATTCTATAGTGGTGTGTTTGAAATATGAATGTAATGATCTATGCTTATGAAATCTTGGTGTGATTAGATGATTGAAAAATGGATTGTGAACTTACTCGTGTAATTGGATATAGATTTGGGCTTATTAAACTAAATAAACTTATAATTGGGAAGAATAAGTAGTTTCCTCTCAATGTGTAGCTAGTTAATTATGGAAATTTATAAGATATAAGCCTTTAGTGAACAAATGAATAGAAAATGTGTTTATATAGTGATCCTTTTGGGATTTATTCAAACATGACTAATGAAACATGTGGGATGACCATTAGATTATTTGAGTTTGAGAAACTAACTATTATTTGGTAAGAGGAGAAAAATAGTGGCTTTAGATACTAGTAGCTAGTGAAAATGTCTTAACGGAGCAACCTTATCTAAAGATCAAGGGAAACCAAACTAGAAGTATGAATTAGTCAAATGATAAGTTTAGGTTATTTTTAATGATCAAGATGAATAAATAATATTAGAGTTACTTTAAAGTAGAGGGTCATCTACATAAAATAAAATAAAAAGTTGTTTAAAACTATGGAATTGAGAATATGTTTGTTGTGCACAGAGGATGGTCACAAGTGCATTATTTTATCATTTAATGTTAATTTTAGTGATTATACAATACTAAGTATATTAAAATTTAGAATTTATCTTTCTATCACTAGAAAATATTCTTCACATAAAGAGGAAATTCCTTAAATCTCTTAAATCTAAAACTCCTAAAAGGTTAAAGCCCTAAGCTAAGTCTATATACTATTTTAGAGTTCATCATATGATTTCAAGTGTTTAAATCAATACAAAATATGGAACACACTTATGTAGGTGAAATAACTACATTGGGTTTAACTTCCCTCTTTGAATTATTAGCTATGTAGGTATAAATTAGTCACACGGGGTGGCTAAGGTTAGCTAAACCTTTCCCTTTCATGTGTTGTCCTAATTTTATAATGGCTCTTTACTAAAAACCTAGGCTTTGAGTTGTATAAATACACATGGCATCAACAACATTTACATGCATGTAAATCCTTATCAATTACATAAGTCAAAACTATAATAGATTGGAAAATAAACACATGGTAGTTCCATACCTTACAAGATAGTGTCACACTACACATGCATCCAAGAAGCATAAACTTTTCCAAGATCACAAAAACACTCTATTTCTAAATTTAAGAATTCACATGCCCCTTTTATCATTGTTTATAAAATTATCTTACCACATACATGCATGAACCTAAAACAAGCTAATTAATTCATTCCTCTAGTGTTTTCCATAAATAGTAAGTTACTCTATTCTTCTAGTTACATGTAGAATTGTTTAGTAATTTTACATCTTAAGTAATTTGAATATTCTATTAATTTTACCCGGTTAGGGTCACATTAATCCAAAAATAGATAAAATGGTATGATTATGTTTTTTATGTGATTTTTTATTCATATGATTACATTTTTTAGTGCTTTTATTTATACCATGATTAATTTCATTTCAATTATCACACTTCAAATTAAACACTACTATATATTTTCTTGTGTTAGTACTAACATAGTACATGATGTATTAGTTATATTAGGCATATTGGGTGATTAGCTGTGACAATCACATAGGTTAGTTTTATAGTATATCTTAAGGAGGGTGATAAATCAGTAATAGATAAGTTGAGTGAGAATATGTATTAGATAAGAATCACATATTAAAATTTATGATATCAACTATGTATATATTTATATTTATGTTTATGTTTAATAGAGATTTATCATGATATTGGAATGTTTTTCCCATTACTTGTATCACAATAGGTTAAATTCTCATAAAAACATGAGAAGTGTAGATATAAATTATTATTGTACCCATCCTCATTTTTTTTAAGGTGGAATCACACTTTAATATTTATTCTCACTAATAAACATTGTTATACCTATTTTAGGGAAAGAATGAAAATCTATTAATTTTTTGGATCGAGGCATCTAAGAATTCATTTCATAAAAAATTGTAAGGAGAGAAGTGAAATCAAATTTTAGTGGAAAGGAATAAAATAAAACAAGTAAAAATATATATTGGTGAATAAGGTGAAACAACAACATGAGGCACATTTTATAATGTATTTGAGGAAACTAAAATCATCCTAATTAGAAATGAATTGTATCCCATCAAAAGTGAAAGAATCACAAATAAATAAAAATCTTAGTGATACTAATTATAAGTAATCATGATCATCAAGATACAAAATCATTAAAACAACCTTAGGTTTTTGTAATGTTATGTATGAGGAAGAGTAGTGGTACTTGGTAGCAAAATAAGAGAAATAACACCAAGCATCAACAAAGGTGCAAGTTTTATTGTAATATCATTAGTCTAACCCATAATGCAAAATCATAATAGTGGAATAGACACAATCTATAGAAGTTTATAAAATCACTTACATCTATACATGAACATTTGGAGTTTTTAAAAATAAATTTATGATGACCAACGGGGAGTAAAATAATAAAAATTCAAGTCCATGAATATAAATACAAACACATTAAAGGATGAGTGGAACAAAAAAAAATTTAGATAAAAGTATATATGTTTTCAATGAATCATCCCAAAAAACCAATGTTTTAGTCTTAACAAAAAATTATCAAGCAGAATGAATAAAGGTGCCTAGTAGAATTGTGAAAATTTACAGCGAGGAAGCATGCAAATTTTATTTATATTATATTATGAAAAAATAGGGTTTATGTAGTTTTTATTTATTTTTAGATATTGAAAACTTTAGAATAAAAAATTAAAATTATTGGATTTTTCAAATATTCTGTAAGACTACCCAAAGCCCATAATTAATTTGGTGTCTCCTAAAGTAGGAGGATTTCACTATCAAAAAATTCCCACATTATGTATAGCATTGGTCTCTACTCCCTTATAAATGTTTTTTAATTTATTAATTATATGTAGTTTTAAATATTTAATTATTTTAGTGTATTTATAAACTTAAATATTTCCCAAAATATTGTTGTAAATTCTATATCTTCCAAATTAGGAGCCATTTTTAGTTTATCTTAAGGAGGGTGTTAAAACACTCATAAATAGGTTGAGTGAGTATAGGTAGTATATAGGAATAAAATCCTAGGATGATGAGCATCGAATTTTTTTGATGATGGAGGTATTGATGTGGATATTAAAAGGTTATCATACAAATACCATTCTCATCCTTGGTTTTTAAACTCAATTTGGAAATTTATTTGCAACTAGTCAACAACAATCAATGTGTCTATCTAACTTAGTGAATTTATACTTGATT
The DNA here is from genome assembly GCA_037957365.1 of Torreya grandis. Lineage (NCBI taxonomy): Eukaryota > Viridiplantae > Streptophyta > Pinopsida > Cupressales > Taxaceae > Torreya > Torreya grandis. The sequence goes on from JARHVA010001861.1 coordinate 1,690,487, forward strand.
TTTGTTTTAATTTGAGATATAGTGACATTTATAATAATATTTTTTGGATTAATATCTAAACCTATATTATAATCACAATCTTATGTTACATTAACTTTGACTTTATTTTAATGTAGAGGTCAAATTATGAAATCTATTTAAGTTGACATTAAAATGTTAAATTACATCTTGACATTAAGGCTAGGACACAATCTCGATGCTACCTAAGAGAACTATTGACTCAAAACCATGATATAGACCAAATATAAATTATTTATTTAATGTACCATTTAGGGGGTAAACATCTTAATCAAATATTATTTACTAAATATTTTCTTAAGATGATATGACTATGTAGGTATTATATTAAGACACCAAATTTGTTAATATTAGTATATGAATATTTTTTTGATGCACAAATTTTCTTGGATTGATGTATACATAAATATTTATATACTATAAATTATAATTTACCCTAAGGGTTCAAGTTATGTTAGGAGTATTTTTTTAAAATTATTTATGTAAGGTATATTGGAATGTGTGTGGAAAGAGTTATGACAAGTTATTGAAGGGGTTATACATGTGCATGATTATTATGGATGTAATATTTATTTTTATTGAGGTTAAAGGGGGGATTTTTTTAAATAGGGTCTCCAAACCCTAGGATTACATCAAAACAAGAACCAAACATAAGAAACATCCCTAAAAGGAAATCATAGACCACAACACAACAACAAGAGAGCAACTAAAGAAATGTTCCCACCTAACCAAATGACTTAGATTAATCCGTACTTATTGATATGTATTCCTAACATGCCTTCATGTTGCTAAGATTAGTGCCAATTTTCTTGATAATGCTTTTGTAGTCTAAGTTGTGGGTTTCATTGCTGCATTGGCCCTTTATCTCTTTTCCCTTACCTAATAGCTAGGATCAAATAACTCTTTGAGGTGCTCACAAAGGTTTTCCATATTTGGAAGAATTTCATTCATATCAGATTTACTATAATTTATAATGAAATTGAGTTTGTTCCGTAGATCCTCTTTGGCATACTCAAAGAGGTCAACCCTGAAGCTAAGTCTTTGAATCTGTAGGTCCTATTCTTTATCCATCCAGGCTTTAGATAAATTTTCATTTTCCTATTACATATTGTTCATCCTATTTTTGATGCTTGACATTTCCCTCATGAACCATCTCATGAGAGACTTTTGTATCTCTAATTATTTAGTCAACATGTTAGTGTTCTCCCTATTCTTGAGTGAGTTCTCAATTTGTTTAAACTCCTTATTTTTGTCTTTTTGACACTGATCCTTTGCTTATTTATCAATTTTATCAGTTTGATTTTTTTGCTTTTATTTCTCAATCTCTATTTTAGTAGTCCTCTAAGTATTTGTGGAGTCCTTAATATAGTCCTTTTTCCTCTCTTCACTGTGACTATCCACAATAACAATTTTCCTTACCCCCTCTTTATATAGAGGGGTCTACCATTTTCTAGGCTCCTTGGGTTTAGTTTTATCTATCTTTAATGGTACCTTTAGAATCACATATTAAATGTTTCTTGATACCCTCTTTTTCTGTGTTCTATTCCTTTCCTATCTTTATTTTTTATTTTTCAAATTGAATTGCCTTTTTGCTAGCATCCCTACTCTATTTTCCTAGGTACTTAATAATAATTTTCTTAATTTTCCTCATATCCACCAGACCTTCATTCATTTTTCTTCCTTTTTTTTGGGGAAGATAATTCATAAATTAGTTCATTCCCTTGAAGTATTTATAAATGAGGAATATGACACCCTCATGTCTAAGGGTTATGTAACTACCATTTTTATATTTATGCATGGAGTTTTCCATAGACTTAAGAATGAAAAATGGAAGGATGAAACCAACTCCATGTCTAAAGTAATTTAAAATCCTAAACATGGACCACCTAACAAAATTATACTAACCTTCTAAAGTAACATATTGAATAAGATGAAAAATACCTCAACATACAATTTGGGGAGAGATTCCCTATTGAAACCATTGTGTAACTTTTCTAGTTTCTCACCCTCCTCTAGGAATGCCTCTTTATCTAGTTTTTAATCTATAGAATTGTAGTATATTTTGGTTTCTTCTATGCTCAGACTTGTCACATGTGCTATCAACTCCTTGATGATTTTCAACATGAAACCATTAATATTAACAACCCTTTCCTTCAAAGCTCTAGTAAAATGATTTGATAAATGTTTATCTAGAACCTTAATTATTTCCATGAATATAGCTAGAACCCCTACCTACAGGGCATTATAGACTCTGCTATTAGATTTAACCTCAGGTTGAAGTTTGGGCTCAATTTGGTTGGGTGAGCCCATATTTATAATTTTATTAACACAGTGCTCTAGAATTCATTTTCCATCTCCTCTAAAACACCACTTAGAAGCATCATTAAAACTATCATGGAGTGAATTATGAGGCACAACACATTCTTTCTCCTTTTCTAGACGGGGATGATGGGTTTAAGATCCCACATAATAGTCGATAGCATAACATCTCCCTTAGTTATGAGGAAGAGGACTATATAAATATATATTAATAAAAGAGTTTCTCCCTTAATTAGTTATTCTTTTTAGAACCTCTCTAGGTGAATTATCATGGTCTATCCATGTTTTGATGCCCACATTTCTTGTTCTCTCATTGGCAAACCAATCTACAATTACATTACCCTCCCTATAAGTGTGAAGGATGTGCAACTATTCTAAAGAGTTTAAGATTGTCTTAGCTTCATCAATTATATTTTTTATAGTCTAGTTTGGGGGGTGTTTTCCAATTAGATAATTGACTATATTCATGGAGTCCCCTTCTACTTCTATTTTTTGGATATTAAGTTTTTTAGCTAGTATAGGGCCCCAAAGGACAGCTAGATCCTCTTATTAGTGATTAATCTTAGTGCCCATATCTCATATATAATCCATAATTAGCCTTCCTTTATCATCTTTGATGATTCCTCCTCCTCTTTTAATTCTTGGATTTCCTTTTGACACACCATCAAAATTTAGTTTGATCCATATTTCATTTGGGACTTTCCATTTGGTTCTCTTTTTAAACTCCTCTTTAGGATCTAGATTTCCTATGCTTGATAAATCAATCTACCAGTTTTTTGCAAGTAACCATTCAAAAGGGAGGATTTCTTTACTTTTTTAATTTTGATGTAATTGTAATTCTCCTTGATACCTGAGAAAATTATTTTTGAGGTCACCTTATTAGTGTACTTATTATCCTTGAATATGATATTATTTCTTGTTCCCCATATCCCCCACCAAATGTGTGGAAGGGTAAGGTTTCATAACTATTTAAGATGATAATTTTTTAAGGGGTAGCTCTAAGCTAGGCACAATTCAATTAGGGTTTTTGGGTTGGCCCATGAGATGTTGAATTTTCTTAAGAATAAATTTCACACTTTTTGTGTATACTTATAGTTAATTAGAAGATGATAAATAGTTTCATTGTCATCTTTACATAGGACACATCTATTTGTTATGATGCATCTTTTTTCCTTTAAATTATCAACCATCAAAATCTTCACTTAAATGGCAACCCAAGAAAATAAACATATATTTAGGGTGATGAATTTTTTCCATACACCTTTTTAGCTCACCTTAGTGTCTTGGTTTTGGGAGATTCTTTCATACCCAACTTTGGAATTATAATCCCATTAAAGGAATCAATCCACATCAACCTATCTTACCTATCTATTTCAAAGATATGATGGTTTTTGAGGAACCTATTCAGGTCATCAATTTTGATCTATTCATCATGGTTTACTCTATCTAAATTGATTTCAATCGAATTCTTATAGCCATTTATCATTTTTGAATAATCAATAATGTACTCCCCATATTTATACATTATATGCTCTTGTATGTGATGTTCAATATTCTTATAAATATGAGAAATATTAGTGTTCTATTTGTCCCCCCAAAAGTTAATATTACTTCCATTTCACATGTGTCATATGGATCCTTCAAGAATTATCTCCATGTTCTCAATTAGGAAGTTCTAGATGTGTGATCCTCTAATGAACTACTCATCTTTTATAATGACACCAGAGTTCCTCCCTTGAAGGTATTTGTGAGATAATATATTTTTTATAGGTTGAGTTAGTATTTATGAATCTCCACACAAACATGGAGATCATAAATTTATTGATCCTTTGGAAATTTCTTATACCTAAGCCTCCAAATCTTTTACTATTGTAAATTTTATTCCAAAAGACCAGATGGAATTTTCTCCTACCTTTATAGTCATTACATAAGAAATTTATTTGGATTTTGTTGAGAATTTCTTCCACTCATTTTGGCAGTTTGAAGAGAGAAAGGCTGTAAATTGGAAGGCTTTGAAGGATTGATTTAATCAAGACAACTTTCCCTACTTGAGAAAGGATTTTCCCTTTCCACCCTACAAGTCGTTTTTGGAATATTTCAATTAATAGGTTTCAGGCATTTGATTGTAATTGATTGATGATAAGGGGCATACTGAGATAGGAGGATGGTAGGTTTTAAATTTTATAACCTAAGATCCTATCAATCCTATTTTGTCTAGCTTCTTTAGTGTTGAAAAATTAAATTCAGCTCTTATCAAAATTTATTTTTTGATTAGTAGCTTTCTCATACATGACCAAAACTTTATTTAAGGTCCTTGCTTCCTAGATAGAATCTTCTACCAACATGATGGTCTCATCAGAAAACTACTGATGAGTAATGGGATTAGCTTGCCTGGCTAGCTTGAAGCCTCTAAGTTGACCATCCTCTAATGCCTTAGAGATATACCTACTTAAAGAGTCTACCATTATAATAAAAAAGAAGGAAAATAAAGGATCCCCTTTCCTTTTACCTTTAGCACTTCTAAAATATCCTTGAGATACTCCATTGAAAAGAACAAAGAACATACAGGTGGATATACAAGTTCTTATGATTTTCCTAAATTTTTCATTGAAGACAAATTGGTTTAAGATCCTATCAATTAAATTACAATCCAATCTATCATAGGCCTTGGCCATATCTAACTTGAGGATCATGGATACCTTTTTGCTAATCTCAATTGAATGTATAGCCTTGTGTACAATAATTACTCCATCTTGGATTTTCCTTCCTGAAATAAACCCTCCTTGACAAATATGTATGATTTTTTCCATGATAGGTTTCATTATCATGGTGATAAGTTTGGTGATGATTTTATAGAAATAATTACACAAACTTATAGGTCTAAATTCAGACAAATACACTGCCCCAAAAGGTCTTGAAGAAAGTAATGGGCTTGTCCAGGGCTTTGTTTGGGTCCATTCTAGAAATGACTAGCTCAAGATCCTCCATAGACATGGCTTCCAATAACACATAATTGTCCTCTTGCTATGTTAGCTCTGGAATGACACTAAAAAATTCTTTCTCAAAACCAATGTCTTTTTTGAAATCTTTTTGTACATATTTTTGTAGAATTTCACACATACCTTGTTAATCTCTTCTTGATCTTCAATGATTTTCCCTTATTTGTTATTAATATCCCTGATGGTGTTATGTTTCTTGTGATTGAGAGTTGAAAGATGGAATAATTTTGTGTTTATATCTCCTTTAAGCCAAATATTTCTTGATTTTTGCCTCTATAGTGATTCTCATCTAGGTGTTATAGTATGATAGTTACAAAAGATTTGTTTTTCCCTATATTATATTTGAAGATCATACCCCTTATTCTTGATTTATTCCTCTATTTTAATCAACTCTTCTTTTAGATTTTTTATTTGCTCAAAAATATTGCTTAATACTTGTTTGTTGCACTACTTGAACTTAATTTTGATCTTTTTAAAATTCTCCACTAGGTTAAACATAGTTATCCCTGGTAAGCTTCACTTTTTGATCTTTAATAATTAGTTCTAAAGGAGAATGGTCTGACCAAATTTTTGGGAGATAATTTAGGATAAAATCTTTCTATTGCATCCACTCTAAAGAGATGAATATTATATCTAATCTACTTTGAATGAGATTCTCACCAAGTCTTCTATTATTCTAGGTGAATTTTGGACTATGAAGCTCAATATCTATAACTCCTAAGTAATCAATAAAGGAAGAAAAATCCTCCATGCTATCTAGATACCCAAAATTTCCCCCTTTTTATCTACAAGATGTAGAGGTGAGTTAAAATCACCAGATAGAATCCAAGTTAATTATTCTCAATTAATTCTAAAGTTTATGATGTTTTCCCATAATTTTTTATGTGTTGACATGGTTTTTGGGGCATAAAAATTAGATAAAATCCATTGTTTATTCTCACTAATATCTGTGAACAAAATCGCAACATGATTTTATGATTTGAAGATGGGGTCTCCTATAAGGAATTTGGGGTCCCAAAAGGTGATTATACCACTCAAAGATCTTAACACACTTACAAAACTTGATTTTTATTCTTTTCAATACACTTTTTAATGCTACTATTAATATTTCTCCTCAATTTTTGATTATTGTATGGCTAAAAAAACTTTTTTATTCCTTATAAACTCCCTAATGACTTTTTTCTTTCCTACACTATGCATCCCCCTAATATTACAGGATAAAATCAACATTTTTAACTTATTTATATGGTGTATCTCCCTTAAAAAGGAGAATATTTTGATGTCTATATGATATTTTTATCTGTGTTAAGTTTTGAAATAGATTCCTCTTGGATGGTTTGCCTTTCATTAAAGGAGTTCTAATGTCTGGACCTTTCGCACTTCTTCTAGTGATTCTGGAAGATGAGGCCTTCAATTAAGAATTATTTTTTGTAGAGTTATTTTTTTACCCAAATACTCCTCACTAATAGTTTCTTTTACTCTTTCTTCTGATTCCCCTTCATTCTATCCATTTTCATTTGCATCTAAATCTTATTCCTTACAATCGTAACCATCTAGATCATGTTCCAAAATTTGGAATTTATTATACAAAAATGGTTTATTTCTATTTAATTCCTCATTTTTCCATATTTTTCTTGTTGAATAACTTAAAACCTAATCTCTTTATTCTCCCACATAATGTTAGAACCCTCTAGTGCTGGTTGTTTCAACTTTTCTAAAGTTTCCATTTTCCCAATTTGAAGAGGGTCACCATTTTCATTATTTTGGGATATATTTACCCTTATTTTTGATTAGATTGGTCTCTCCCTCATTAAGTTTAATTTTGAATCTATGTATTCTATTTATATATTGTCTATATCTTATTTTTTTGCTTCTATTGTCTGAGAGCTTTTCCATGTTTTACTTTGAGTTATGGCTGGGTTTTCCTTTTTAGCATTCTTGAAATAAACCCCCACTTTCTCCACCATGTTGAATTGTTAGTGTTTGAATGACACACCTTTACTGAGTTTCCTAGTTTATGGCATTTTTCACATAATAATGGTGATCTTTCAAATTTGATCCTTTATGTTTTGGTTCCATAGGGCATATGTAGGATTATCAAATTAGGTAGTTCTTGATTCACAAATGTATTAATGTATAATATGGCATGAACCATTATAGACCTTACCCTATTTGTTGAGTCAAGTGATATTATATATCAAAAAGATTTAGCTATGATGGAAAATAATTCCTCTTCCTAACATTCTTTGGGTGGACCTAGAAATCTCACCCAACTGGGAATCATATTTACAGTTTATTTTTTTGGATCAAAGCTTGGTTCCCATTTTTTGAGGAAAATCCTAAATTTGTTGAAGAACCATGGTCCTCTAGCTAGTATCATAGCACTTCCTTCAATATTTTGTAATATAATCATGAAGAATCCATTGACCATTGCTAAAATTTCCAGGTGTCCCTTTGTATTCCATTTCATTTTAGCTCATGCTCTAAATGTGTCAATGTTAGGTCTTGATCCCATAAATTTTACAACCAGGGCCTGGTTCATCCTTAAGGAGGATTGTTTTATGAGATTTGGGGTAATTTAAACATGAAGACTCTTACCATCCTTTATGGTTTTCAGAAGATCCATAGGGTTTGAGTCATTTTTGACCATAGATCCCTTCAATTTGTCACACTAAGAAGAAGAGTTTGAAAAGGATCCATGGGAAAGAGTGTCAAATAGATTACCTCCCTCTTGTAATATTCCTTATGTATATGTAGATATTGATAGTGCATCTAACCTATAATTATCCCCATCACCCTTCTCCCTTTTGAGTCTGCATTTGAAAATTTAAATTCCCACTCATTTTTTGCAACCCCACCACATTCTCTGATCTCGCCTATCACCACTTATGTAATTATAAAATTATCCTATTATGGATGTAATATTTTGATAATGTCTTAGGACCATAATATACTATTTACTATGAATGTCAAATTCTTCATCACTTTTTATATCATCATCAACCACATGGGATTCTATGCATGCTTCTTAGGTTCATAAACCTATTTGGAAATTGACTATCACCATTTATATCTACTGGGGCTTCAAATTTCCATAGAATGCCATTTGTAAGCTGAGTGGTTCATCTTTAAAGATTAGAAATAAATATTTCCCTAACAGCTCGAGAAGCCCATGGCCCTACATGGGGAAACCATATGGAGTTTCATCAATCAAAGTAATAATGGTAGAGCACAAAGAGATCTAAATTCAAATAAAGTGAGAAATACATTAGGTAAATGTGTTATAAAATTGTGTGTAGTTCACCAAGGTCAAAATTATAAGTTTTTTCTAAGCATGTGAACATAGAGAAGACATGAAAATATATAGGTAAATACAACAAGCCTAGGAAGACTATGTGAAACTCAGATCAAATGTGGGGTTCATTTAAAATGAGTTAAGATATCTAGAAATAGTCAATATTGACTTATATAAATTTAGATAATCAGTCAAGGAAAACACACAAAAATGGTCACTAGTGAGTTTGAGGATGATATCATTAGTTAAGGTGAGAACTTGTTCAGTATGAATTGAAGTGTTCTTTAATAGTAATATAATTGATTTATTAAATTTAGTATAAAATGAATACATGGTGTGGGTAAATGAGGAGGATAAAAAGTTCCATATCAACATAAGCAAGAGGGTAAAACCAAAAAATTAATTGATAAAGGATAAACATTATTTATTTTAACACTATCTATCTATAATGAAGGAAACCATACCCAATTTAATGAATTGGATATAAAAGATATGCCTATATAAAAATAATGTTATTTTTCCTCTATTAATGCCAAATTTTCCACTTGCACTATGGAAGTAGAGACCTTTGATCTAGATAAGTGTGCATGGCTATATGGTATGAATAATCTTGTGGATATAAAGGCACATAGAGATAGTGAAAAAATCTAGGTGTTAATGCAATGGTAGGGGATCCATTCCAATTGACAATTAATAGCTTACACAACCACTCTTCTTGATAAAATACCCCTCTAAAACCATAGATGTATCTAAATGGAATATCCTAAACCTAAAAAATTATGGTTGTCCATTCTAGCTACTAACTACCAGCTCACAAAACCATTCTTCCTAACAAATTACCCCTCTAAAATTATGGGTACATCTAAATGGAATATCCCAAACTAGGAGATGAATATAATGGGATTTATATTTAATTTTCATGATTTTATTTTGTAAATTTTCTCTTTTCATTTGTGTGTTATACATGTCTTTTACATGTATGATGTGGGCACCCCCTACTGAATGATATATAAACCTAATAAATCTCCCTACCACTTGGGTAGAATCACTAATTAACCATTATTTCTTTCAATTGATGACTCCTCTACCATGACATTCACCTTTTATAATGAGCCACTTTTCAAAATATTTGGTACTCATTTCAACTACAAAAAATTAGAAATATAAAATCCATAACTCTAATGTATTAACCCCATATCAACATAATTTAATTATTGATTCTATCCACACATCAAACATCAAGTATTTTTATAATTAAATGGAAAATAGTCAATAAAATATGCCACCACTACCCTAAATTTGGGTCATGTGTATGATATGGGCCTTCTAGTATAATATATCACATGAAATACTCTGTCATCACCCCTCATCATCACTACCCAAAATACTTTGAAATTTTAATTTATAGAACCTCACTTTACCAAAAAAATTGCATTCCTTTTGACATAATTTAACTAACTAACTATATATTAATTACAATTGTATATTTTCATTACTATGACCATAATGGAAAAGACTTGAGACCATATAAAATATTTTATTTTCACCCACTCCAAGGTTTTTTATTTCTAATAAAATCAGGATATAAAATGAAATAAGAGTGTATAATGAATGGCATATATCCTAATAGAAAATGATGAGTATCTTCCATGTGTGGTGATTTACATGTAGTCCATTAGCATAATCTCTAACCACCACCACAATATCTTATATGTACTAATATAAGTATGTTGTAAAGAGTTGAAAAAAATGGAGATCTCATCCCTATAGAAAACTATTTCATGATTTATCTCATGTTTATACAACATTTGATAATGATTTTATTATAAAACATTTGATACTAATTTTATACTACATCTGATACTATTTTTTACCAGCATTTGGGATGATCATAAAAAATAATAAAAAATGGTCAAAGTGTTTTCAACTTCAATATTGATAATGATTGTATGTACCCATGTCCACTTATATCAAAATTATAATGTCAATTATATGGAGATAATACATTGAGGTTCCATAATCTATATTGTAAGTTATGTTCATCTATGCTACCAATATATTGATACTAGATAAGTTATATAATAAATAATATATTAAAAATTATAATATATATAATTAAAATAATAATATATTTCTATATTTTTATTTTATAATATATTTTTATTTGATAGGATAAATGATTTTGAAATCAAAGCTATGAACTAGATAAGTGAGGGTTTTGATTATTGGACCCACAACCAAGAAGCAGGGTTTTGAATAATTATCCCACAACCAAGAGGGTTTAAGAATCCCACAACTATTAAACTTAACAAAAAGAAGGTTTTAAGGGTCCCACATCCATATCATGAATAATAAGAGGGTTTGAGGGATCCCACAACTAAAAAAATTCAAACCACTTGGTACATGGTAGGAAATAGATGAAAATATATAATACAACCAATCTTCATCCCTTTCCTAGTAGGAGAGGGAAATAACTAAACAACCATCAGAATATATTAAATATAATACCATAGTATAAAACAAAGATAAAATAAGAGCATAAATGGAACACAATAATACCTAGCCTTTAAAATGGGGGAATCTCCCCTCAAGGTGAAATAGGTACCTATACTTCTACCAATTTTTACCCAACATAGTCTAAGCCCTGAAGACCTATCGATAAGAGGTAACACCAAATATGATATGATTATTTATACTAGAAACCACATAAAACCTATAGAATAATACCTCCATTGTATCATAGATATTATTTTAGTCTGTTATATTACCAAATATAGTTTTAAATCTACAAATTTACTGCTTAGTGTTTGTAAGTCTTCCACATTAGCTTTTTCTATGAGACCCCACCTAGAATCTTCAGCTCTAGTATTTGGGGTATGCTATACTTCCATTATGACACTCTTCCACCCAAAAATACATTCAAACTTTCATGGAATTATTATAGTGGCATATGAAACCCCTCATCCTCCCATATCTAGATGATCTTCATCTCCTAGTTCCTCTCATTATCCTTCCCACCCAAGCCCTGTTTGGAAATTCCTCCTCTTGTTCCTTTCTCAAATCACCATATTTATATATAAAAAATATATTTATATATTAAATATTAAATATATTTATTATTATTATTATATAATAATAATATATAAATATTTAAATAATAGATTGTATATATATATATATATATATATATATATATATATGTATGTATGTATGTATGTATGTATGTATGTATGTATGTATTATTAATATAATATATATAATTCCAATAAGTAAAATAACATTTATAAATACATGACATGAAATAAAATTTGCTTTGTCTATAATCCCAAATTTTTAATTACTTCTTGTAATTTCCTAGATAATATAACATAGGGTTTTATTGTTGTTTTATTTTTATAAAAAAATATTTCATTTCATAATATTACTTTTGATATCTACCCTTTTAGTGTGTTTTACATGTGCCCACATCAAAGTTAACATCCAATTGATAGTATTGTAGTGCCAATGTATTTTACTATAATTTTGTATTTCCCCTCTTCCCCATCCTTTTGTAGTTCATCAAGAAGAAGTATGTTACATGTTCTCTAACCTATAAGTAATCCTGCAACCAAATTCGGTACTTCTCAAGAGAGTTATATAACTACCCAACTAGTTCTCATAGATTTTATAATGTGATAATGAAACATACTTCTATTAGAAGTAAGGATAGCTTGTGTGACATTATTTTTGAGGGTGACTCCTAATTGGTGTAGATATAATTGTAAGATGTTAGTTTATAATTGAATCGTAGATATTTTTTAATGGTTTACAATTTGGTAGATGATTTACTAGTTTCTTAGATATTTTTTAAACACTATACTAGTTATGGAACAACTAGGTGAGTGATTTAAATTAAACAATCTAGTTTATGCATTTGGCATAAATAAAATAATGTTAAATTTTCTTTAGTAATTTTTTACTCTCTTCTTAGCCTTAAAAATTATTTCATATTATTTATCTATAGTTTTATCATTATTAATAACATTAGATGTAGCTATATTTTTATTAGTTTCTTTAGATTATTTGTTTGAGTCTAGAAAACTATGTTAAGTAAAATTGTTTATTTATTTTGGAAACATGGTTTCTTTATTTATAATTCTCATTTCCTACAAAAATGTTATTTGATATTTTCCCCTCCATATGGAGGCAACACAATTATTTCTTTTTTTAAGATGTAGATATTTCAAACCTATATATATATATATATATATATATATATATATATATATATATATATATATATATATATGGGATTGGTTATACTTTGACCAAACTAGTTCCAAAATTATTCATAGATTCAAGTGTGAAAAGAGGTCATGTTTCCTACTAATTTCTTGGTTGATATGGATGGATCTCATGTGGGTAAAATTAAATATGATGGAAAAAATATTGTTCCATTATTCTTATGCCTATGAATATTTGGTTTTTTGTCTCATGTGAGATGAATCTAAGGGGATGGTTCCCCAATAGATATGCCTCTAACATAATAAATAATTAAGGACCTAAGACCATTATTAAAACCTAATTACTAAACAAAACCAAATTATGGGCATTATAATCTTACAAATCTTATATTAAAATATTAAAAAATGGCTTTATATAGTGAGATTTATAATGACTATGGCATAATGCTTGGGGTCATATACCCAATGTAATTTTTAGTAGAGTTTAAAGTGATTATATCAATTTTAGTTTTAAAATTATAAAATGGACTAGTATTAAACTAGAAAAAATTATAGATGTAAATATAGTTATTATTTTTATTTGGAAACTAGGGAAATAAACTTATTATCTTAGTTTTTGAAAATTTCCTACTACCATAGCTTTAAATGGCCAACCCTTTGGATGAAGCCTTGAAATTTTGGTTCTTGATCATTACATGGATATTATAGATTTTTCATAGACATTTTGAGATTATTTATTGATTGCATATAAAAAATTGAGTTTTTAAAGATAAATTAGATTCCTAATTCATGTCATTTTTATCATGCAATAACTATTTTTAACTTGGATAATTTTAGCCTTTTTAGGCCTAGGAAAAACTATAAGAATAGGATTTTGGGTTATTGGGTAATTTTAGATGATATTTTTGAATTATATATCACCTCAATCTTGTACACTTGGAAAAATTAGACCTTGGATATTCCTCTAAGTTATATAACTTTTCCCATTTTGTAGGTATTACATATACTCTCTCTTGTGCCCCTTGGTATATATCTTAGTCTAACCAATCTTATGTTGATTACCCATGGATTATATCTTTCCAAGAATTCTTAAAACCTATGTATCTTATTCCTCTACAATTTATGATCATACACCACTATTCTTTCTCCTTGGACACTTACATCTTGATTAGACACCTATGTCAACATAGGTATCCTATTTTGATGTAAGTATCTAGTGACATAAATTCATCCAATTTACAAATGAAACACATACTAGTGGTTATCATAAGTGTTATTATGTGATATATTATCCAAAGGGATTGGTATAAATATAAGATCAACCCTCATTCATTCCTCACCTAACATTCACATAAAATAACTTTCAATTGAGAAAAGCTTTTCTATTTTCACATATTATCATATCATTCATAGAAAAAAGACACAAGTTTAAAGTATTGAGTGAGTATCCCAAGAACTTGATTTTTCATATTATAAGCTAGGTCACTATTATACTTACTTTCCACATATTTCACCCTTATGCACACATAATTCAACACATTATGGGATAACTACATTAGCCTAAAGCCCTCTTTAGAGTAGTATATATGTAGGTAGAACCCACTAACAGAGGGGTCTTTTGGGTTAGGTAAACACCATGATCCCACTAACCCATTTTTACCAAGGCCAATATGAAGATGAATAACCAAGATTTTAATCATTTGACAAGGAGTGATAGTCTATGACCTATATATGAATTCACTTTAGTGAAGGTGAAAATGAACCTATAAACATCTAGGTGGTCACAGCTAGTTTCAACAGGTATTATTTATTGGACACTTGCATCTAATATAGACATTATTGTCAACATAACTATCTGAGGTTAATACAAGTGTCTAAGGATACAAAGGCACTTAATCTAGAATTTGGCAACTATTCTAGAATATTATTTTAGTCTACTTCATAGATATTATAGATCCAAATATATATTAGAATCAAAACCATGTAAGTATATTATGTATTTGTCATTACAACATATAACATAGTTGCACTTTCCATTTTTAGCATATCTCAACATAATAAATTTAGTATATGTTATATTTGAGTTTTGAAATTAATTGGCATGTTATATATATATTTATCAGCCTTGTACTTATTCATTTATATATTTTTAACCATATATACCCCATATTAGGATCCATATCCAATTTATGGTAAAAATTTGGTGAACTTAATCTTTGAGGTCCAAATCCTAGGTCAATTAGGGTTTTATGATCTTTTTTGTTTCTAATATCTGATTACTTTAAAATATGTGCAATGTGGATGTATCTACTACCCATTTTAGTTTAAAATTTGTAATATTTGTTGTGGTTTGATATATCCCCTACCTTGTAAAATATTTTAAGCAAATTTGTAGACATCATGAGAGATTTTTCAAATGGAGACAAAACTTGTTCTCTCTTAATAATTCCTTTTGCAATACTATATAGCCAGTATTTAGATGTCAACATGTATGCTCTTAACCATTTATTTTACCTAAGTCTTATTTTCATGATATATATTATCCTGCACACATTATTCACCCACAAATTATATTAGATTTTATAATCCATGTTGTTACTACTCAAACATGTAAGGTTTCTCAGCCTAATACGCCACTTTTTAATATAAAAAAGGTGCCTCCTAAGACTAATATTATGATAAAATATCAGTGATATGACTTTTTTGACCAATTTATTAATATTCATGATAATATTTCAATCATAAATCTCCTAAATTAGTTTTTTGTTTACAAGGATACCATATATAATGCATTATGTGAGATCCAATTTTTGAGTGATATTGAACCCATTTATTTTGAAAACATCATGAAATATTTATATAATAATGAAAATATCATTACCTTTGATCCAACATATTTACCATCTAAATATATTATTGACCAATATTTATGTTTGTTCATACAAGTCCATGATAAATAAGGGCATCAAAATGGTGCTCGTTGATAAAATTTAAAGCATAAAATTCCTATCCACCATGGGTATTAACACCAATATTATTAAAAAATTACTTATGCATATCAAAAGGTTTGAAAATACACATAGCCCTATACTTGGTCAAATCACATTAGATGTGACATTGGGACCAAAAATGGTTTCAATTACTTTTCAAGTAATGTCCCAATCATTACATTATAATTTAACTTTGGGTAGATCTTGGATACATTCAATGGAATTTATCCCATCTACACTCCATTTATGTCTAAAATTCAAACATGATGTAACCTTATTAACCATGCATGATGATGATGAAACTTTCATTATTTTTAAATGATACATTATAAAACTGAGGCATTACAATGGTGGTACCACCTAAATAATGCATTCCTATTAATAATATACACATATATGAAATAGGTGCATCAATTATAATGGGCCATTTATCTCCATATGAAAATAATATAATCAATACTAATGTACACATAGATGTACATCAAGAGAAATAAACATTACCAAAGGATCCAATAAAATGATAAGAGCCCCTAACATTTGTGCTTCTTTTATTTGTCAATACTAAAAAAAAAGAGGACCATGTTTTAGATTACCATGATAATGATGATGAAAATGCTTATGATATGATAGATGTAAAAATGTGAAAACTAAAATTTGATCCACTTGATCACCTTTTGCATAACCTATTCAAAATTATATGTCCTATTACATATAATCTAAATCCACTTTTAGAAGATATATAATTGAATCCAGATAAGGGAAAAACAAAATTAGAATATGAGCATGTAAATGTTTGTTACTCCATACATCCCTCTTGGTTAAAAACATTGAATTAACCTTACAAGGGCCAAATACAAGTACATCATGTGAAAAATGTGGAATCTTATCAAAAGGATTCATAATAGACTTTATAGATCAAGACATAAAAATAAACTAAAGATACCATATTATCTATGTTACTTGAAAATAGAATTATATATTTACCTTCTACTAGATACAAATCAAGTAGTAAACTTATACTTACAAAGGGAATACCATATTGTAATTATCATTAGATCATTGATTGTAATACCAATAAATGTGAGGTAGTAAAGAGCCTAAAAAATATATAAGAATGAATGATGTATACAAATTATTTAAGAAACATGTAAAAGGAAAAATAATTCCTATCTTTCAAAAGATAACCATAATTCAAAGTAACCAAATCATGGATATTTGACTATTACTGCTAATATTGATGGGCTATATTGTTATGATCTCTAGTTTGATAAGAAAAAGTGGGATATAACTTATGGTACTACATTTCTCAAATAATTAGGACATACTGTAGATGAACTAATATAATCTCCATTGATGGAAGAATCTCGAGGATGCATTTAATTAACTATCACCTATGGTACACATGTGGTAACTTCAATCATATGGATATTAGACCACAAACCACATTTCAAATAAAAACATGGACAACATTGGATATTTAATTGGAATGTTGATTTAGATACTACAGATATTTGTAATAATTTTCTTAATATGGATATAAATATTTACATACATCATGATGGGTGTGGTTATTTTGCATAATTAGCTTTAGGTAAACCATTATACATATACATTAAAGAGGTGGCAGTGCATCGCTATAAAAAAATCTTGAAATTTTTTACATACGATCCTAAACCTTTTGATGATAAGGAATTTCTTGATTACAACTCTTTTAATATTCCAAATATACAAAAAATAAAAATTCCAAAAATATTTTTGGCATCTACATATTCTATTGGCTCTTTGGCATCTATGTTATTAGTTTCATGTTCATGGATAACATATGAATATCATCTATTTATACATGCACATGTTTCATGCTTATATCTAAGTATGATATAGGCATGAACAGATACATGATCTATGAACTTATGGATGGTGGGTCTTCCCCTTCTCATGTCACTAGGACATTATGAGAATACACCTTCTTTGATCATAATACATCCAAGTTGTATCACTATATGGTCACTTTACATTATCATGTTTGAGTTAATGTGTAATTACACATGCCTTTATCCATGCTTATATCTTCTATAGTGTATTTGATATGTTTGACATTTTTTTCTAACATGTTGGATCTATGGACTACTATTATATGTTTATGCTAGTTGTTTATGATTTAATTTATGTACTTCCTTGAGTGTTTTTTGTTTATATTGTCTTTTTTGTTGAGTATTTGAATATGATCCATTGTTTGCATCCCTCATGCCTTTATTTGCTTCTTTAAAATTTGATATGTCACTACTTATTGTATGGACATTTGTGTATGTCATTATTGATATTGTGGAAATTCAACTAAGTCATGTCCATTTAATTGTGTGATATTTTAAAATTCCCCTTGTTTGTGTCTCCTTGACCATGGTTTATTGATTTGATTTTTAGTGCTCTTGTGTTTGTGATTTATTTTTTGTTGATATTATATTGTTAATATCCAGACATTTCCATGATCTTTACCATGCATATTAAGACTTGATGTGATCAAATTATATGTAATTCAATGATACATTTACCTAAACCTGTTGTCATATGTTTCACATGGTACATTCATAGTTATATGGTTATCTTATAATTTTGAGGTATGTTAACTTTTAGTTTATATTATTCTATCACCTAAAAGTGGGTCATATAAGTGGGATCATGTCATAGATGAATGATTTTCACACATTCATAGTTTCAAATATTAGTGGGGGCATATTATAGATACATAGCTTCCACACATTCACAATTTTTAGATTTAGTGAGGGCATGTTTTATAAACATGTTCTTCACACTTATTCAATATGTAACATACCCAAATTATAGTGAGGGAATGTTTTTAAAATATGTCCTCCATATTGACACTTATATTACTTTTTATATTTCTCCATATATTGGGGGCATGTTATGGTAACATGTCACCCACACTTGTTCAAATTTTTGAATTGGCCAAAGCACACAATTATATGACTTAGATACACATTTGTGGAAGAATTATATACATTGCTACCATTATTATACATATTTTCAAAATGAGACATATCTAAGGTGCATATATTATATAATGTGTACCTAATATTGAAAAACCTAAATCATTTTTAGATTCATAACACTTTTATGAACTATCATCACCCATCTAGTTGGAATTTTATGGACAATATTGAGCTAATATACTAAAATAATTGGTTCACTTTTTGGTATGGTCAAGGTGATTTAATCACTCAGTATTGATAAGTTTTTAGGTTGTACTTGATTATATCATCTAGCCTCACCATGTTTTTAGTGTGATTTAACTTGGTTCACTCACACTCATTAGGTTATAATTATGATTGAGTTACAAATCTGATCTAATCTTAACTATCATTAGGTAATTAATTTTTCTCCAAGTTTTATGGAATGCACCCTCATATCTCTTTCTCTTTCTCTCTCTCTCTCTATATATATATATATATACATATATATATATGAACTTTGAAGATTTTTATCTATCCTAATCTCAATTTAAATGACTCATAATGATACACCTTTCAAATAAAATATCTAAAAGGCAAGATGGTTACATAGATACACATGTGTACTCCTAAACCTTGATATTTTTTTTATCAATGCTCTAGGAATAGGGTTCCAGTCCCATAAACATAATATCAAGAGAACATAATTATCCTAGATTAACGGTATAATAATTAAGACATATAACCAACTTTATTAACAAAGAGATCATCTCACTAATAATATTAAAAAATTCAACTTTATTATAAAATTAATCAAATGAAATAACCATATTTACTTTTCTCATCCTTCTTATTTTTTCAAAGAGAGCTAACATTCATGGGTGGTGAGTTAGGAATGAATCTACATTTTTGCCTACTACTTACCACCTTCCATTCTTCTTCATTACCTAAACATTTTAAATCTGAACTTAACACTCCTTTTCCCTCTTCTAGTTTGCCTCTAAAAATTTCACTCTTATTTACACTTTACCACTTAGACTAACTAAATCATCATTATGATTTGATTCTACCAATGGTGTTACTTATCTAAATTATTTTCTATAATCACCTTTGATATCATTCCTTCAAACCAATCAAATAAAACTACTTGATGTTGTATATTAACCTCCTTTCTAAAAAAGATTCAAGCTTATGCTTTGATTTATGGTAATAATTAGAAAGATGACCAACCTAAAAACAATTTCAAAATCTAAAAGGGATACCTAAAAAATAAAGGGTTTGCATCCAACTTATATTTTGTACCTTCAACTCAATCCTTTCAGGAAGATCCTAAGAAATATCTAAACATGCTATAATCCTAGCAAATGTTATCTAGTAATAATTCAATAAAGAAACATCAATCTCCAATAGCTCACCCAGTGTAGAACTAATAACTAAAAGACCCTTTTCAACCCAAAACTAAAGTGGAAGGTAAGGTAGTGTCACCCAAATGGGACACTTAAAAATATTTTCTGATAAAGGGTTAAAATTAGGTGTCTAGGGTTTCATGAGTAGAAGGTGATTACCATAGCTCCATGTTTTATCCCTAAAAATCTTATCTTGATCAGCCAAAAAATCAAAATTCATAATAAAAACTCTTGTTAGAGGGAGATATTTCCATAGTACCTTCGAACAGAGCTCTCCAAGATGTTGAAAGCCACTAGTTCAAAATAGAGAGAGATGGCTAGAACCTATCAAAATGGTAGACTAAACCCCTCTCTATAAACCATTCTTGAGCTTCTAAGATATCTTACAAAGATATTTTTTTCAAAATTAATAGTTACTAATTTAATTGATGAATCCCTTACCTAATCCATCTTTGAATCTGAGGAAACCTCCTTTGAATGGATTTTCAATTTTTTGGATGCAAACTATCACCTAAATTCCCCTAAGATGCCCTACCAATCACCTAGTTGTGTTGCCACCTACCCAAACTCATTCAAATTTTACTCCCTCTAGCCATCTTCCTCTTAAAATTACCCTAAAAACTATCCCATGTGAGACTCTTTACTATAACATAGCTGCTTAGTAATCATTGATGCTACCACTGGATTCAACTTAACGAAGAATATCGTAGTTTTCACCATAATACAAAAGTGATGAGCGTAGTAGCTTAAACCTTGATATTTTATTTTCAATCATTTTAAATTAATATTATATAAACTTATTATATACTTTAATATTCTCTTGGTTATAGGTTACTCACTAGAAAATCACTCAAGTTGGACTCAAGCAAAGACAAGGTGTGTTATACACACCTAGGTACACATTATTTTTCCTTTAAAATAAAAATTTATTTAATATATTAAAGTAGGGATTGTAAATTATATTTATTAACTATATATCACCTTAGTCTTGTAAACTTGTCAAACTTAGATCTTGGTTATTCCTCTTAGTTCTAGACATTTCTTATTTTTGAAAGCCTCACATCTACACTCTCCTATGCCCCTTGGCCTATATATTAGTATAACTAGTCTTATGTTGATGACCTAGGCCTTATATTTTTCCCATAATGCTTAAAACCTATTTATCTTATGCCCCTATAATTTATAAGCCTACACCTATTTTCCTATTCCCTGGACATTTACATCCTGAATAGACACCTTCATCGATGCAGGTGTCCTATTTTTATGAAAGTGTCTAATGCCCTAAAGTCATATAATTTTAAATTAAAATGTATCCTCATGGTCAACTTAATTATTATTATGTGATATATTCTCTAAAGGGATTGGTATAAATATAATATTAACCATCATTCATTCCTCACCTAACATTCATACTAAATATCACTCAAACAACATTCAATTGAGAAAACATTTTCCATTTTCTCATATTATCATATCAGTGATAAGAAAAAAAAACACCTACAAGTCTAAAGAACTAAAATATTAGCCCAAAATCCCAATTTTCCAAGTTACAAGCTAAGTCACTATTGTACTTGATTTACACATATTGCACCTTTGTGCACACACAAGCCAACACATTAGGGAAGAACTACATTAATTTAAGGCTCTCTTCAAAGTAGTGACTATATAGTCAACACCCACTAATATAGGTATCTTTGGTATTATCTTGACATCATGATCCCACTAACCCATTTTTACCAAGGTCACTATGAAGATGAATAACTAGGATTTTGATCATTTGACAAGGAGTAATAGTTCATGATCTAGATATGAATGCACTAAAGTTAAAGTCGATGATGAACCCAAAATCATCTAGGTGGTCACATGTTGTTTTAAAAAGTATTATATATTGGAAACCTATATTTGATCTTGATAATAACATCAACATAACCATCCCAAGCTGACATAAGTGTTTGAGGCTACATAGGCACTTAATCTAGAATTTGGTAACTATTTCAAAATATTATTTTAGCCTGATTCTTACCTATTCTAGATCCATATATATATTATCATCATATCCAAATAAGTATCTTATTTATTTATCATTGAAATATCTATCATAGTTGCACTTTATATTTTTAGCATATCTCATCATAATAAATTTAGTATATGTTTTATTTGAGTTTTGAAATTAATTGGTCTACTATAGATCTATTTATCATCCTTGTGATTATTGTTTTATATATTATTAACCATATATACCCCATATGATGATCAAATTTAGGGTTAAATAGATACATATAGAGAAGTTTGAAATAAAATAAGGAGAACTTTTGAGAGAGTGTGGAAAAAGAAGTTTGTAGATGGTGGTCTCATCTTCATTTTTTTATTTTACATCTTTCACATGCAAGGGAAAACCCTTATTTTAATATTTCACTTGAATTTAAACATATAAATATTATGATATTTATTTTATTGGGTTTATGTGGTAATAAAAATTAATTATAAATCATACCTTCAAAATTGAGAATATCATATTGAAAGTAGGTATACATATTGCTCTCTCTCTCTCTCTCTCTCTCTCTCTCTCTCTCTCTCTCTCTCTCTCTCTCTCTCTCTCTCTCTCTCTCTCTCTCTCTCTCTCTCTCTCTCTCTCTCTCTCTCTCTCTCTCTCTCTCTCTCTCTCTCTCTCTCTCTCTCTCTCTTTGTGTGTGTGTCTACACACACATAAGCTACAATACTTTCACTCCCCTAAAAATGATTGAAAATAATATACCGCTCAATTTTTGGCATTATTTAGGGGATAAAATGGGCATACTCACTCACACACACACACACACACACACACACACACACACACACACACACACACACACACACACACACACACACACACACACACACACACACACACACACACACACACACACACACACACACACACACACATGATTAATTGCACAAAGTTAGGGGATACAATGGGCCTACTAATAGACATGTTTTTACTAAAAACTTGAAATATATCAACTTATTTATACTATTTGTGATGGATACACTAAAAATTTGAAGATGGTATACAAACATGAATTTTAATATTTCAAGTCTAGTTTCCAAAGAACTATTTAAAAAAATGGTTAAGTATAACTAGGTCAAACATATAAAATTTAAATAAGAACTCTAAATTTTTAATAAAAGTAGAGTAGATTTTCATATGTACAACACAACCTTTTTATATAAAAATTAAGTATTTTTGAAACCCTTTTATGGAAATTTATATAAGCTCATCTACTTTTTGACCTATATTTTATCAAAAATAATAACAATAATATATATATATATATATATATATACATACATATATATATATATATATACATACATATATATATATAGATATATATATATATATATATATATATATATATATATATATATATATATATATATATATATATATATATATATATATATATATATATATATAACAAGTAAATTTATCTTTAAAACTGACAAAAAATGGATAGGTGGCTGTACGACCTCCATAACTACCTCAAAAAAATTTAAATTACTTTTTTTGAATGCATATAGAATTAGGCCTAGTTTGTAACCTTATAATTTTTTCTCATTTGGATCATTGACAAAATATACTCAAACATATATAGGCATGTATATTTTTTACATGTAGTGGATTAAAAAATTCATAGTTAGAAATCAACATAAATAGAACCCTTAAAATAGTCCAAAATTTAAAAAAATATATATATATTTATAAATGATAAAGCATTCTCATCATTTTGGTAATAATTTTATGAATTGTGTCATTGAAATTATTAGTGTATTTGGCAATGGAAGTTGAATTTTATTATTTTTACCAAATATCTCATATTCGGATGTGTGTTGACATGTCCAAGCCTTTGTCTTGAGA
The DNA here is from genome assembly GCA_037957365.1 of Torreya grandis. Taxonomy (NCBI): domain Eukaryota; kingdom Viridiplantae; phylum Streptophyta; class Pinopsida; order Cupressales; family Taxaceae; genus Torreya; species Torreya grandis. The sequence goes on from JARHVA010001861.1 coordinate 1,714,607, forward strand.
ATCCAAGACATTTTTGAGCTAAAATGCTTAGTTTTTGAATTCAAATTTAACATAGTGCATATATGCTATAACATAGTGTATGCATTATGTTAACATTACACCAAAAACAAACACGGATCTATTTATACATTTTTATGTTTATGTTTATATCTATTCACATTCATAATTTAATATTGTTATTTTAAAGTGGAGTATATCAATATATACACTATAAAAAGGACATGATTGATATATTAAAGTAATTTTTGTGCATTTTCACTTGGGAGTGTAATTTTTACTAGATAGAATATGAGTTTTGGTTCAACTAGGTTGAGTTTCATTAAAAATGAATGAAAAAGTTAATTATTTCAATGGTGGAGGCAATTAGGGCCAATTTAGATCTTTAATGAATTAGGGGCAAAGTTTCAATTGTTTTAATTAAATATATAATTATTTTGATGTGATGTGAACCTTATTTGTCTCCAATTTCATCATAGAATGAAGCAAATAGTTGTTTGGTTCAATGATATATGCAAGTTTGACATGTATAGGATGTGGTTTGAGGCTCTATAAACTCCAATGTAATCATGTAATAAATGAAATAGTCATTTGGTTTAATTTTTGAGGTAATTAGGGTCAATACAATCCCTTTAAACCTAAATATGACTATACAACATGATTTAAGGCTAAATTGGCTTTGATTTCATCATAGATTGAACCAATTAGTGAAATGGTGAAATCAATGACATGGTTTTACAAAAATAATCCACATTCAAATGTATTTTAAATTGTATATGATGTGATTTTTAGTCAAATTGACTCTAATGTCATCATATAATGAACCAAATAGTTTATTCATTTAATCTCAAAGGTAATAAAGGCCAGTTTAAGCTCTTTCAACCTAATTACAAGAGCAAGATTTGATTTAAGGATAAATTATCTTTGATTCTATCATGAATTAATCTAATTAGTCAATTATTGTAAATAAAAACATGGTTTAGGACAAATTGATCCTTGTGAACCTAAATTATGGGTTACGGTTTAGGATGTAGGGTTTAGGATTATAATTAGTTGATGTGGGTTGGATGAAATTAAACCTTGTGAACCTATTTTTGATTATATATGAGTAATTTTGGGGGTATTTACCCCCAATATTATAAAAAAAATAAGTAAAATATTCCATCAATTAAATCAGAAAGGAAATTAGGGTTAATTTGAGCCTGGGTTTAACCTAACTACAAGAGGTAAATGTGATCTGGGGATGAATTAATCATGAATTGATCCAATTAGTTAATTGGATTAATTAGATATGTGATTTGGACCAAATTAATACTCTTAAACCTAAATATGGCTTAATTCATTCTATATGATGTAACGTATGGACTAATCAACACTTTAATTATATCACAAATGCAAATATAAAGGTAACTAGGGTCAATATGAACCCATTGAATCTAAATACAAGTATAGAATGTGATTTGAGGATATAAATTAACTCATACTTCCTCACATATTGAGATAATTAGTATATTATTATAATTAGTGATGAAAGTTAGCTAAAATTCAACTCTGTGAACCTTGTTTTGACTATATAAGATGTAATTTGGGGGCCAATCAACCCCACTGTCACAAAAATCTAAACCAAATATAGTCTACCTATTTAATCATAAAGGAAATTATGGGTAATTTTAGCCCCTTTAACCTAATTAAAAAATTAGGATGCGAGTTGGGGCTAAAGTAACTCTAATTATGTCAAGAGTTGATCTAGCTAGTCAATTGATGTAATTAGAGATGTGATTTGGGCAATATTAAACCTCATGAACCTAAATTATGGCTCAATCCATTTTATAATATGAAACATATGGAATAATATATCTTTTAAGTATATCACAAATGTAAATAAAAAGTTAATTGGGGCCAATATGAACTTATTAAACCTAAATTCATGTATAGGATGTGATTTGGGGTTAGAAATTAGCTCATATTTCCTCACAAATTGAGCTAATTAATCGATTGTTATAATAATTAATGCAAGTTATATGAAATTCAACCCCATGAATATTATTTTGACTATAAAGGATGTAATTTGTGGGTTAATCAACCACACTAGCATAACATCATAAACCAAATATAGTCCACCTATTCAACCATAAAGGAAATTCCAACTAATTTGAACCCCTTAAATCTAAATACAAAATTAAGACATGAGTTGGGGATAAATTATCATTGATTATGTCAAGATTTAATCTAGTTATTCAATTGGTTTTATTAAAGATGTGATTTGGGCCATATTGAGCCTTTTGAACCTAAATTATGGCTTTGGGTTTATAGTTTAAGGTTTAGGGTTACAATTAGTTGATGCGATTAAACCCCTTGAACCTAATATTAACTTGATATAGGATGTAATTTAGGGTTAAATAGACCCTAATATCATAATAAATAAATTAAATATTCTATTAATTCAATCACAAAGGAAATTGGGGCCAATTTAAGCCCCTTTAACTTAAATAAAAAAGAACAAGATGTGATTTAGGGCTATATTAGTCATAAATTGTTCTATTTAGTCAATTGGTACAATCAGAGACATGATTTGGGGCTAAATTAGTCATGAATCAATCCAATTATTTAATTAGTGCAATTAGAGACACTATTTGGGATAAATTGAGCCTATGAACTTAAATTATGGCTCAATCCATTCTATAGGATACAACATATGGCTGAATTAACCCTAGAAGTGTATCATGTAAATATAAGTATGGATTTAATTATATAACTATTGTATGACATAATAATATTTAATATTTTGGATTGTATCATTTAATTGTATAACATAATAATTTAACATGGGATTTATCACATAATATAATCATATATCATAAAATCATGATATATGTCTATATAAACATAGTAGATATAATGTGTAAGCATTATAATGTGCATGTATTATTGTTACAATAGACAAAAATTCTTTGTACAACATTTTTATGGTGTTTTGATAATTATAATTCTATTTAAATTCTCTACACATTTGGTTCTTTGAATGATGAAGAAAAAATGATTCAAATTATTCTTGATTACCCCACCATCAAAAGGAATCTTTGTCTAGTCATGGGTGATGGTTCTCATTGAAGGAAAATGAATTAATTAATGTAAAAAACACTAGATAAGTTACAAGAGTTGAGATAAAAATAAATGGTTTGAATTCAAATATTTCACTCTAGATAAGGTACAAACACTATCCCTAATGAACCAAATATCATAGATAATGATGAATTGAATAATGATGATAAATGTTTACCTAACCATCCAAATTATGTTACAATTCCACATTAAAATCATAAAGTTTTTTATTGTTTTGATGATGAATATATGCATGATGATTTACCCCTAAATAATGAACAAATTTTCATGGAAACACATAATGATGAAACTAACAATGAAAAAATTCCATGAAAACACTAAACAATTAAATTAATAGTGAATAAACTAGTAGTGAACATAATAATTTTGAAACAACCAATCAAAAAATTCCACCATTAACAACACCTCCAAGGATTGTGCATAGAAAAGGTAAGTAATTAATTAAAGTTGATGAAAATATTTTGAAACTAATGCATAACAAAATGTTTGACTGCCATTCAAGAAGACTAGTTGAAAAAGATTAGGATAATTTATTTGATAAATTAGATTTTTATGGTCAAAATTTTCAATTTTTTGTTGTTGATGAAATTGATTAATATGATACATATAATGCACACCTATGACTAAGAAAATATAACATGGATGATGAAAACAACAAAATTATTGACAATCTACATGATGCATATCATACAATAGGCCTTAAATCATGCAATAAAGATTGTAATGTTACTCTATGTATAATTATAGTTTATGTACTAAGTGGTCAAATAGGGAAATAATGATTGATTTTAAAAACTATTCAAGCATTTTACATATATAGAAAAACATTAATGAAAGCAATTGGAAGACATCAAAGACTTAATGATCCCAATACCATTGACCTTTGAGCATTTTATGGTAGATTTCCATGAAAAGATAAGGCTGTAGATGATGCTCTCAAATATTTACTTGCACAATTTTGGAAATACAATACAAGATTTTCAACCAATATAAGAGATGTAGAGAAATAAGAGTTAGTTCTCATAACCATGAACCACATCTAAAAATTTTCTTGGATATGAACCAAACACAATTGTATTCTAATTTTTTGGAAAAATAGCCATAATTTTATATTAGTCAAAGATATTTTGAAATGGGTAAACCATTTTATGTAAAAATAAAACACACATGCACCACTTGTTGTAGGCAACATGTTGCATGTTCAATGCAGTGTGATGCTTTTTTCCATATACATTGTACTTTTCATACTAACAACAATTTTTAAGATTATAGCATAGAATTTCTCCTAAAATCAGCCAAGGAATTTATTCTAACCATTTTATGTGAAAGACCAGATGGACATTTATTTTATAACAAACCATGTTTGTATGGAAATTGTAGAATTTGTGGTGGATTTCCAAAATAAAAAAAAAATATCCATGATGAGAGTACAAGTTTAATTGGATAGGAATTAGTTGGTTTAAGAAGATATAAATCTGTGATTTATCAATTAAAATATGGCAAACAATATAAAAGATGTGAGTTTGTTAAAAAATAGATACTTGTTTTAGAATTTATGGTCAAATTCATGGAGGAAATTTTTTATGAGTATGCAAGACACACACATTGGACTAGATGGTTAGATGGACATTTCAAGTTAAGTTAGGACATAATTTCTGTTATAAATATTATTTTAGTAGTCAAATTTGTTTAGAATTATACATTCAAACCACAAATAGAAGTTTAGTTAAATTATTATAACTCAATATAGGTTACCATATTCATGCATATAACATTCATACATACACTTGATAATACATATCAATATAAAAAAATATTAAAGGAGTACCATTTCTATTTTAGTGATGATTGATCACATAGTACAAATTACATGTAAGGGTTATTTTGAGATGTTTAGTGGATAATTTACGGAGAGGAACATTACTTTCAATAAAAATTACATTTGGTTAGATAATTATATATTAAATTAAATAATGCACATATATTTTACTATTTGAGAAGGATGCATGTTACCAATGATGTATAACATATTTGGAGTTTCACTAAGGATATCCATGGAAAAGGGGAGCATGACGGTGATGGAGCATGTGTAAAAAGATTTGTTATAAGAGAGGAAGTGAAGCATGAATATGGTGTTATTTTGATTGATGAAACAACCATTATTGAATGGTGTAATAATAAAATTGGCCATGGTCCTCAAGAAAATTTTATTATTCATAGATATTTATGGTTTATTGAGGAAGAACACTTGGTAAAGTATGAATATTAGATGACTATAATGTGACCATGTGAGATATACTAATTTCATAGCTTAAATACAAGTTCCTTGACTATTCATATGAGAAACTTGGCATATTTATATTATACATTCATGGAATCTATTTGAAATGAGTGTGAGTCATAAATATGGGTGGATGAATGAAACTATAGACATTTATTTCTAGTTGACACATATCTAGTTTCACCGATATTAAAACCTACATATATGACATCATCACATGACTTTGACCATGTATATGATCTAGTGTAATTAGGTAGAAGATTAATAATTATGTATTATTTACTCTCATTATCTATCTTGATAATGTCACTAAAAAATATTTAACGTGATATAGGGCATATTTTTATAGTTATTGCTAACAAGGATAATAAAGAGGGAAAAAATTACTAAATATGTCGATGTGTAGATAAAAATTAAAAAAATGACTTCCCAGTTCATAGATGGAGAAAACATTGAATATCCCACTAGGTTTATGGTAGTCATTAGAACTTGGCTTCGATGATATCTTATAAAATATTTAGATGGATGGTTCTTTGAAGATTTTAAAACATAGGAAGATACTACACTATTAAAATTTGGTTATTACAACAAATATTAAATTGGTCAAATATCATGGGAGGCCATTAAATAAGAATCTATGGAAATTTTGAGTCAGAACATGAAGCTATTCTTGCTACTATCAAGATTAGAATAGATTCTAGTGGTTCATTGGATTAAAATTCCAAGGTATGTTGACTTATCAAATTTAGATGTATTTAATTTTACCAAATTTTATTGATATTTTAGGTAGTCCATTTAAATTTCATTTCTAATTATGTACTAATAATTTTTTTGTAAGTTAGTGTTGATAAATAAGCTTCCACCTTCATCCAGTTAGCACTATTAGTAATGAAATTCATAGCCTTAAATCTAAGATAAGCTTAATATACTTATACTAAAGTATTAAAAAATAATATTCTTGAGGGTGGAATGGGAAGTGGGTATTTTAACTAAGCATGATTGGAGAATAATAACCTAGTCCTGGACATTATCTGCCACATTGAATATGTTAGCAATTCTAGTTTTGAGCCACAAATTAGTATAGGTAGAGTTCTACAACTATAGATTCAACTTTGACAATATTTGTTTTTTGTGTTTTCATGCTCCTGAACACTAGTGAAAACATGTTTCTGAATGGATTTAGAGGTTTTAATCATGGGAAAACATGTCATTTTACTATAAATACATGTTTAAAGTGATTTAATTGCATTTATAGGTCATATAGGTAGAAATGCCAATTAGAGGACAAGAACTTGTCTCTTCATTAAAAAATGTTATATTTTAGGACCCATTACTATAGTGTGTTCCATGAGTTAATATCCAAGGTTACATTTATTTAATCCTAGGTGGTATTATATGGATTCAACATGTATGTGAGGTTTATTTAATTTTATTCTAATGACTTATAGTTTGTGTTTTATGCACAACTAAAGTTAGGCCAAAAAACTACAATTTTATTTTATTGGGAAGGGCATTCTTGAAGCTAGAATGGGTAATGGGTCTATTAATCAAGAATGATCAAAGGAAAAGAACTTGATCCTAGATGTTATCTACCACCTTGGACGTGTTGAAAATGCCAGTTTAAATCTATGAAGGACTATAGGTAGATCTATCTAGCCATATCTTTAACTTTGTCAACATTTATTATTAGTGTTTTCATGTTCCTAAATAATAGTGAAAACACACTTCTAGGTGGATTTGGATATTTATTGTTAAAAATATTGTTATTGATGTTAAAGGCCCCATATCATTTATTGTCTAAAGGTGTTTTTAATGTTCATATTTTAGCTAAAGTGTGTTGATATTTATTTAATATTAATGAATATAATTTTGGTTGCATAAAAGTCAAAAGAGGGGCCATGAAGAAGTCAAAGAGTCATGAGGTAAAGACAAAAGAGGGATGGGATGAATTTTTCCATAAGGAGTCATTTTGGGGAATTCCACGAGTCACCAAGTGAATACAAAAGAGGAAGGGTACAATTTATCATGAAGGGACACCTTGAGGAATATGAAAAATCACCAAGATAAAGACAAAAGGGGAAAGGATGCATTTGCTTATGAAGGGTCACCATTTGACTTATCAAATGCAAGGATTAAAATGGTCATGAAATTTTGGTGCCATTTTCCATGAAGAGTGAAGGGTCACAAAGGGTGAAGGCCAAAAGTCATTTGGAAAGCTATAAATAAAGGATTGAGAAGCCATTTGTAATATGAAAGAGAGTGCATGGTTTGTAATTGTTTCATATAAGAAAAGAGGAGAGAATAGAAAGATATATTGTATATTTCTATCATTTGTTGAGAAAGAAACATTGAGAGATAGTTGTGTTTTATATAAAAGAGGGGTTAGTTATCCTATGGGTTGTTTCTCAAAAATAACTATTGTGTTGGTGATCCTATAAGTTGGTGCTTACAAACTTTGTAATTTGAGTTGGTGTTCATTCATATACTTGAGATTTTTCTTAGCGGTTTTTCCCACATTGGGTTTCCATGTAAAAATATGGTCTCTCTCTCTCTCTCTCTCTCTCTCTCTCTCTCTCTCTCTCTCTCTCTCTCTCTCTCTCTCTCTCTCTCTCTCTCTCTCTCTCTCTCTCTCTCTCTCTCTCTCTCTCTCTCTCTCATGTGGTGCATGTTATTATTTTAGTTTTATTACATATCTTGAATATATGGTTAAGTGGAGTTTGATTAAGTAAAATATTTATAAGATATATGATATACTGATTCACCCCCCCTCTTCGTATATCATGTGCCTAAAAATTGGTATCAAAGTAGGTTCTTATGGAAAGATTTTTACATCTTGAAGGTAGATCGGGGAAAGCATGATGGCTGGATCACATGAAGGTTTTTCTACAAATAAGGCACCTTTATTTAATGGGACAAATTATGATTTTTGGAGCATAAGGATGAGGAGTTATTTGATTTCTCTTAGAGTCAAAATTTGGCAAGTAGTTGTGGAGGAATACGAAGAGCCACAGACACTCATGACTACTCTGATAGAAAAGAAAGCAAGTGAAAATTATGTTAAAGCTTTAAATGCTATTTTATGTGGTTTATGTGAATAAAAATTTGTTAAAGTTATAAAATTTAAATTTGCTTATGAGATTTGGGAAAATCTTGAAAATATTTACAAAGGTGATGGAAATTTTCAACAAGCTAAGCTATAGACTTTTAGAAGATAGTTTGAGAGTTCGAAAATGGAAGAGGAAGAAAATATAGTGAGTTATCTTTTGTGGGTTGATCAAATAGTTAGTCATATTCAAGGCCTTAGAGAAAAGTTAGAAGAATTAGTGGTGGTAAAAAAATGTTTTGAGATCTCTACCAATGAGATATGATGCAAAGGTTTTGACAATCGAGGAGATGAAAGATCTAGCCAAGCTAAAAATGGATGAACTACATGGTATTACAACATATGAGATGCAGACCGAACAAGAGAAACCCTTAAAGATGGAAGCTGATTTTAAGACATCAAAGAAGGACAAGGCTAAGATTCAAGAATCAAGTGATAGGTCTATTGATGATGAAGATGACAATGGAGCTCTATTCATCTGCAAGCTGAAAAAGGGCACAGGGAAATATCAAGAAAAATTACCTTTCAAATGTTTTAATTGCGAAAATATTGGACATTTTGTAGCTAAGTGCCTAGATAAGATTAATGGTGACAGTGAAGAAGGAAGGTCTACATATAAGAATAATTTCAAAGGAAAATTCAAGAAGGGATTCGAGAATAAGAGTTTATACTCTAAATATCCTAGTTCAGTTGAAAATAGTGGAGTCAGTGATTCAAATGAGCAAGAGATTTTATTCATGACCATACATGAAGATGCCTCCATAATAAAAAGTACAGATGATCAAGAAGAAGAACACAATGAAGCTAAAGTGAATATGGAAGGAGAAATCATTTATGCCTTATAAGAATTACAAGATCTCGAGAAGAAGAATCATATATTGAAGCACCAAATCAAAAAAAATGAAAATGAGTCAAAATAAATAATTGAAGATCTACAAGCACACATTGAAGAAGCTAAAAAGATTGAAGAATATCTAAAATCTTAGTTAAAAAAATTAAGTGAAGAATGTGAAAGGTATATTATTTAAATTACCTCTTTAAAAGTAGATATTGAGAAAATAAATAAACCAGTCAATGATAGAATATCCAATGACTCAAAATTTGAAAATAACACTAATATGTTTAATAAGATATTAGAAAGTCAAAAATCAATGTCAGATAAGATAGGTATTATATTTGAAAAATAAAAATGGGAGGCCACTACTTTCGCAAACAAGGTTAACATAGGAAAAGGAAAAAAGCTATGTTGAAGCTCTTACAAAAGAGGAAATGAAAAAGGAAGAAGTTAAGAATACAAAGAATACCTCAAACAAATAAGGATAGAAGGAAGAGATACATAAATAGGTTCTATTTTTATGGTTACTATTTTTAATTTAATGGATATGGTCATAAGAAAATAGAATGTCAAAAAATATCTAACAATTTCAAAAACAAGAAAAAGGAAACTCATACAAAGTCAAGTAGAAGCCACAACTCTTTTACTCCTCTATCAAGATTTAATGAAGAGGTAATAATATATTACAAGTGAAATAAATTTGGACACATATCATGCTACTATAGAAGTGTGTTCAATTCAGTCAAGATGGACCAGAGTTTCAAGGCTCCATTCATCAAGAAGAAAGTTCAGATAGGTTCATGGTAGAAAAAATAGCCTAAAAATTCTATGTTGGTCTAGATAGCTTTACATGCAAGAAATGAAGAAAATCCATAGTTCATTGATAATGGATTTTTGAGGCACATGATTAGAGACAAGATCAAGCTCATAACCTTGAATAAGATCAATGACGACATAGTGAAATTTAGAGATATTACTACTACCAAAATTGCTAGTAAAGGTACACTAAGTTTGGATAATGGTAGAATTAAGACTAAAAATGTTCTATATGTAGAAGGTCTTAAGCATAATCTTTTGAGTGTAAGTCAAATGTGTGATTAGGGACACACACTAAAGTTTTATTTATAAGTTTTTTAAATTAGGAGAAAATATTCAAATGTGTTGATTGCATATGCTCAAAGGATAGGAAACAATTTGTATATGTTATCAGATATCAAAGGTAAAATATGTTGTTTGAGTCAAGTTGAGAAAAGTTGGCTATGGCATAGGAGAATGGGAAACATAAATTTTGATAATATTTTCAACATCAGAAAAAATCAAGTAGTTAAAGATATTTCAAAGATTAAAAAGCCCTCTAACATGCTTTGTGAACCATGTCAGCATGGGAAGCATGTTAGAAGATAGTTCCAGACAAAAAAATACTCAACCACTCAGATGTTAGAGATTGATCACACTAATTTATGTGGACTTATGAGAACTCAAAGTACTCAAGGTGATAAATATTTCATGTTTCTCATTGATGATTTTACATGTATGACTTGGGTAATGTTTTTAAATAAAAAATTAGAAGCTTTCAGCCACTTCAAAGTATTCAAGGCTTTTATTGAGAAAGACGTTGATTTAAAGATTAAGTGCCTGAGACTACATCGATGAGGAGAATTTATGTTAAATGATTTTATTGATTATTTTGAATACCATAGGATAAAGAGACATTATTCAATAGCTATAACTCTACAACAAAATGGAGTAGTTGAGAAAAAATAGAATAATTCAGGAGATGGCAAGGACAATGCTAAATGAATCCAAGATATAAGATCAATATTGGAGAGAGGTAGTAGGTATAGTAGTACATATCTAGAATAGATAATTTTTTAGATTAAATAGTGAAAAGACTCCCTATGAGCTATGGAAAGATAAACTGGTTATAGTTGATTACTTTATATTTTTGGGTAGCATATGCTTCATAAAGAGAATCGATGAAAAACTGGGTAAGTTTGAATCTAGAAAAAATGAAGGTATATTTCTTGGATATTCTAGCAAAAGTAAAGCTTATAAATGTTATAACAAAAGAAACAAGAATATTGTTGAAAGTGTAAGTGTTAGGATAGATGACGATGTAGCACAAAGAGCCAGTGATCTAGTAGACACTCTTAAAATCATTGAAGAATAATATTTTGAAGAATTAGATGAGGATGAGAAGAAGGATCAAAAAGACACTAAGACCCCATCCAAATATGTTCATAGAAAGCATAACAATATTTTCATCATCAAGAACATAAATGAAGGAGTTTATACTAGAAGGATGATGGTAAGTGAATCTAAGCAAGAAAATTTTTCTTTGTTATCCAAAATTTATCCTATTTTTTTTTTAGAAGATAGACATGATGAGCATTAGGTTAAGTTAGTGGATGAAGAATTAAATTAGATATAAAAGAATGATACTTTGGAATTAGTGCCTAGAACAAAAGATAAAAATGTGATGGGAATAAAATGGGTATACAAAAATAAGTTGAATAAATATGGTGAGGTTACCAAGAATAAAGCAAGCTTAGTATGTAAAGGATATACTCAGATTGAGGGTATAGATTTTGAAGAAAATTTGCACTAGTGGCAAGGCTAGAGGTTATTAGAATGTTTCTTGCATATGAAGTGTTTAAAAAAATTTCAAAGTGTTTTAGATGGATGTTAAGTCTACCTTCCTGAATGTGAATCTAGAAGAGGAGGTCTACATTAAAAAACTTGAGGGATTTATTCTCTCAAATGATAGTAGCCATGTATGTAGATTGAAGAAATCACTGTATGGATTGAAATAAGCTCCCAAAGCTTGGTATGCAAGACTTGATAAGTACCTACAAGATCAAGGTTTCAAGAGAGGTTTTGCTAATAATAATCTCTACATCAAAATAGAAGATGAGCATCAATTGATTGTTGTGGAATATGTTGATGACATAATTTTTGGAAGAAACATTGAAAAGATGACAATTTTTTTTTTGATAATATGCAAAAATAATTTGAGATGTCTATGCCTGGAGAATTGTCATTTTTATTAGGGTTGCAAATATTTCAGTCAGATAAAGGAATTTTCATATCTCAAAGTAAATATGCCAAGGAAATGTTGAAAAAAATTGGTTTTGAGGATTGTGCACAAGTTGGCACACCAATGGGTATAGGGAAAAAGGTGAGTAAGGATGAAGATTCACCTATTATAGATCAATATTTATATATATTTGTGATTGGTAGTCTTTTATATTTGATAGCATTGAGGTTAGACATCATGCATCTAGTAGGCATGGTTACAAGATATCAGGTAGCCCTAAAGGAGAGTCATGTTTAGTTGATGAAGAGAATATTTAGATATGTCAAGGGGATATTAGATTATGGATTATGGTATCCTAAAAGTAGAGATTTCACTTTGGTTGTTTATATAGATATAGATTGGGCAGGTTGCTTAGATGATAGAAAGAGAACAAGTGGAGAATATTTCTTCCTTAGTGATAGCCTAATATCATAGCTTTAAAAAAATAAAAATTTAGTATCACTTTATAAAATTGAAGCAGAATATATTTCATTAGTGTTATTTTTTACCCAAGTGCTTTGGATGAAGAAAACATTAGAAGACATCAACATAAACTATGATGAGCCTATTTCTATTTTTTTTGACAACACAAGTGTTATTAATATTCCTAAAAATCTAGTGATTTATTCAAGAACAAAACATATTACTATCAAATATCATTTCTTGAGAGAGAAAGTTGTAAATCAATAGGTTAAGATGGAATATATGACCATTACAAAATAGATTTCAAATATTTTCACAAAGGCACTACCAAAAGACACATTCAAGTATCTGTGGGAGAAGTTAGGAGTAATTTGTTTTACTTCCTACCATTGAGGATCAATATTAGTTGAGGGGGAACTAAGTGTTAGCTCTAGGATAGGCCCTTTGTCATTGATGTCAAAGGGGGAGAAGAATAGAAATAGGTAGAAGAATAGGTATAGGGAACAAGTTTAAAGAGGTATAGGGAATAGGGATAGGAACAAGTACAAGATGTTATAGTAAGGGGGAGTTACTGTATGGTTGGCATGGGTAATACAAGTTTCAAGATGTGGCAGTTTTAGTTTAAGGTTGCCATCAATGACAAAGGGGGAGATTGTTGGAAATATTTTCATTGATGTCTAAGGTCTAGCATTGGTGATAAAGGTCCCATAACATTTATTTTGTAAAGGTTTTTTTAATGTTCATATTTTTTCTAAAGTATGTTGATATTTATTTAATATTAATAAATATATTTTTGGTTGCATAAAAGTCAAAAGAGGGCCCATGAAGAAGTCAAAGAATCATGATGTAAAGACAAAAGAGGGATGGGATGGATTTTCCCATAAAGAGTCATTTTGGATAATTCTAAGAGTCACCAAGTGAAGACAAAAGAGGAAGGGCACAGTTTCTCATGAAGGGACACCTTGAAGAATATGAAAAGTCACCAAGATAAAGACAAAAGGGGAAATGATGCATTTGCTTATGAAAGGTCACCATGTGAATTTTCAAATGCAAGGATTTGAAGGGTCATGTAAGTTTGTCACCATTTTCCATGAGGAGTGAAGGGTCACAAAGGGTGAAGGCTAAAATTCATTGGGAAATATTTAAATAAAGGCTTGAAAATCCATTTGTGATATGAAAGAGAGTGCATGGTTTGTAGCTATTTTATATAATAAAAGAGGAGAGAATAGAAAGAGATATTGTAGAGTTATATCATTTGTTGAGAAAGAAAAATTGAGATATAGTTGTGTTTTATACACAAGAGGTGTTGGCAATCCTATGGGTTGGTGCTTAAAAATCTTTGAAAGTGGTTAGTACTCATGTGGGTTGGTGCTCGTGTGGGTTGGTGCTCACGAATAGTTTCTTTGTTGGTGCTCAGCAAAGGGTTTGGTGCTCCTACAAGTTGGTGCTTGCAAAATTTGTAATTTGAGTTAGTGCTCATTCATATATTTTAGATTTCTCTCTATGATTTTTCCCAAATTGGGTTTCCACGTAAAAATTTGGTCTCTCTCTCTCTCTCTCTCTCTCTCTCTCTCTCTCTCTCTCTCTCTCTCTCTCTCTCTCTCTCTCTCTCTCTCTCTCGTGTGGTGCATGTTATTGTTTTAGTTTTATTGCATATATTGAATGTTTGGTTGAGTGGAATTTGATTAAGTAAAAGATCTATAAGATATATGATATACTTATTCACCCCCCTCTCAATATATCTCATTCTTAACAATGTCATGGAAATATGTGCAAATTATATATATATGTGTGTAATTAAAGTGATGGATTTTCACCTAAAGCTCCCAAATGTATAAATTCCAGTTGGATCTCAAGAACTTGTCTCTTCATTCTAAAAAAGTTGCATTTTTAGACCCATTACTACAACTTATACCAAAAATTTATATCCAAGGTTCCATTTACTTGATCTTAGGTGAAATTATATGGATTTAACATGAACATGAGTCTTCTTTCAATTCATCAAAATAACTTATAGTTTTCATTTTATGCACACTTGAAGTTAGGCTAAAAACTACATTTTTATTATATTGGGAAGGACATTCTTGAGGCTAGAGTAGGTGGTGTGTCCCTTGATCAGGCATGAACAAAGTCCAACAACTTAGTCTTGGATGTTATCCAACACCTATATGTTTTTAAAATTTTAATTTTGAGCCATGAAGCATAGAAGGTTGATTTATCCAACTATAACTTAAGCTTTGTCAACACTTATTGTTAGTGTTTTTGTGCTCTTGAATAATAGGGAAAATATGATTTTGGGTGGATTTTATTGTCAATATCATGGAATAATGTGTCATTTTCCTATATATATGTTATAAAAGAGATGGATTTACACCTGGAGGTCTTGGAGGTAGAAATACCAGTTGGAGGATAAGAACTCGTCTCTTCACTATAAAAAGTTACATTTCTACACCGATTACTGCAACTTGTAACATAGATTCATATTCAAGGTTACATTAATGTGATATGTGGTGAAATTATATGTGTTTTATGTGCATGTGATGGTTCTTCTAGTTCATCCCAATGACTTAAATTTTCCATGTTATGCACATCTAAAGTTAGTCTAAAAGACTACATTTTTCTTTTATTGGGAAGGGCATTTTTAAGGTCAGAATGGGTGGTGGGTCTCTCAATTAAGCATGATCAGAGGCCAATAACCTATTAATATATGCTATCCACCATATTAGATGTTTTGGAAAAGCAAGTTTCAAGCTAATAAGCACCAGAGGTGGAGTTCTCCAATCGTAGCTTGAACTTTGACAATATTTATTGTTGGTGTTTATGTGCTCCTAAATAGTAGTGAAAAAATGATTTTAGGTAGATTTTGATGTAAATTTAATATAATAATGTGTAATTTGACTATATATAAATTATAAAAGTTATTTATTTTCACATGGAGATCTCAAAGGTAGAAATGCTAATTCAAGGATAAGAACTTGTCTCTTCACTATAAACAAATTGTATTTGTAGACCTTTTAGTGCAACTTATGCCATAAATTCATCTCCAAGGTTAAATAAACATAATACATGGTGAAATTATATGTATTTGACATGAAATTTATGTTTTTTATAGTTCATCTAAATGACTTATGATTTCCATAATTTTATTGTATTGGGAAGGATATTCTTGAGGATGGAATGGGTGGTGGGTCTCTCAACTATGCCTGATTAGAGGATAATAACATATTCTTGGATTTTATATTCCACCATTAATGTGTTATAAATTATATTTTTGAGATAATAATCACTAGAGGTATATTTTTCCAACTACAACTTCAACTTTAACAACATTTATTGTTAGTGTTTTTGTGCTCTTGAATAGTAGTGAAAACATGATTTTGGGTGTATTTGGATATTGAGGTCATGAAATCACATGTAATTTTCCTATATATATATTATTTAAGTGATGTATTTTAAATTAGAGGTTTTGTAGGTAGAAATGTCAGTTGGAGCTCAAGAACTTGTCTCTTCACTGCAAAAACATTACATTTCTGGACCCATTACTACTTTTGCTACTTATTCATCTCCAAGGTTACATAAATGTGCTATGGGGTGAAATTAAATATTTATGTGAGGATTTTTATATTTATTTATAATGAATTACAATTTCCATTTTACTCATTCCCAAAGTTAGGCTAATAAACTACATATTTCTTGTATATGGAAAGGTATTCTTGAGGTCAAAATGGGTGGTGGGTCTATTGACCAAGCATGAGAAAAATATAATAACATAGAATTAGATGTTATTTTTCACCCTAAATGTATTTTAAATTTCATTTTTGATCCATGAAGCATTGAAGGTGGATTTCTCCAACTATAGCTTCAACTTTGACAATATTTGTTGTTAGTGTTTCCATGCTCTTAAACTATAGTGAACACATGCTTTCAGGTAGATTTGGATGTTTAGGTCATGAAATAATGTGTAATTTAACTATCTATATAATCCAAAATTTATTTATTTTTACCTAGAGGTCCTATAGACATTAATTCTAACTAGAGCTTAAGAACTTGTCTCTTCACTCCTAAAACATTGTATTTTAAGACATATTATTACAAATTGTGCCATGGATTTGCCTCCAAGGATACATAAACATGATATAAGGTGAAATTATTGGGATTAAAAACACAAATTAGGGTTATTATGGTTCATCCAAATGACTTACATTTCCCATTTTATACACACCTAAAGTTAGGCTAAAAAACTACACTTTTCTTATTTTGGGAAGGATGTTATTGAGGCAAAAATGGGTGGTGGGTCTCTTGATCAGGAATGATCATAGGAAAATAACATGTTATTGGATGTTATAAACCACCATGGATGTGTTTTAATTTGTATTTTTAAGCCACAAAGCACTGCAGGTATATTTATCTAACTACAACTTCAACTTTGACAACATTTGTTGTCAGTGTTTCCAGTTCAATAGTGGAGAAAGTATATGATGAGAAGAGAATAAATGGACAAGATGAGTGTATTGAAGATGGATACAAAATATTTTATGAATAAAAAAAAAATATTTATGACCAAAAAAATATTCCAAGGCCTTAGGAGACATGATAATTATAATATTTCACTACTTCAAAGGGGTAAAGAAGAGCCTCCAAACAAGAATGCAAAGCATCTACAAAGAGAGAACATCCCAAAGGAGGAGGTAGAAAATAATTACTTCATAAAACATGCACACATAAGATATATAAGGGCATATTAAGAATATATGCAAGAGATGAGTATTCCATTTTAATTATAATTATAATATAATTGTGGCATGTCTATAATTTTATATGAATACAAAATGTGAATATCAAGTCCCAAATGATATTAAACTAGTTTAGCTAGTATAAAAGAGGTATCCATGTTATAATAGTGATAAATGGTACGTCCTAATCATGAGAGGCACTTCACAGTAAAATATGACTATATCTCAAACATTACTCTTTTTTTCTGTATAGTTTTAATTACAACACATATTGAAAGATTGTAGGTTAGTACTAATAAATTACATGAAAGGAATTTTAAAGACTATCATATCTAAATATGGACATAAAACCATAAAATATATTTTCATAATAATAATAATGTGAGCCAAATTATATGTGGAAATATAATCACTACAAAATTTGAACATATATAATTTGTATGTGTGTGTGTGCGTATGCACGTGCATGTGTGTCTATCCATAAAAGATATAAAGGCATACAAATTAAGAACATAATATAATGTAAAATGAATTATATATAAGTATAAAATTATAATAATTAATACATTTTCATAAATTTATACAAAATATTACATCATCTAACAACATAATTTAATGTTGGGTGAATGTATTATATGCATACAATGCCAAAAATGCATACATTGTCATATAGGCATTCAAATAAGTATACCATATATGGCATAATAATCATTAAATAATATTTATCTCTTTACCTTCCTCAAATAATACTCTCCCTAGGATATAATTCTCATAGATGGAGATATCTCACATGCCTTGGATTCTTCCAAGGTTTGACTACGAGTCCTTCTCTGCTTATAGCTCACCTATAGCTGAACCTATTCCAATACAAATATCATTATAAAATTTACATAATATATGTGAAAACAAGTGAAAAAATTAATTTTAAACTAGAATACAAAAATAATTTAAACATACACTTATTTTAACATCTTAGTCATGATCAATCTATGTATAAATCTCAATAGGGTCAGTGATAGGTCAAGGTGCATGAATAATCATGTTTATTTGGTGGTAAAACATGATAAGGTTCCATGATAATCATATTAATGGGAATATAATATGTCATTTAAAAAACCTAAAAACATAATACATTCACATAAGTTATATGTGCTCAACTATCTAGTAAAATCAATAAAGCAAACCTATATTCACAATTCAAATTACAAGTTAACATGTACCTCATTGAGTGCTTGTGTAGTTGACATTGTAGTAACCATGCCTATGTCTATCTTAGCTTGTATATATGGAGGAGTCTCAGTTATTGTCATAAATTGAAAAAACAACCTTGCTTATTTTTATAGAAAATATTGAAGATGTATGGAAAATTTATCTCCTTTATTAAACCCATAATCAGTCAAAATAAATTTCAAAAACCTTTTCTCTATATACATGCATTTTGAACTTGTGTATTCCAAAATTTTCTATCTCAAGTTAGTACCTTATTATAATGGAAGTAGTCACATAAATATAATAAAAATATGAAAAATAGAATCAAAAAATTAGGGGGAAAGATGGTCAAAAGGACCTAAGAATAAAGTAGACTAAGAGCATACTATTTAATAGTAGTGTACTTGAATTTTGAGATTTGTGACAAATAAATTTAACTTGATATATTACATAGCATGAATGATTCACATAAGGGAACTAAATTAAGGATTTGGAAGATAAGTAGTGGTACTATAGGTAGCAATGAAAATATTGAGTACCTAAAAAACACTATGAAGAATAGATGATAATCAAGAAACTTGTGAAGCATTAAAATAAGTTTGAGAAGGGGAAGACACACCAACAATATGAAATTAGAATAAATAGGAGGAAGAATATTTTTTTATGTCATTAGAAATTTAAAAAGACTCTCTAAAAGATTCATCATATTTAAAAGCATTCAAAGATCCATTATTCACCATACAAGGTATATATTCAATTAGGGGTTCTTAGGTTAGGTATTTTGGCTATATATATTTCAACACATCTCACACATATAACTTAAATTCACATCACTATTATTATAATTTTAATTTGAACATGTATGATTTTTATTTAGGAGTGCACGCACGTGCGCATGCATGCACTCATGCACGCATGCATGCACGCGCACACACACACACACACACACACACACACACACACACACACACACACACACACACACACACACACACACACACGTGTGCGTGCATGTGTGCACATGCATGAACATGCACACACACGCATGCACGCACACACACACACGCGCGCGCGCGCGCGCCCGCGCGTGTGCGTGCATGTGTGCACATGCATGAACATGCACACACACGCACGCACGCACACACACACACACACACACACACACACACACGCGCGCGTGCATGCGTGTGTGCACATGCATGAACATGCACACACACGCACACACACACACATGCAAACATGCACACACACACACGTGCATGCGTGCGCACACACACACACACACATGTACACATAGTATAACATTAACTCAAAATTACTTTTGTATATGTGAATATTAACCTAGAAACATTAATAAATGGAGTAGTAAATGGCCCAAAAACTAGGTGACCTAAAAATGTGATAGTGGAATATGAATATGATGGCATAATCTCCTAAAACATAAAAAAATTCATATATATTATTAAATTTCTATGTAAATTAATTATTAGATTTTAAATACAAATAAAAATAAAATTTAACATGTAAAATATAAAATATACCTATATACATGTAGTGATTGACATGCATACCAAATGTATGTTCCAAAAAATCATCACTCGCAATTATATCATCTAATCCCTTATAATCACCACCATCATCATTCAAAATTCTAATGCATATAACACCACAAAATCTAGATTAGTGGGGTTGGGTATGCAGATTAGGTGGAGTATTTCTAACATCAATCTCAAAAATCCTACTTGTATGTTAAATAAGTGTGTCAGTAAGAGCACTAAACACATTAAAAGTGTCAATATCTAGGACTTTATTCACCATAAATGTGATCTCATGTTGAATTGAATTTTGGGTAGGGACCCTTCAAAGATAATTAGGGGAACATCATGCGTCTGGTCTATCCTACATAAAGCCTTTACATTAACCTTGAAACTCTAAATAGTAAAAATAGTGGGGAATCTCACTGAGTACAAATTCATAATAGAGTTTCCTCAAAAAATATAGTGGGACCTCATGGTTGTTACACGACAAGTAATTAAACACCATCTACTATCAATCCCAAAAATTGTTTCTGATGAAACTATGTTAGCATTGGTAGATTAGGAAGAATTTTGTGGATAAATGAAAGGGTGTATTGGTCTATGGGTGGATGAATAAGGTGAATATTAGGTATTTTAATATTTGTTTATCTTTCACCTCATGTGCTAATTTTTTTTAGCATAGTAAGCCCTACATCTATCCCTATATGATGACCATTTGCTAATTTGACTCGTTATCAAGTCAACTTGACCAAATAATAACTTTAGGGTATTGGCAAAATAGGTGAGGTGGGTATTGGTCACAGTGGGGTCCCTCATTCTCTTAATTATTTGTTCAATTTATATATTATTTTCTACTATGTGTGTAGCCAAATCCTTCTAACTATTTAGGGGGGTATTATGAAACTATAGGAGGGTTAGGTAGAGGGTTAGGAAGAGGGTTACTAGGTTATTCTCTTGTAGTTAAATGGGTTGTTAAAAAATAGGGTTTTAACCAAAAAACAATGCAAATACCTTTTCTTCTAAAATCTAGTGTTAATAGGTTTGGTTTTTTATTATTTACCTCCCCTTCATCATGACATTATCAATTAATTGAGGTAATGAGTGATAGAAACATATTTTATTCTCATCTAATCACAACATGATCATGGTTTGGTGTAGAGAAGAAGATTAAAGTGCACAAAAGGTGAGAATGAGTATGAAATCTATGTTTGGGGTTTTATCCTTTTTTTTAATTTAAAATGATGATAATGCATATGTGTCATGTCAAGTATACATAATGTGTACATTTTTAAACAACATACACATTATATATTATTTATATAATGCATACATCATATGGTTTGGTGTTTCTAAGCCTAATTTGGTATAATACATACATGTTATGGGAAATATCCATAGAATTATCCCCTAACTTCATGCACGTGCACAAACACACACACACACACACACACACACACACACACACACACACACACACACACACACACACACACACACACACACACACACACACACACACACACACACACACACACACACACACACACACACACACACACACACACACACACACGTGCACACACATGCACGCACGCACACGCACGCACGCACGCGCACACACACACACACATGTGTGTGTGTGTGTGTGTGTGTGTGTGTGTGTGTGTGTGTGTGTGTGTGTGTGTGTGTGTGTGTGTGTGTGTGTGTGTGTGTGTGTGTGTGTGTGTGTGTGTGTGTGTGTGCGTGCGTGTGTGTGTGTGTGTGTGTGTGCGTGTGTGTGTGTGTGTGTGTGTGTGTGTGTGTGTGTGTGTGTGTGTGTGTGTGTGTGTGTGTGTGTGTGTGTGTGTGTGTGTGTGTGTGTGTGTGTGTGCACGCGCGCGCGTGTGCGCGTGTGTGCATGTGCATGTGCGTGTGCATGTGTGTGTGTGTGTGTGTGCGTGTGTGTGTGTGTGTGTGTGTGTGTGTGTGTGTGTGTGTGTGTGTGTGTGTGTGTGTGTGTGTGTGTGTGTGTGTGTGTGTGTGTGTGTGTGTGTGTGTGTGTGTGTGTGTGTGTGTGTGTGTGTGTGTGTGTGTGTGTGTGTGTGTGTGTGTGTGTGTATACATACATACATACATACATTATGCATGCATGCATACATACATACATATACATATATATATATATATATATATATATATATATATATATATATATATATATATATATATATATATATATATATATATGTATATGTATGTATGTATGCATGCATGCATATATATATATATATGCATACACACATACACACACACACACACACACACACACACACACACACACACACACACACACACACACACACACACACACACACACACACACACACACACACACACACACACACACACACACACACACACACACACACACACACACACACACACACACACACACACACACACACACACACACACACACACACACACACACACACACATACACACATTTTTAAAATGTGTGTGTGCACACACACACACACACACATACACACATTTTTAAAATGTGTGTGTGTGTGTGTGTGTGTGTGTGTGTGTGTGTGTGTGTGTGTGTGTGTGTGTGTGTGTGTGTGTGTGTGTGTGTGTGTGTGTGTGTGTGTGTGTGTGTGTGTGTGTGTGTGTGTGTGTGTGTGTGTGTGTGTGTGTGTGTGTGTGTGTGTGTGTGTGTGTGTGTGTGTGTGTGTGTAGAGTTTCATTTTAGTCTTAGAAATTATAAGTGTTGATTTTTATATTATACTTTTGATCCTTTGATACATTGATCTATGCTTCAAATAAAATTTGATGACTATTGAACTGGGTCTTATGAAACATTGAAGTTTTTAACTCTAAAAGTATTGGGTATTGTTCTTCCCATGTATTATGGACTTCAATGGTTGGCTTATAATCAGATGTGGTTATTGTAAAATGATTTCCATTTAATTTAGTAGTTTTAACTTAACTTATTGAGAATATTTCAATTACATAGACCTATAACATTTTCTTAATATATGAGGGAAAAAGTGTTTTGTGTTGTTGAGAAAATTAAATCTATAAATTAACACGGCTACCTCTACTTTAAAATTTTCAAAAGGGTCATTAAGAAGTGAAGGCCTAAAATTTTGAATAATAATTTATATAGATTTAAATTTATATTTCCAATAGCTTATTTATTTTAGTGATTATAAATACTATGGTAATAATTGATAAATTAGAGGAAATGATGTAAATAGTGTTAGGAATAGTATGTTAGTGCTCACATAAATAATTATATTTATGAGTCTATAGTTTTTTTATGAGTATATAGTTATTTAATCAAGTGTGTGATATTAGTATTATATTTGTGTATATTGAGTTATGAAAATATTTCATTATTAGATAGGCTTGAGAGATTCTAGGAGGATTACTAAAAATAGAAGAGAGATTTGCTGGGTTCTTGAGTTTGTTGAAGATAAGCTTTGAATACTTAGTTGGAGGAGTTCAAAAAGATATATAATTTATATCTATCATGTTGAATATATTTATCCCAATTTTATTGATTATTTTGAATTAATTAAATAATATTATTATTGTGTTTATGTTTGTTATTGTGTTTTAATTGTGTTATTTTCTTGTCCAACACTATCCAAAATATAACAATGGTATCAGAGCAGGAATTAACTTAGTAAAAAAGAGAAAGTTTATTGTGAGAAATTAGATGTAATAATAAATTATTAAGAATAAAATACAAATATTTTTAGTTTCCTATGTTATGATAATTTATTTCAAAATAATCCTATCTTAGGATAGTTTTTCATTTGATGTATCACCCCTAGTGCATGAAAGTATTTGCTTTGTTGTTTATTGTATCATTCATAGAAAAGGTCTTGTCTATATTTATACTCTATTTCATTAAGAATTTAATATTATTGATATCCAATGACAATTATATGAATTAAATTAGGGACTCAAAGGATCACTATCGACCTCACTCACCTCTATGAACTTATTATTGTGTTGTTTGACTGGAGTAAATCATTCTAGTTTGTTCAGACCAACCATTTTTCCCTGATTAGAATTATTAAACCAAAATTATCAAGATTCACATTTAAGTTTTATTTCATCATTTATATCCTTTTTATTTTAGTCACATAACATTTTATTTGAATCCTCTATGGTATTAGCATCATCATTCAAATTGACTTGCTAAATTTTCATTATGGACTGCATCATTTTCATCAAATCTTATTTTCATTGCATTGAATGGATCTATAATTTTATCTTGAATTACATAACTTAGGATCATATCCATTATCCCTAAACTTGGAAAAAAATACACTACTAATATATTTACATTAGGTTTCATCTTTAATTCAGGCATATGCATATTGAAGTGTTGGTTGTTTACATTGGCTTCAATATCCCTTGTCTCACCAACATAACATCTACAATCCACTCCCTCAACACATGATCCAACTTATACCAAGCCTAATCTCAAAAATTTATACCAGCCATGGTAAATCCCAATCCACACTTTTATGGACTCCTCACCCAGATCCTTCTCAAACCACCTGTTAGCCAAAATTCTCTGATTTGAGTGAAGATAATTCAAAACTTATTTCCAGTCTTGAATTTCCTTGTTTGTGGTCTCTTGAGAGTTTTGGTCTTAGTATATTGGGAAAATGTTATCATACAAGGATGTATTATAAAATATTGAATCTTCTTAAGGCCTATTACATGGCCAAGAAAAGTGAGTCACACCCCCTAGTCTTGTCATTATCTCCTTCATGAAGGTATTATTTGAGTTTGGAAAGATTAAGGTATCCTAACAAAGTTTAAGGTTACTTTCTAAAGATTAAGTTATGTTAACCCATGGTGATATGTTAATTTAATGACCTTACAAGGTGGCATGATTTCCTATGGTGAAAGTGAGATTCTAAAGACATGGTATGGCAAGGTGAAAACATTAATATTTCATGTTTAGAAAAAGTTAAGGTAAATTTGGATAAATTAAGGTAATGTTTACATTTGCTAACTAGAGGGATAAAAGGAATTTTGAGGCCTATAATGGATTTATAATATATTCCAAGGTTATTTATCCATCATATATGTCTATGTAGGTTAGTTTCAACATCCAAAAGTAGTGGGAACCTCCAAAGGTCAAGAAAGTGAAGTTTAACATAGCAAGAAACTTGTCAAGGGCTTTTAAAGCTATTTTTCAATGTGGATATGGTCATTTCATGTCACAAATGGATGTTTTCAAGTCTATCATAGGTTTTTAGGTTTAAATTATGCTTTTAGAAGTGTTATTAGTTCCAAATAATCCCTTACTCATTTCATCTCCTCCATCAACCTCTTCATAAACTAGTGAAGGCCATTTTCAAGTGTTCATTTCATGAAGAGGAAAGAGATTTGGATATATTTATCTTGGGGGTGGATAGGGGACCTTATGAAATTAAAATTATAGTCAGTATTTTGATTATTTAAGGGCTATGCTTTATGAATAATCATTAACAATTTAAACAACCTAAAACCCTCTTAAAACCCCAAATGTAGGGTTTTTATTGTTACAGTGATTTTTTAGGATAACGGATGTAGATGAATGATTTTTTAAAATCATTAAGGGCCTTAATAGTCCTATAAAATCATCTCCTATCATTATTTTCATGTGTGAACATCCAAAATGATAAAAATGTAGTGTTTTTGTTATTTTTGAAGCCATAATGAAGCTTTTTAAGGTTGCAACATATTTAAGCATAGTATATGTTATATTTGGAATTTAAAAAAAAAAATAACATCCATAAAAATTCATATATCCTCTTTAGGTCTCTCATAAGCACCGATAGGGTCAGATATCAAATAAATAAGTAAAGCATGTTGACTATGCATAAAACTATCTGTAGGTAGTTATCAAAGATTATTTGAAAAGTAAGATTCAAGGTGTTAGAGTGAATATTGGAGAATTGAAATTTATTTTTATTCAATTTAATTTTTTTTGGAGTTTAAATCCACCCAAAAATTGATCCAACCCATCTAATAATGTTTTGATAAATATCTTGTTGAAGGAGGTCTTAGGCTTACTGAATCTAAAGAGAGTGATGTTGATTCTAGGTTTTATTCCTCAAGAAACCAATAGGAACATTGTTTTATATTTGATATTAATTATCTATATAAATTTAATAATCATTTAAATATTTGATGGATTTGTTGTCCCCCAAAAATATCACTCATTTTTGGGACAACATTTGAACTATTTTGGTCCTATAGACCAAAATTGTCTCTTCCCTTTTCAAAATTTGTCCTGGGCATTAAAATTCCTCAATTTTCAAGCTTCTCAGAAATCTATAGACTCTACAGGCTTAAATCTATGGACTCTACAGGCTTAAATCTACGGACTCTATAGGAAGAGAAAATCTATAGACTCAATATGAATAGAAAATTTACGGACTCTGCAGGCCAAGTTAAATGGGCTTTATAGGTTGATTTCTATAGACTTGATTTCTACGGACTCTATAGGTAGGTTCATTTCTACAAGGCTTCTGTAGGTGGGTTCAACCAAAAGAATCAATTTCTAACACTTGGTCATTTTCAAGATTGGTTCAGTGCCTTGGTTCAATCAAAAATGTCTATCGACAAGCATTCAAGCAAAAGAGGCTTGAACCATTGAACCGTTGAACCATTGAACCACTTTGGTTCAAAGGTTCAATGAGTTCAAGGTTCAATTGGTTCAAATCTTTTAGCTTAATGACAGGTTCAATCAAAGGATGGTTCAATGGCTTGGTTCAACCAAGCGGTTCAATGCTTTGTTTCACTCGGGTGGTTTGTTCTCTTTGTTTCAATGTTTTGGTTCATCCTTTGGTTAAATCAAAGGGTTCATCAATCAATTCAAGGATTTATTTGAAATGTTGAACCAAAGCTTGGTTCAACATCTTTTTGTTCAAAGGTGGGTTCAAACACATGGTTCAAAGGCTTCGTTTGAACCATTGAACCAAAACTTGGTTCAATGGTTGGTTCAAACAAATGGTTCAATGACTTAGTTCATTTGCTTGGTTCAAAGGCTTGGTTCATTCAATTAAACCATCAGTTTGAACCATCAGCTTGAACCATTTTGGTTCAAAGCTTGGTTCATCAGCTTGGTTCAATGTTTGGTTCAACCAAGCGGTTCAACAAAGTGGTTCAACAGAGTGGTTCACTGTGATAGTTCAAAGGAGTGGTTCAAATGTAAAAGTTCAAGAGAGATTCCCAAAGGACAAGTGCCCTTGTGGAGGGCACTTGGTCGAAAAAAATACCCTTCAGAAGGGTCATTTTCAAAGAAGGCCGCAAAGGTAAATTATTTTGGATTTTTGTTTAAGGCATTTGAAAAAGTCTAAGGCATAATTCTTTCAGACTTTTGTCCGAAGGAATTCCTTCGAACAAAAAGTCCAAAAGAATTCAAGAAGTGACTGGGAGAAGAAAACTCGAAGGAAATTCACAAAGGAAAATGGAACAAAATGGAAATTCTACAGACTTTTTGTCTACAGGAAATTTTCGTGGACTTTTTGTCTGTGGGAAAATACCCATGGAGAAAACTTGAGAGACAGTCTACTAAGGAGAAAGCCCGAGAGACTTCTAAGGTGAAGGCCACTGAAGGGTAGGTACCCTTGTAGGGGACTCTTGGCTACCAAATTGTAGGACACATCCCTGAAGCTGAAAGGTCATCTTCCCTTCGGGAAGACGTGAAATAAGAAATCGAAAGGAAGAATCTAGCGACCCACCAGAATAAAGAAGCCCAAAGGCCATATGAAGACCACCCAAAGGGAAAATACCTTTGTGGGGGGATCTCCTCAACCCAAGGAAAATAATTTATTAAGGCCTGAAAGGGTAGGTTCTTTCTAAGAAAGTGCTAAATAGAAAAGCTAAAGAAGGACCAAGGGGTGATGCACCAAAAGATGTCAAATTCAAGACAGTGAACTAGTCATTGAAAATGTGGTGACAGGAATGTGAACGTCAATTTCAAAGCTCATAAAATAACCATTGATCCTTGTAATCTATAGACCTGAATGCATTCATAGGCTTTAAGGCCAAGACCAGTAAAAAGTGAGGAAAGAATAGAATAGCAAATTGAATCTAAGACCTGATTCAATTAACTAGAAAAGGATGAATGATGAAGGTAAGATCAGATCACCAGGTGGACATTGAAAGTTGCAAACTTTCGATAGCATGAATTGTTTCTCTGTATTGATAAAATCAAATGGGTAAATGCCCCTAAGTTCTAGCCTATCTTCTTAACATATTTCAATGCAACATGATGTGTTACTGTTCCTCAGTCCTTCTTAAAGAGGCTATATGAGGGACTCTCTTCTATTGTAAATATATCTCTTTTTGACAATTAGTACGGAACTCTACCCAAATTGAAAGGCACTTTTGAGACTTTGAGCTCAATTTTTTGATTATATTTTGTTATTGGAATAAGAAAGCAAGTGATTTTTTAGACTTTGTGCTGTGATATCTTTGTTGTTGAGGAAACTATTCTTATGTCTTTTTCCTTGATATATTTTCTATTCCTTTAATTCAAACAAGTATAATTAGTGATTGCAGTCAAGAAAGTGTCCTAAAGAGTCAAGTGTGGAGAGACTTTGTGCCCCTATAATTGCCTTTAGTGTGTTTTATTTTCATTTCTATGTAAAGGACCTTGGGACAACTTTGTGCCCTCATTGTGCTTCATATCTTACTCTTGAGCAATTCAGGTGGAGACTTTGTGCTGCATCTCGATTTGCTAGTTATTACATCCTTTGCTACATTTTACTGTTATTACTAGGAGTACTCTTGTGGTTGGCTAAATAGTACTTATAAAAAAAGAGGAGTGTTGTCTATCATTTCCCTTGAGATTTATCCTTTGATCTACATGCATCATCTCTAAAAAAAGAGAGATGGATGATTTGTCCTACCCTTGAGTATTATATATATATATATATATATATATATATATATATATATATATACACATAACATACCTATAGGGAATCTCCCCTTGATGAGAGGAGAGATCAGTCCCCTTTTGATGTGGTAAAACTACACATTTGGACAACTAATCTTCCTACTTTGGCTGATCAGACCTATTTTGTTTATCAGTATGTTGATCAACAAAATATTCAATTAATAGTTTTTAGCAACTCCGCTAGGGATATACATAATTCTGTGCAATTTAGAACCTCAAGTTTTAAATTGAAACATCACTTGTGTCTTACCCATTATCATTATAACCCTTATCCATTATAGATTTTGGTGACTCTGTTACTTGTCTTACCCATTATCCATTTATAGCCTTACCATCTTCCTCCACCTCCATTATTTTATCTAGTCTGCAAAAATAGAGTTGTTAGGAAAGAGTGTGCAGTTTGAAGCCTCAAGCCTCAAACTGAAGTTGAGCTAGTCCTTTTCCATTTTTGTTCTATAATCTAGGTACTCCATCTAGATTTTTTATCTCTATTTTTATTAAATTAAATCATGGTAGTTTGAGGCCCTTGGGATAACTCTTTTGGCCCACTCAACTTGACTCCACCTCTGCATGAACTCCCACGTAGTTCAAGAAAGAATTTTCCAAATTTTTTTGATGGGATAGTTCACCCTGATGAACACATTGTAGCCTTCAGCATAGCCTGTGGTGTTATTGGAGTATAATTTGAAGACGTGGAAATTAGGATTTTTTTGGATACACTATAAGGTGTTGTTGTAGATTGGTTCTACCATCTGCAAGCTAGATCAGTGACTAACTAGGATACACTCAAAGCCAAGTTAGAAGCAAGGTTCAAGCCCATATAAGATGCACATGCCTTGTTGGCCCAACTCACTCAGATGAAGAAAGAGCTTCATGAGCCTATGAGGGATTTCATAGCCAAATTTGACAAGCTGAGGAATAGAATCCCTATAATTACTCAACCTACAGCTAGGAATCTCAAATGTTTCTTCATTAATTCTTAGTTACTTGAAGTAAGTTTTATTTTGAGACATGTTGGTCAAATAGATTTTGCTGCAGCCCAACTTTTGGCTACTGAGGTTGAAGATGATCTCATCTTAGCAGGGAAGATAAGAAGAGATTCAAACAAGAATAGATCCTCATCATCTTCTGAATATTCATCTACAGGCACCACTAATCTAATGGTGCAAAAGCTGGCAAATGAATTGCTAGCCTTGAAAAGGCAAATGGCATAAAGTATGTCTTCTACTCCTCTATATAAAGATATACCAAGGAGGACATTCCCTAATCAACCATATCAAGGCAATGCTACCAAAAGTCAAGGGCAACAAAATCATCTTCCCCCCTACAGAGGAATCCTGCCCTTGAAGCACCTCAAAAAAACTCGGTAGTTGGATATCTAAAAATAGAGCATGTTTCCTATTTCCAACCTAAGTTAGAGTAAGAAAATGGTGTTGATCTCTTCAAGGAAGATCTAAAAGAATCAGTTGGTGACTCCCACATTGGTTTCCTAAATTACTAGGATGAACCTAGAAGTGAAGGTGAAGCAGTCAAAGGATCATACACAATATTCACCAAGTCCTAGAATCAGTCAACCTAGTAGACTGACAAAGAGAAGACAAAGGAGTGACCCCAACCATAAATTTCAATTGTTGAGTAGAGAACCCCTCTTTCTTTTCAATCAAAGGACCCAGTGATTACCAAAGAAGTAAGTATATTGAACATCTCTACACCTTCTACTTTAACTTCACAAACCAGTTCTCCCCCTCCTAAAAATCAAAAGGATAAACTCCCATCCTCTCTTCCAAATCCATCTCAGTCATTTGCCATGATTGATCATGTCAAGGAATCTAAAATTCAAATGACTGAGTTTGAATCCCTAAAAGTCAATCCTGAGCAATTGGACATTGATGGAGAACCAAGTGCAGACCTATTTAAGGCAAAAATTATGGTCACCTAAATGTCAGCCCCTGTAGCTCAAATTTTGTTTGAGCCTTTAGGTAGGGGTAATTACTTCTTGATCATAGAGGATGCTCATGTCTCAGATGATGAAAGTCCTATAGCTGATAATCTAGGAATTGATCCAAACAAAACTTTAGGAGAATTGGTAGGGCATAATACAAGTAATGAAGGATCTTCCATCTCTGATGAAGAGAAATTTGATAGAAGATCAGCTTCTAATGATGCTTGGATCTTGGAATATAATGGTAGCATTTCTTCCATAGCTGGATACAAATCTCTATTTCTCAGATTAAAGACTACTCAGGGTGAAGAGGTCAAACTCCTTCACATCAAAGGAGATGTGCTAATGGTTTGTTAGGGGTTTGATGCTGACAATCAAAGCATGTGCTAGACTGGACCAGTAGAACAACAAGTTATGATGGTGGACCATGCTATTGCAAATCAAAATTAGGCAAAGGAACCCTTTGCCAAGAAAGCAAGGAGTTATGGCTTTCAAATTGAAGACCACATCCTATCATGGGGCAAGAAGAAGAAAAGACCAAGAGGAAGATGCAGAAAATTGGTTTCCTGGTGGAGAACTCCATTCACCCGTCACCGTTTCTAAGGGAAAAATGTCTTCTTGCTAGTTTATCAGAATAAAACACTATTTTCACTATCTCTCCAAAAGCAACATCTGAAACACTTATATTCTTGAAGTATCAGATCATTTCATCTGTATATATGTATATTTGTATAGTTTTTAATTCTATTTTGTTTTGTTTGTTTTTGTTTTTGATGCCTTCCATTTTTGGGTAGCATGACTTCGTAACCCAATGGTACATATGAAGACACTAGAGATTATAGATTATACTCCTTTCAATTCTTTTTGTAATTGATAGAAGTTCCCCAATTGGAGCCAACTGTTGTCCCCTAAAAATATCACTCATTTTTGAGACAACATTTGAACTATTTTGGTCCTATAGACCAAAATTGTTTCTTCCCTTTTCAAAATTTGTCCTAGGCATTAAAATTCCTTATTTTCAAGCTTCTAAAAAATCTACAAACTCTATAGGCTTAAATCTATGGACTTTACAGGCTTAAATCTATGGACTTTGCAGGAAAAGAAAATCTACAGACTCAGCAAGAAGAGAAAATATATGGACTCTGCAGGCCAAGTTCAATGGGCTTTATAGGTTGATTTCTACAGACTTGATTTCTATGGACTCTATAGGAAAGTTCATTTCTACAAGTTCAAAGGCTTCTACAGACGATTTCAACCAAAAGAATTAGTTTCTAACACTTGGTCATTTTTTAGATTGGTTAAGTGCCTTGGTTCAATCAAAAATGTCTATCAGTAAGCATTCAAGCAAAAGATGCTTAAACCATTAAACCGTTGAACCATTGAACCACTTTAGTTCAAAGTTTCAATGAGTTCAAGGTTCAATTGGTTCAACACTTTTGGTTTAATGACAGGTTTAATCAAAGGAATGGTTCAATGGCTTAGTTCAACCAAGTGGTTCAATGCTTTGTTTCACTTGGGTGGTACATCCATTTTGTTTCAACATTTTAGTTCATCCTTTGGTTCAATCAAAGGTTCGTTAATCGGTTTAAGGCTTTGTTTGAACCATTAAACCAAATCTTAGTTCAACGGTTGGTTCAATGTCTTTTGGTTCAAAGGTGGGTTCAAACAAATGGTTTAAAGGCTTCGTTTGAATTGTTGAACCAAAACTTGGTTCAACAGTTGGTTCAAACAAATGGTTCAATGACTTAGTTCATTTGCTTGGTTCAAAGGCTTGGTTCATTCAATTGAACCATTGGCTTGAACCATTTTGGTTCAAAGGTTGGTTCATTATCT
Source organism: Torreya grandis (assembly GCA_037957365.1). NCBI lineage: Eukaryota > Viridiplantae > Streptophyta > Pinopsida > Cupressales > Taxaceae > Torreya > Torreya grandis. The sequence continues at coordinate 1,747,668 of JARHVA010001861.1, forward strand.
TGGTTCAACGTTTGGTTCAACCAAGCGGTTCATTGCCGTGGTTCAATGAAGTGGTTCAACGGAGCGGTTCACTGTGACAGTTCAAAGGTGCGGTTCAAATGTAAAAGTTCAAGAGAGATTCTCGAAGGATAAGTACCCTTACATAGGGCACTTGGTTGATAAAAATACCCTTCGAAAGGGTAATTTTCGAAGATGGCTACAAAGGTAAATTATTTCAGATTTTTGGCATTTGAAAAAGTCTAAGGTATAATTCTTTTGGAATTTTTTCTAAAGGAATTCCTTCAGACAAAAAGTCTAAAAGAATTTAAGAAGTGACTACAGGAAGAAAACTTGAAGGAAATTCTTAAAGGAAAATGGAACAAAATGGAAATTATGAGGACTTTTTGTTCGCGGGAAATTTCCATGGACTTTTTGTCCACGGGAAAATCCCTGCAGAGAAATATTGAGAGACAGTCTGCTAAGGAGAAAGCTTGAGATACTTCTATGGTGAAGGCCACTGAAGGACATCAAAGGGTAGGTACCCTTGTAGGAGACTCTTAGCTACCAAATTGTAGGACACATCCCTGAAGTTGAAAGGTCATCTTCCCTTTGGGAAGACATGAAACAAGAAATCTGAAGGAAGAATCTAGCGACCTGCCAGAATAAAGAAGCTTGAAGGCCATCTGAAGACCACCCAAAGGGCATATACCTTTATGGGGGGATATTCTCAACCCAAGGTAGATCATTTCTTAAGGCCCAAAAGGGCAGGTTCTTTCTAGGAAAGTACCAAATAGAAAAGTTGAAGAAGGACCAAGGGGTGACATGCTTGAAGACATCAAATTCAAGACAACGAACTAGCCATTGAAAACGTGGTGATGGGCACATGAACATCAATTTCAAAGCTCATAAAGTAGCTATTGATCCTTGTAATCTATAGACCCAAATGCATTCATAGGCTTTAAGGCCAAGACTAGTAGAAAGTGAGGAAGGAATAGAACAACAAATTGAATCCAAGACAGGATTCAATTAACCAGAAAAGGATGAATGATGAAGGTAAGATCAGATCACCAGGTGGACATTAAAAGTTTCAAACTTTCAATAGTGTGACTTGTTTCTCTGCATTGATAAAATCAAATGGGTAAATGCCCCTAAGTTCTAGCCTATCTTCTTAATAGATTTCAATGCAACATGATGTGTTACTGTTCCCGAGTCCTTGAAGAGGCTATATAAGGAACTCTCTTCTATTGTAAATATATCTCTTTTTGACAATCAAAAGAAAACTCTGTCCAAATTGAAAGGCACTTCTGAGACTTTGAGCTTAGTTTGTTGATCATATTTTGTTATTGGAATAAGAAAGCAAGTGATTTTTCAGACTTTGTGCTATGATATCTTTGTTGTTGAGGAAACTATTCTTATGTCTTTTTCCTTGATATATTTTATATTCCTTTAATTCAAACAAGAAGAATTAGTGATATCAGTTAGGAAGGTGTCCTAAAGAGTTAAGTGTGGAGAGACTTTGTGCCCCCATAATTGTCTTTAGTGTGTTTTCTTTTCATTTCTATGTAAAGGACGTTGGGATGACTTTGTGCCCTCATTGTCCTTCATATCTTACTCTTGAGCAATTTAGGTGGAGACTTTATGCTACATCTTGATTTACTAGTTATTACATCCTTTGCTACATTTTGTTGTTACTACCAGGAGTACTCTTGTGGTTGGCTGAATAGTACTTCTAAAAAAAGAGGAGTTCTATCTATCATTTCCCTTGAGATTTCTCCTTTGATCTACACGCATCATCTCTAAAAAAATAGAGATGGATGATTTGTCCTACCCTTGAGTATTATTTTTTGTTTATATATATATATATATATATATATGTATATATATATATATATATATATATAGGGAACCTCCCCTTGATGAGAGGAGACATCAATCCCCTTCTGATGTGGAAAAACTACACATTTGGATGACTGATCTTCCTACTTTGGCTGATCAGACCTATTTTGTTTATCAGTACGCTGATCAACAAAATATTCAACTAATAGGATTCACTTCACAATCAACTTTATAAGAAGATTGTAGGTAACGGTCCATTAACATGACTAGTTTAAACTCTCTTATAGGGCTTTAAGTGGAAACAAATAAGGAAATATAATTAATAAAGAATAGAAAATTGTAATGATGAACTATAATAGGTAAATTCACTCTAATAACACCTAAATCTCACCCAAACATACACCCAATGCATATACAACCTAGGTGTGAACCTAAAACCTTTCAAGACAAGAGAGATGGTTTCATAAGCAAGCACCATTGAGGTATAGACAATTAGCACATGTAACATGTGTATTATGATATTTTAATGTATATATTTTATAAACTCAAGGATAATTTACTAATGGACCCAAACTCTAAATATCATCTTTGAAGTGCACTTGTAGAGTACATGTCTAAAGAACACCAGTTTGGTGTTGGCAAGGAAAATTAGGTGTGTAGAGACTTTTGAGAGGTTTCAAATAAGTTTTATCTCAAAAAATTATATAAAGTTTAAATAATTAAATTAAAAGTATTAAATTAATCAAAAACATATAATCAATGACCAAAAAGATATAATAATCTATACCTACAAGTCTGCAGACCTATAAGTCCACATTCTCAAGCAAGAGAAACTCACCTTGCATAGAAAATGATGTTTAAAGAGAAAATAAAGAGTGAGATGCATGATATGATGTTTAAAGAGTATAATAATTTGTAAAAAAATATTATAATTTATCAATAACCTTTATTAAATCCCTCACAAACATAAAAAAAAGAGAATACCTTTTAAGTATGCTAAAAAGCTCCTTTCACAACCCCATTTTCAAGATTCATGAGAGTATGCAATGATTTGTCTTGATTTTTGGATTTGGAATGAAGTTCTGAGGTGTGACGGATAAATTATGAGACTTTAAGGGTATTTATAATTATTTTAAGATAATTTAAAATACCAAGAGCAACTACAACCCCCTACATAGTCCTCTTTTGCACATAATTTTCTACCTTTTTGCTTGTTAGAGAGGTATTCAAGGAAAAATTATGGTTGGAATAGTTTAAATAAGGTTTTTAATACCTAATAAATGTCTTATTTTCATTTTAAACACCCTAAAAATATCCTTATGTATTTATATTAGTACTTAGCCTACTCAGGGTTGTGTTTTTGCAAATTAAGGCTAGAAACTTGGAGTTTGGTCTAAATCAAGTTATAGTCCATGAAATTGCACCAAAATTTTCAATTTAACCTTATTTAATGTTAATAAAAATATTTTTGAGTTTTTGTAGCTGTACTTTATGGTCTTGTATGGTCTCTAGTATTATAATCTTGCATTATACCTAATTAGGAAAGGTAGGTGTTGAGAAAGTTAGTCTATATTGGGATTAGGGTCATAAAATTTTATGTGAAGATATAAGGGGATAAATGGTACTAAAATATTCAATTATTTTACATATAAGTGTTTTATATATCTCAAACCTTGGAGCTTTGTTTCAAAATAAGGCTACAAGAAATAAGCCTCTGAAAGAGAAAATGTGAGAATGATGAAGAAAATTTTAGAATAAAGGTAGAGAGATGATTGATTTTAGGTATCCAATAGGTTTCCAAGATAGTTCAACTCCAATAATATGACTATTCATCTCATAACCACTTTAATGGGTAGTTTCAATTGTTCAACGATGATTCATCAATCCAAACATATCTCGTATGCCACCTTGAGAGGATTATCATCATAGGGAGCACATGCATGTTGAAGAGATAATTCATAATAGTCCTTTGGTAGTTATTATTTTTAACTTTCTTCATGAGTGCTTGGAATACATCATTGGATTTTGACACCTCTCCTTTCTCTCTCTCTCTTCCTCTTTCTCCTATATGTAGGCCTAATTTGGTCATTGAAATGGAATCCTTTTTTTGGATATGATGTAGCCCTATAAAAATAAAAACTTGTGTCTAATGTATATTTCAAAATTGAGTTCTAACCTTCTCTTATGCTTGTGTCTAATGTATTTTTCATATTAGTTTATGAATATTTGTGATGGTGTATACAACTTCCTCTCATGTGTCCTATCTTTTTACCTATGTTTAGGTATTACTCATCTTTGTAGGTTACGTAGAGTAATTCCAAATAGCCCTTATATGGATCTAAAATGGAAGTATTCATTAGTGTCTTTTATACCTATTAATAAACCCTTTATTCTATGTATTATGCTATATACTCTATGTGAAATATTTCATATGAGACCCCATTTGAGTTTTACAATTAGTTTCAATTATATTTCATGTTCTTAGTGCATAATAGGTGGGTGGTGGAGATAAATTTCATGTATCACCTCCCTAGTCTAGTTTGCTTTTAGTTATCTCTTACCCTTTTCCCTTGTAATCAATAGGATTAGTTTGTAATTCTAGGTGATAGCATCAAGGGATTTATCCCTATATATTGGTTATTTTTATCTATAAAGTCACCCACAACCTTTTAAAAGTTTCCATGTTATCAATTAAATGAGTAGGTTTGAACAACCTTGTATAGGGTGTAAATTTTGATGATAATAGTTTTGGCACACCTGGTAAGACCAAGGATTCTCATCTATTAAAGATTTATTGATGTTGCTCTTTAATACATCAACATTTTGAGGCATGAAGATAATAATAAATGGTGGCTTCAAGTGAACCATGACTGGGATAACCAACCCAAGTGTCTAAAAATTGGAAAATTGGTAGGTATTCTCATCATTATTTTAGTCAAAATACATACTCTATGCCTTCACATTATTCATATCAGTTGATGGAATTCATGGATTCACCCCAAGTGGCTCTCAAATAACATGTAAACCTCACCAAGGTTATCAATAAACTTATTTGCCCTTGCCCAATCTAACTCAACCTCTTTGGTATCTTACTCATCCCTCTAGTTAACCTTGTCAAAGTCATATTGCTTCTAATCTAGCCTTATTAGACTTCAAAAAAACCCTTATCGGTTTGTAAATGCAAATGGGGGAGATTGATAAAGAGAAATAACTTGGATTTATTCTCTATAACCCTTTTATATATAATGAAAACATTCAAATAATGAAGAATTTAGTGTATTCACTTATGTCTAGATGGGCAAATATTGAAAGAAGGAATCAACATATGCCAATTGATGAGGTGATAGAAATAATAAGTTAGATTCAATGTCTAGAGAATATATTAGTATTTGAAGAGAGGAAAAAAAATGTAATACATTAAGTCTTGTATCCCTTCTCTTATGCCAATTCAACCTTTTTTTCTCTAAATCTAGCCCAAATTACAATGTGTCATAAGTAGAGGCTTATTCCTATCCAATCTTCACTAACTCTTCCTCAAGAATATCAAACCATTCCATCATGGAGACTTTATTAGACTAATGCCCCTTATTATATCATGCCAAATCTTGAGAAATAAACTTATCTCATGCCAATCCAAAGTCAATAAAAAGAGATGTGTATGGAGGTCAAGTTAAGAGAGATTTCAAGTTCCTTAAGTCCTTCACGTACTCTTCAAGTTACAACTATTCATCAAGTTTAGGATATATCAAAGTTTGATATAGTGATTGAGGAGTGGAAAGAGAAGAAAACAACACCCTTATAAAAATTTCCTTCTCCATCTATCCAAGAATACTAAAATAAAACTATCCCTCCTAAAATCCTAAGTTGAAAGGAAACTATATCAAGTTTCAAGCAAACCAATAATGTCTCTTTCCCTTCCACCCTCTCCTTTTTTGAAGGATAAACTGTTGTATTGAGGGAAAAATATGAATTTTTAGTTGAAAATGAGAGATTTTCAAGAAATTATAATGAGGTGGCTATCTTTGAGAAATAAAATTAGTTAGTTGCAAGTGAGCCTCAAAAAGGCTATGAGGAGAGTGATTCAGATGAATAGATATTTATTGTTAGTTTTATTTGCTAAGAAGGAAGCAAATCAGACTTAAAGGATGATAATAAATATGGTATTTATGGAGTAATTTAAGGTAACATGATAACAACCTCTAATCAAAGTCATTCCATTGAAAAAAGTGAAGAAGAAGATCCTGATCAGGTATGGTAATAGTTGTACCATAGTTTCATGAAATAAGTTGACTTTCTTGGCAAACATGTGATCCCTCTAGAACATGATGGTGAACTCCAACCTGAAGTTGTAAAAGTTAGCAGCCCTTTATAAGAGGAAAAATTAGGTTTGGGATAAGAGAAGCATGTTGAATTGGGCCTTAAATGGGAAGATGAGCTCCCATTCTTCTTGAAGGAAGAATACCAATCTAGTTGTCATAGATTGAGTCTTGATGGTTATGCAGTAGTGGATCAAGTTGTAGCTGAGTATGAAGTAAGTATTCATGAGGATACTTTGGTCATTAAACTTATTGAGCCTCATGAGCAAGAGATAAATCTTGAAGAATCAAATTTACATATATGCCATCATTCTATTGAATAATTTGAAGTTATTGACCAACCTATTGTCCCTCAAGAGAATGGTAAGAATGAAATTAAACTTGATATGCTTTAAAGTAATCAAGAAGAAGGTTTATTTTGGGAGGAACTAGAAGTTTTTTTCTCTAGTTTAGATAGTATACCTAAAGCCCATGAGGAGAATGACAAGATGGCTATTTTGGCTAATGAACATGGTGAAGACATACATGAGAAATATATTGAAGAGAACATCATGAGATGATCTTATTGAGTCTCACAAAAAAGTTCAAGGAGGTATTGATAAAATGTGTCAGTCCTATTTTTAAATCTTCAAGGAATTTGAATAATTTGGTTATTTTACACCTCTAAAAGGATAAGATGAAGTTGTTTATGATAAATTCAAATATCTTATCAAGTCAACTTATCTAACAAGTCAATACCAAGAGGTTAAAGATCATGTTACAAAAATCTATGATGAATTTAACACTTTTTAAGGTGATCAAGAGATGGAGTTTAAAGAGATAATAGAAGTTAATGTTGTTGCTTCCCTTATGAATCAATATTTGGTCACATTAGAGGTATCTCACATTGGCAATAATGGACAATAGTATGAGGTAAATCATGACATTCAAGATGAATTTGTCTTTGTTAAATCCTTGTTTAATGATGTAGATCCATTTTATGTCAATAAAAAGATAGTGGTGATCAAGGAAGGAGTTATTAAAGAAATAAAAAATCATGACCAACAACTTGTACATCATCATTATTCATAACATGAAGAATAATTAAGTATTTTTTATTTTTATTAAGGAGGATCAACTCTTAAATGTTAGTTGTACATAGTAGTTTCTTATTTTTTCTTTCTTAAGTGTTTATTAGGATAGTGTGTATCTTACTTGTTTTAGTGTCATACTTTGGTGTGTTTTATTCTTTTATTATGTGTGTTGAAGGAAGTTAGCTATTTCATTCTTCCCAAGAGGCTTGTATTCTAGTGTCAAGGTTTATTTCAGTTTGTGTTGAGAATAGGTGAATCCATATCCCAATGGAGGTAAGAATTCAAGTGTTTTATATGTATATAAGGCTTGTAAACATAGGAGGTCACCAAATATGTTAGCCAAAATTGGCTAACATGAGTGAGGATAATTCCAAACTTGTTTCCAATATTACCTAACATTTTTGGTGGTCTCTTAAGAGTTTTGGTCTTAGTCTATTGGTAAAACCTTATCATAAAAGAATGTCTTTCCAAATTTTGAATCATATTAATGTCTATTTCATGGTCTATAAGAGTGACTCACACCCCTAGTCTTATCATTATCTCCTTCATGAAGGTCTCTTTTTGAGTTTGGAAAGATTAAGGTATCTTAACAAGGTTTAATATTACTTTGCAAAGACTAAGATATGTTAACCCATGGTGAGATGTTGGTGTATAGAACTTACAAGGTGGTATTATATCCTATGATGAATGTGAGCTTCTAAAGACAAGGAATAACAAGGTGAAAACATTATTATTTCAATTTTAGCAAAAGTTAAGGTAAATTTGGATAAATTAAGGTAATGTTTACCTTTGATAGCTAGAGTGATCAAGTGAAGTTTTTTGGATTTTAAAAAATCAATAAGCTATTTCAAAGTTATTTATCACTCACACACATCCACCAAGGTCAGTTTTAATATGAAAAAGTGGTGGGACCCTCCAAAGATTAAGAAAGTGAAGTATAATGTAGTAAGTGTTAGGATAAATTAAAACCTATATTTATCTCCAAATAACACATGAGAATATATGAAATGAATTAATAAAAAATGAAAATAAATAAAAACATACAAAATAAGAGACACCAAATTTAATGTGGTTCACCCAAAATGGGCCACATCCACCAAAATTATCTAATATATTATTTTTAGCAATAAAAGGGAGAAACAAAATCCTATAAAAAATCTTGTTACACCTCTATACCTTTTTATAATTCCACTCTATGTTAATCCATTTTTTCTCTCACCCATATCTCAATATAGTTTAGGGCAAAAAAAACCTAAACATAACCTCTACCATTAGATCTGGAAACCTATAATCAATGGCCCTAATTGATTACAAAATTAAAATTTAATAAGTAAATTTTAATAAATGAGATCCAAACCCATGCACCATAAGGGATAAAAATAATGTGATCCAAACCTAGCTAAAATAACATCATAATTTTAAACTCTAATCCTAGAAGACAATCAGGTTCCACACCTAACAACAAGACACTTGCCAAGGCCTTGAAAAGATATTTTTAAATAATTATATGGTTAATTCATGTCATAAATTCATTTTTTATTTCTCTTATATTTTTTTTAAGGTTAAAATTAGGCTTGTGGTAGCATTGGCATGTCCAAAGAAGCCCAATTTTTTTCATCTCCTCTATCGACCTCTTTGTAAGCTAGTGAAGGCCATTTTTGAGTGTTTATTTCATGAAGAGGAAAGAGAGTTGGATATATTGATATTTGGGTGTATAGGGGTCATTATGACCTTGAAATTATAGGCATTATTTTGAGGATTTAAGTGATATGTTTTATGAATAATGTTTAAAAAGTTAAACAACCCAAAACCCTCCTAAAACCCCATAGGTAGGTTTTTTCTTATTGCAATGAGTTTATAGGATAATGGATGTATTTTAATGGATTTTTAAGGTCATAAAGGGAATTAATAGTCATGTCACATCATCCTCTATCACTATTGTCATGTGTGAACATCTAGAAGGATAAAATGCATGTTTTTATTATTTTTGAAGCCATAAGTAAGGATTTTTAGGTTGCAACATCCTTGAACACAGTCAATGTGTTTGGAATGAAAAAATTGTGAATCACATCCATAAATATTATTATATCCTCTTCATGTATCTCATAATCACCAATAGGATCAATTATCAAAGAAGTAAGTAAAGCATGCTGACTGTGCATAAAAATGCTTGTAGGGGGTTATCAAAACTGCCTAGAAAAGGAAGATTCATGGTGTTGGAGTGAATATTAGAGACTTAAAAATTATTTTTATTCCATTTAAATTGTATGGGAGTGGTTAATCCACCAAAAAATTTATCCAATCCATCAAATAGTGTTTTGATCAATATCTTATTAAAGGAGGTCTTAGGCCTATTGAAGCTAAAGAGAGTGATGTTGATTCTAGGTTTTGTTCCTTAAGAAAACAATAAGAAAATTAGTTTATAGCTGATATTAATGATATATATAAATTTAATAATCATATAAATATTTTAAATATTCACTTCACAATCATCTTTAGAAGAAGGTTACAGGTGATAGTCCATTAACATGATTGATTTGAACTCTCTTACAGGGCTTAAAATGCAAACAAGAAAGAAAATAGACTTAGGAAAGAAGAAATAATGGTAATTATAACCTATAATAGGTAAAAATTAAATATTATAAAAATTAAATTTCTTTGAAACATACACCCAATGCATATATATAGATATCCCAGGTGTGAACCTACAACTTTGCAAGATAAGAGAGATAGTTTCATGAGTAAGCACCATTAAAGTCTAGAGAAGTAGTACATGTGACATGTGAATTGGATTATTTAAAGGTATATATTTTATACCCTAATATAAAATTTAATAATTTACCCAAAATATCAATATCATCCTTGAGGTATACTTGTAGCATACAATCCTAAAGAACATTAGTTTGGTGTCGACAAGCAAAACTAGGTGTACTTTTGAGAGGTTTAAAAGAAGTTTGATCTTGAAAAATGATATAAATGTTTAAATATTAAAATAAAAGGATTAAATTAACTAAAATAATATCATAAATGGCTTAAAATTTAGATTAATGTAGACCTAAAAGTCTATAGACCTGTAGGTCCACATTCTCAAGCAAGAGAAACTCACCTTGAATAGAAAATGATGTTTGAAGAGAAAATAAAGAGTGAGATAAATGAGAGGATGTTTAAATATTATTTTAAGGTATTAAAAAATATTATCATTAACTAATAACCTTTCTTTAATCCCTAACAAACATCAAACAAAGAGAAGACCTTTCAAGTCTGATAAAAAAACTCCTTTCACAACTTTATTTTCAAGATTCATGAGAGTATGCAATGATTTGTATTTAGTTTTGGAGTTGTAATGAATTTTTAAGGTCTTATGGATACACAAGGATAATTTAATTATGTTTATAATACTTTTAATATTATTTAAAATACCAAGAGCACCTATAGACTACTACGTAATCCCCTTTTGCACATAATTTTTTGCCTTTTTTCTTGTTAGAGAGGTATTGAATTTTTCATGGAAAAATGATGGTTGTAAGAGTTTAATAAAAATGTTTTAAACCTAATAAATTTCTTAGTTTTATTTTAAACATCTTAAAATCTTCTTATGCATTTATATTAGCTCTCAGCCTACTCATGCCTATATTCTAGCAAACTAGGGCTAGAAACTTGGACTTTGGCCTAACTCAAGTTATAACCCATGAAATTACACAAAAATTTTCCATATCACCTCATTTAATGTTACTAAAAATATTTATTATTTTTTTGAGTCTTATTGTATGTTATTGTATGGTTTCTAGTACTATAGGCTTACATTAGGCCTAATTAAAAAAGGTGGGAGTTGAGAAAGTGGGTCTGCACTAGCATTTGGGTCCTAAAATTTTTAGTGAAGTTGGAATGGGATAAAGGGTACTCAAATATTCCTTTATTTTTATTATAATTTTTTCATTTATCTCAAACCTTAGAGCTTTGTGTCCAAATAGGGGTACAAGGAATAGGCCTCCAAAAGAGCAAATGTGAGAATGATGAAGAAATTGTGTAAAATAGAAGTAGAGAAATGATTTATTATAGGTATACAATATGTTTAAAATTCATTTATACTCTAATAATATGACTAGTCATCTCATAATGACTCCAAGGGGTAGTTTCAAGTGCTTACAAATGAGTCATCAATCTAAACATAACTCCTACACCACCTTGAGAGGGTTTTCATCAAATGGAGGACACGCATGTTGAAGAAATAATTCATAATTATCCTTTGGTAGTTATTCTTATTTGTAACTTTCTTCATGAGTTTTTTTTTATATCATTGGCTTTGGACACCTCTCTCTCTCTCTCTCTCTCTCTCTCTCTCTGTGTGTGTGTGTGTGTGTGTGTGTGTGTGTGTGTGTGTGTGTGTGTGTGTGTGTGTGTGTGTGTCCATTGTAAGCAACAGGCTTAGTTTATAGTTCTAGGTGAGAGCATCAAGGGAACTAGCCCTAGCCAGAGGTTTTTTGTAGCTATAAAGTCACCCACAATAATTGAAGAGTTCCCATGCTATCACTATTGTCTTCAAATATTGCACCCTAGAAGAGGGTTGTTTAGGCCTCCTCTAGATTTGGGTAACATTAAGACATTTCTAGGTCTGTGGGTATGCCTATAAGTGGAAATGAACTACTAGGTTGAAAGGGCTAGATCCCTATATTAGACTTATTTCTTTTGAAATAAAACTGTTGAACCAAATTGTATGAGTGAAAAGAGTTATAAGTTTGCATAAATGAAAAGCCTAGTCTAAAATGGTGATACACTAAGAATTAGTATCCACATGTATGACATATACTTATGCACAATACAGTAGAAATATAGTCTACACCTCAAGCTCTAGAAGATTCCAACATAAATATTTCAATGTAGAGACAAAATGAATGAGATCACACAAGGTAAATAACTAGAAATACAACCCGTATAATCTAGAAAAGGGTTACACATGTACAAAATCTCATACAGCTAGAATGCACTCTACATGACCTATTAGATCAAATCTTTGATCAAAAGCATGAAATATAGATAACAAAAGGATAAAACATCACTTTTCACTCTGTGTCTCTTACATGCCTAGGCAAATGCCCAAAACTTAAAAAGAAAATATAATTATGCTTCTTTACTCAAAGGCAAGAAAATGGTAGAACATTCTAGTAGGGCTTCATCATACTATCTATGGATGATAAAACAAGAGCCCAAGGGTATTATTTATAGCAAAAGAGGGAGAGAAGAGAGAGAGCTCTTGGGTGATAAATTAGAATCCTCCAAAATGGTGTATCATCTCCATCCTAGTGAAATTGATTTTAGCTGCTCTCTCATTCAGTTAGAATTTGTCCTTCTCTTTGATTCAACCTCTTGAAATGACCAAGATTACTTCAAAACCAATGATGAGATGACTCTTCATAAGAAATGGCTTAGATCTCTACTGTGAACCTTAGATTCCTTGAAAGATTTTGTATTTTGTACTATAGACCTATTTGGGTTTTCTGAATGGCTTTACTTATAAAACCTATAAGTCAAGCATGTTGGGAAACCTAATTTTCACTATCCTTTCTATTTTGGGTTTTTTTATTACTTCTACTTATAAAAGTTTATAAGTAAATCTCTTTTGAAAACCCAATTTATACTGCTTAAAACCCACTCTCATTCAGTTGGATTTTGTCCTTCTCTTTGATTCACCATCTTGAAATGACCAAGATGGATACAAAACCAATGGTGAGATGACTCTCCATAATAAATAGCTTGGATCACTATTGTGAACCTTAGATTCCTTGAAAGCTTCCACATTTTTTATTGTAGACCCATTCAAGTTTTTTGAATGGCTTTACTTATAAAACCTATAAGTCAAACATGTTGGGAAACATGATTTTAACTATCCTTGCTCTTTCAATTTTTTTGATTGCTTCTACTTATAAAATTTTATAAGCAAAGATCTTTTGAAAACCTAATTTACATTACTTAAGACCCTTTTGGGTTTTTTATTCCTTCCACTCCTTGATTTCTCCTTACTTATAAAAGTCATATGTGAAGCATGTTGGGAAACTCAATTTGCACTATAGATTCATTTAGGTTTTCCTAGTGACTTCACTTTTTATTTAAAAACTTTGGGCATGAACTTGATGTCTTGTGACATGTCACCAATGTGAACCCAATGGCTAGTTGACCACCCTAAATTTGACATCCTACGACATGTCATGTCTTTGAGTCCCAACGACTAGTTAGATACATCAAATTTGATGTCCTATGGAACATCATGGGAATCTATTTAGGTCAAGCTTATGTTTCAAGTAATTCTCTTGAAGTAATTCCTTTAGATAATTTGTCTAATGGAATTCCTTTAGGAATTTTGGCTTCTAGGTAATGACTAGTTCCTTTGGGAACTTTTCTCGAATGACACTTGGGAAAGTGTCCTTCAAAAACGTTTTGAAGGACACCTGAGTAAAGGAACAAGGTCCCTTCAAAAAAATTTAAAGGGCATTTCCAAAGGAAATGGCCTTTCAAGACTTTTTAAAAGGGCATTTTTAAAGATAAAGGGCCCTTCAAGAAAAATCCTAAAGGGTAAACTTGGAGAAAATGGGCAAAAGTGCCCTTCAAAAAAGTTTCAAAAGGACACTTGGGCAAAAAGAACCATTAAATTTTTTTTTGAAGGGTTACTTTGGAGGAAAGGACAAGGCAAGTTCCCTTTAGAAAAGTTTTGAAGGGACACTTAGACGTAAAATTGCCCTTCAGAACTTTTTTGAAGGGTCACTTCGATAAAAAATTGCCCTTCAAAAAAGTTTGAAGGGACACTTAGGGGGAAGGCAAGGCAGGAAATGCCCTTCAAAAAATTCTAAAGGACACTTATAAGGGAACTGACCCTTCAGAACCTATTTCAAAGGGCACTTCAGGGAAAAACAAAGTAAGAAAGACTAAGGTAAACAAGGCAAAGGGAAAAAAGCAAGAACAAAGGAGAAGAACCTAAACCAGAAGAGGTCAAAGGGTAAATAAAAACAACTAAGTAACCAAACATAAAAAATGAGCAAGGTAAAAATGAAAAGAGCTAAAGGGAAATCAAAAATTGGTCAAGCAGAAAATGGTCAACATTTTGGTGATTTCTAGGGGAGACATGCCCACTATGTCTTAAGATAAGTCACCTAAATCCTTCCATTGGGCATGGAGTCACGTAAGGCAAATAAGAGTTGAAAGAATAAACCATGGATTAAAAAAACAAGCTAGAAACACACACACACACACACACACACACATCAAAAAAATAGAAAGCAAAACACCTGAAAGGGAAACATTGTGCTCTAAAGCACTTAGGGAAAATAACACAACAAATAAAATACACTAAAACAAGGTATATACAAGACATGGCTAGTAAGGGTCAAAAGTAAGGCTTAAAATGGATTCCATTCACCATAATAGGAATCTCTTCTCCTTCCATTTTGGATATCTAAAAGGATTTTATTTACTTGCACTTACTGATGATGTAAGGACCACTCCATAAAGTATCAAACTTTGTATGTTTGCCTAGTTTTGCTCTATCTTCATCCCATTTCAAGACCAAGTCACCTTATTTGAACACTCTTACCCTTTCCCTTTTATCAAAGTATTTATTCATGAGAGCTTGATGGTGTTTCAAAGCTTTGTGTGCATCATCTCGTGCCTCTTGTAGCTACATTAATTCTATCAATTTGGCCTCTATGGGAGTGTTTTCATGTAATTCCAGCTATTGTGTAAGTTCCAAGGTAGGGAGATCTTGTGATATGGACAACCTTGCTTCTCTCCCATAGAAAAGTACAAAGGTAGAATTACCAATTGAATTCTTGGGAGTGAGTCTATCTACCCATAAGTCTATCTTCAAATTGTTATGCCATACTCTTTGATTGGTTTTGAACATCTTCTTAATGATCTTGATGAGGTTCTTATTGGTAGACTTAGCCAATCCATTACCTTGAGGTTAGTATTTGGATGAGTCACTCAAATTAACTCCACTCTTTACTACCTAATCAAAAATTTTAACACTTATGAAAGCAAGTGCATGATCTAAGATGATGACATGAAGATCTCTAAACCTTTTTAGAATCATGTCATAGAACTCCAAGATTATATTTTCATTTACTTCCTCTACAGAAATAACCTCTAACCATATTTTGAAGTAGTCTATAGCAGTCAATATCCATTTGTGTCCATCACTTGATGGAGGGTTGATCATGCCAATGAAGTCAAGGCCCCATTACATGAAAGGCTAGTCCACTTGGATAGGATTCAATAGAAGAGCAACAAGCTTTTGTTTGCCAACAAAGAAAGCACATTGAGGACAAAACTTAACCCAATGATAATAGTCCTTAAAAATACTAGGCCAATAGTAACCAACTCTCATTATTTTTACAGCTATTATTTTAGGAGAGAATTGACCACCATCTGTACCATTATGGAACTTTTTTAGCAGCATATCAAAATGGTCATTGTTAATGCATCTTAAAAGGACATTGCTCTCATACTTATTAAATAGAATGCCATCCAAAAAATAATATGGAATATCTTTTAACCTTGAATACCTTATTTGATATTTGTTAAAGCCATTTGGACACTCACCATTTTGAAGAAAACCAATGATGTCTTGTGTCCAACTTTGATTTTGCATTTGATCAGCTGGCTAGTCTTGAAATTGATTTACCAAGGCTTGCTCTTTTGTCTCTTGAAAGTTAGATACTAAGTGCTCACATAAACCTCTTCCTCTTACGAATATGGTTACCTTGATGTCAATGTCATATTTCATCATTTTCATGATCCATCTAGATCTCTTCTCATTAAAATACTTGCTTAGAAGAAACTCATTAGTGCTAGGATGGGAGACCATGGCATGGATATTATTGTTGGAAACCATATGCCTAAACATTTTCAATCCTCTAATGATGGTTAAAACTTGTTTCTCAACAAAATAATATCTCACTTCTTAGTCTTCTGAGCATTAGCTGAAGAAAGCAATTAGCTGCTCAACATCTTCATCATTCTTTTGCATAAGCATAGTTGATATTGTGTCAAGGTTATCAAAAGTATAAAGAATGAAATATTTAACAAAATTCAGATTTAAGAGAGTGGGAGATGTTGCAATTTATTGCTTGAGTTCCTCAAATCTACCTTTACCTTCCTTTTTCCAAGTAAAAACTTGGTTCTTTTTTAGCATGGCTGTGATGGGATTTACCATAGTTGAAAAGTTTGGGATAAACCTCCTTAAAAAGTTTATTTTTCCAAATAAACTTTGCAGCCCTTTCTTGTGTTGAGGAAAAGACAAAAATAGAATAGCTTCAATCCTTTTAGGGTTAATAAATAAGCCTTTTAGTGAAACAACATGACCCAAAAGCTTACCTTGATGGACAACAAAGATGCACTTCTTTGGATTGAGGGATATGTCATACTCTCTACACTTCTCAAAAACTTGCCTTAGATGTCCCATATGATCAACAAAATCCTTTGAAAAAATGGCTATATCATCAAGGTAAACAAGCAAAAAATTATTGATCAAACCTTTGAAAGCCATGTCCATTACCCTTTAAAATGTAGCTTCAGCATTAGATAAACCAAATGGCATCTTATTGTAGGCAAACGTCCCCCACTTGGTGGTGAAGGCTATCTTGAATTGATCCTCTTCATTTACCAATATTTTATTATAACCTAAATACCCATCAAGAAGTGAGAAACATTGAGAACCTAAAATAAATTGTAGAATTTATTCCATGGAAGGGAATGGATAATGATCCTTGAGAGACACTTTATTTAGATCATAAAAATCCACACAAAGTCTGATTGCTCCATTCTTCTTTCAAATCAGCACAAGGTTGGGTACCCAAGTTGAGTGCTTGATAGGAAAGCTAATCCTAGACTCAATCAATTTGGTCAGTTCTTTTCTCATGAATTCTTCTACCTTGAGGTTGATAGGCCTTAGATTTTGTCTTATCAGTTTATCTCCATGATCCAACTCAATGATGTGATAATCTAGACTTGGGTCAAAGCCTTTCAAGTCCTTGTACTCCTAGGAAAATATGTCATATAACTCTTTGTATAATGCAATAAAATCTTACCTTTCCAGCTGAGAACAAACTTTGCCAATCTTTAAAAGTTTGTCCTTGAAAGTCAAAACTCTCTCATAGTTCTCTTTTCTTCTTGACATGGTCATTATTTGGTTCTTATTTTGATCATCCTCATTAAAGACACTCTTCAAGGTAATCATCCCCTTAGGTATTTTATTTATCTTCAGCTGTATAATTTGCTCTTCATAATGATCTAGCAACTTCTTTTGATTTCTTGAAGAGAATCTTGCCTCATTTTACAAGAAGTGTGTAATGTATTCATCACTTTCAAACACTTTCCATGACACTTCATTATCTAGAATGGAAGGTATCATAATTATATTGATATTGGATTGATCCTTCTCTTCAACATTAGTAGTTGAGTCAAAATGTGCTCCTATTGTAGCCAATTTATCAATGTGCTTGTTCAAGTCTCTTGGTATGGGATGGATGTTGAAAGCATCAAAACCTTCAAGTAGATACCATACCCTATGCTTTTTGGACTTTAGCAAGGGGTTATTGGTTTTAGATTGACTTCTCACTTGATGAATGAATAGCTCACTATCTCCATAGACTATTAAAAGCTTGATTCCTCTCTTCTTTTCCCATTGGATACCATGAACTAAGCCTTCATGTTCTACCACATTGCAAGTGCAGCTAAAGTGAAACCTATAAGAAGAGTAGTACTTATTATTTGATGGTAAAACCAGCATGAAACCAGCTCTTACACCTAATTTTATCCTTGAACAATCAAAGAACATTTCCCACATGCCATCAAGCTCATGATCTCCATTGGTGAGTGAAGGAATTAGGACATTCTCTTCATGAATGCAGTAAACTCCCAAATCAATTTCCTCAATGAAAGTGTAAGGATCAAGGCCATGTGTTTCAATGTTGTACCTATCAAGATAGAGGTTAGACATACCTTCAAGAGGAGAATATGTCTAATTATTCAGGGTTGTTTCTTCTTCTTTGCTGATTAGACAATTTTGATTTGTCATTATCTCCAAGTATGGCTTAATGTGGAACCTTGATAAGGGATGAGTCCTTATGGTTACCTTGGTTCCATACCTTATCTTGAAATATATAAAGGACCAATCAATATAAAGGTATCCTCCCATCTTGGCTGTAAAGTCCCTAGACAAGCATATAACAAAGTGTGCTAGAAGGTCCACCACCATAATATCTTGCATGATAGGAAAGCTTAGGCAGCCATGTAAAAACACTTTCAGACATTTAACCAATCCTACCATCTTGGTTGGAGTTCCATCCAGATGTAACATGCCTTTACTACATGGCTCATATTTCAAACCTAGCTTATCAGGCACTACTTTAGGCATAACAGTAGTGCTTGCTCCACTATCCACAATACCGTTGCAAACCAACTTATATCCCATAATGAGTGTGAGGTAGAATGGTGGAGGATATTCATATTTAGTATAAGGATCCAACAGATGATTTAGATAATTTGTGAGAGCCACACTATGATGCTTTGAATATTGAGGAGCCACATGCATGCTTGCTAATTGCTCTTAAAAAATCTCCTTTTGACCAAGTATATGTAGAACTTCCTAAAGGGATACGATTTTCTTAGTGATATTTAATAAGTCCACAATATTTAGAGATGGATTATTCACTTTATCTTGTATTTTTTATGGTAATAAAGGAGCTATATCTTATTATGTTTCAATCTTGGTAGATGCATTTACATTTTGATTTTGTTGAGAAACATGGCTTGTATAAGGTACAACACTTTGATTGGCACTTTATGGCCTTGGAGTGGCATCACTTAGAGATATTCATGGCTCTTGGCCTTCTCCTAATGCTCTCTTATTTGACCTTGTATTAGATTCAATTGGCGTGCATTGAGTCAACATAAAATCATCTTTTACTTTAAAATTCATCATTCTCATGCTTGGGTTGCTGCCTTCTCCATGACTATGCCTTTGGCTAGGACATGCTTCTTTTGTTGTCATGTAAGGAGTATCTTGATTTTATGTAGTCAAAGTATATCTAGTTCCTCCATCATCATGTGTAAACTAACCTTGAGGTTTCCCCCATTGGTCCACATGATCTTCTCCTTGCACTAAAATTGTATGAACTAACACAACAACTTTTATGGGAGGAGTAGAATTTGGATTATATGCATTCATCTACATACTATAACCTTGCTGATTTTATCCTCTCCCTTGATAATTGTATTGGGATGGAGATCTATATCCTTGTTAAGGATAGTATTGTGCATTAAGAGGAGCATTTGCCTGATATTAAGCTTACTTGAGTTGAGCTCTCAATGACCTAATTTCTTCATCCTTGTCGACAATGTTATCCACCTTCTTGGGAAAGACTCTTGGATTCACATTGGAATTGGGAACTTGTGACATGCTTAGAGATTCAATCAAATTGTGGGACAAAAAAGGAATGGAAACTCTTTGGGGAAGTCTTCCATCCTAAATTAAGCTATTCGTAGCCTCAATTGCTATTTCATATGCACTTGGAAGAGTGAATCCTCTCATTGATTACAACATAATAGCAAAATTAGTACCAATCCCTTTGAGGTATATTGGGATCACAAATCTAGGAGGAGGTCTCATGATTGGTGGCATCCTATACCATGTTCTCTAAAATCTCTCATTGAAATCTCTTATGGATTCATTTAGACCTCTTCTTATTATATTCAACTGATGTATTAGAGAAGCATGATCACTCTTATTTTCAAATATTATCACCAATAGGTCTCCAAAGTGATCCCAAATTATAATTCAACCCCCCTCTAACATTATATACCAGTCAAGTGATTTGCCTTTTAAAGACATATCAAACAACCTAATGGCTATGTTGGCCCTAGTAACATTATGGAAATTACAAAAATTAGAGATGTCTCTAATATGTTCAAATAGGGTAATAAGACCCTCCCCATTGAGACTAGGAATATTTTTGGTAGCATTTGGAGGGATGGAGTCATATGTAGGAATCTCTATTGGGTATTGAAAGTAGGGAAGGGTTGACATCTATCTATCTCTCCCCTTTACCCCATTTCTCTTCTTTCCCTTTGATCCTCTATTTATTCCTCTTCTTCAACTTCTTCCTCTCCTTGAAATTCTTCAATATATTCCACTTCTTCCCCAAAAACTCCTTGCCAAAGATTTAATAGGGATAGGAGTGGTTCAAGGTGTTATTCTTCAAGAAGAGCTTTAGCTAAAGGGGCTTGGTTAGAAAATACTAAGGACCTTGTGAAGACCATGTAGGATAATATATAAAACTTGGTTTAAAAGTAGGGATTCACACCATTTTGGAGTCACCAAATGCTAGGTTAGGGGTATTTATACTGCTTCAGTCCTATCAAGACTAGAATTTTCCTTGACTTAGTAGTAATATCAGTCCCATTAGGTGTGCCAGAACTATTGTCTCCAAATATTTCACCCTAAAAGATGGTTATTCAGGCCTCTTCTAGATTTGGGCAATGTTGGAACATTTCCAAGCCTATGGGTGTGGCTATAAGTGGAAATGAACCTCTAGGTTGAAAGGTATAGATCCTTGTATTAGCCTTTTTTTATTGTGCAATAATACTATTAAACTAGCTTGTATAAGTGAAAAGAGTCAGAAGTTTGCATAAATGATAATCCTAGTCTAAAATGGTGATACACCAAGAATTAGTATCCATATGTATGCCCAATACTTATGCACAATACAATAGAATATAGTCTATACCTCAAGCTCTAGAAGATTCCAACATAAGTATTTCAATGTAGAGACAAAATGAATGAGATCACACAAGGTAAATAACTAAAAAGACAACTTATACAATACAAAAATGGGTTACACATGTGAAAAACCTCATACAACTAGAATGCACTCTACATGACATGTTGGATCAACTCTTTGCTCAAAATCATGAAGGAGAGAGAATAGAAGGATAAAACATCACTTGTTATCACTCTGTATCTCTTGCATGCCTAGGCAAATGCCCAAAACTTAGAAAGAAAATAAACTTATGCTTCTTTTCCCAAAGGCAAGAAAATGGTAGACCAATCCAACAAGGCTTTACTGTACTATCTATAGATGATAAAACAAGAGCCCAAGGGTCTTATTTATATAAAAATATGTAGAGAAGAGAGAGCTCTTGGGTACCAAATTTGAAGCCTCCAAAATGGTTTGTTGTTGCCATCCTTGTGAAACTAATTCTAGTTGATCTCTCATTCAGTTGAAGTTTGTCCTTCTCTTTGATTAACCCTCTTGAAATGACCAGGATCACTAAAAAACTATTGGTGAGATTACCCTCCATAATAAATGGTTTGGATCTGATTCAGGTAATAATTTAGGTGATGGTTCTACCCTAATTGATGATGAAACTTCTAGGAGACATAACTTTTGCACCATAGCTCTAATTGACTCCCCATTTGAATAATTATAAATATAAGAATGAGGATAATTTGGTGAGATGGCATGGAGATTTTATTAGTGGGTTTTGAACCCTAAAAACTCAATGGAAGTGCTAAAATTTTTAATCTTATAGTTTAGTCTAAAAATAGTAAGTTTCTAAAAATAGTAATTACTTAAACTCTATATTATTTTAAATCATGGAAGTTGAACCACTTAATATCCCTCGAGATTGGTGACCTTACACATCCTACTCCTACCTTCAAATTTTTTATAAATGAATATGTAACCCATAATGGAAATCAAATATCTCTTCTTAGAGATAAGCATATGGTTGTATTTGCAATCTTGAGTAATAAGTCATCTCTTCTTAGAA
The DNA here is from genome assembly GCA_037957365.1 of Torreya grandis. NCBI lineage: Eukaryota > Viridiplantae > Streptophyta > Pinopsida > Cupressales > Taxaceae > Torreya > Torreya grandis. Next base: position 1,769,692 of record JARHVA010001861.1, read on the forward strand.
AAATCATTGTTACTATGTTATTTTTATGTTCTTGAAATATCTATCAATCAAAACTTCTGAGTTTTAGACTAGTGGTATCAGAGTGGTTTGTCTTGAGAGTGTATGATCTTGATGATGAGGTCAAGCTACACGAAGCTTGGGTGGAAAACAATAGAGCTTCCAAACTATCCACCTATTCACTTCAAATGACCTCAAATGGTGGATGACATCAAGACATCTGACCTCTTAAAGGAAATGGTGAATAAATCCCTCCCATGGCAATAAGCATAGATGTTATAACAATTCACCCAAATTATCCAATAAATCTCAATGGAAAATTTTGGATCCTCATCTACACTTCCTAGATCCTCATCCATGGAATGTCCTTTCAATGCCCCAACACCCTTTAAGGTTTAGGTGAATTTTGATATTTCTAAAAAATTGGTTGGATCAATTATCTTCCTACTTTTCTATAAATAAATTCACTGATGGAGAAAAGATCACTTTTTCTCTTTTGAAAGCATCATTACCCATGAAAAATTGGTGGGAAGTGTAAAGAAAGAGGTTCAGTACATATGACATTGGCCTTGAGGTGGAACCTACCTAGGATGATTTCATGGAAGTGGTAAAGGAATAATATTATCCCATTGGAGCATATGATGATCTATACATATAGTGGAAACAACTTCACCAAGATAAATATCAATCTATTCAAGATTACACTGACATTTTTCATTCTCTATCTATGAGATTGGACATCCAAGAAAGTGAGAAACATAAGACTCTCAAATATCATGGTGCAATATAATGGTACATATGAGGGGAAATGGAACTCTTCAATTTAGAAACCCTCTGTGTGGCATACAAGTTTGTAGTGAAGATTGAGCAGAAGCATGGAAGAAAGAATATGAAGAGTTAGCCTTCAAAATGGAAAAGTGACAAGGAAGGTCAAACATGAGGCCAAAATTGGAAGTAAAAAGAGTTTTAAGATAAGAAACCCTAGAAGGGGAAGAATAGAAAATGGTGTGATACTAAAAAATTAGAACTCACTCCAAAGAAGAATGTCAAGCCATCAAGTCACTGATTTCTAAGTCATAATACTTGACATCTACTTCTTTGTCTCATACACACCCTGTAATCAAAGAGGATGAAGAAGAGATTATAGATGTTGAGCCCAATACCATCGTTGCTTCATCATAGACCCATGAGGAAAGGCCAGATGATAAGGAAAGGTTTTTTCACTCCAAATTATAGGTAAAAGGTAAGCCTCTACATTTCACTCTTTATAGTGGGAGTCAAAATAATTTAATCTCTACTAAAGTTATGAAAAATATAAATCTATTGATGAAGCCTCACTCAAAACCATACAATATTAGATGGTTGAGCTTAGGGAGAGACCTCCATGTCACCCATCAGTGTCTTCTTTAATATGAAATAAAACCTTTCCAAAATGAAGTCTTGTGTTTTGTGGTCAATCTAGATGTGTGTGATGTACTCATTGGTCATCTATTCATGTATGATCAACATGGCATCTAAGAATCATGAACTTGAAGAATAACCCTCACTCTTGGAATGTGGTGCTATAGGGTACTAGAAGTACCACCTCTGACATTTATCTCCCTGATTAGTGTCAAGTAATATAAAATATTGGCGGAGAATATAAATCAATTCATTATCATAGTGGTCAAACCATAAAAATCCAAGAAGGCTGATGTTTCAGTCCTAACTGCATAATCAACATAACAATAGAAGCAGATGGGAAACATCATGGGAGAATATGATGACTTATTCAAGTCACCCACAGGAGTTCAACTTCACTACTAGGTAAAACATTTTATTGATTTGATCCTAAGATCACCTTTGCCTAACAGTCATATTATCTTAGATCAATTTTGGAGAATGATGAGATAAAAATTTATATTCAAGAATTGATTAAAAAGGGTCACATTAGGCCAAGCTCTTCACCCTTTGGCATCTTGATTATCCTAACACCAAATAAAGATGGAACATGGAGGATTTGCATTGACTATCGATACCTAAATAAAATCACTATGAAGAATCACTACCCCTTCCCTAGGATTGATGACCTATTGGACTAACTTTGTGGTGTGAAGTTCTTCACCAAAATTGATCTCAAATCTAGCTATCACCAAATTCCCATCGATCCAACCAATATCTAGAAGACTGCATTCAAATCTAAGGAGGGGATATTTGAATGGTTGGTTATGCCTTTTGGTTTGACTAACACACCTGCAACCTTCATGAGGATGATGGATAACATCCTGTGACCCTTCAAAAACTCATTTATGGTTGTCTACTTGGATGACATACTCATCTACATCAGAACATGGGAGGAATATCTATAACATGTTTGTAAGGTCCTTCAAACTCTTTGGGAGAATAAGTTGTATGAAAATATTGACAAATTTACATTCAAGATGAAAACAATTTAGTACTTGGGGTACATTATGAATGAGGAAGGGGTTCATATTGATCTAGAGAAGGTTCAGGTTATTCAAGAATGGTCTACACCAAGGACCCTCATAGAACATCATAGCTTCTTGGGTCTTAAAAATTTATATCATAGGTTTGTTCTTGGATTTTCACATGTTTGGCCACTAACCCAAGTGACTAAAGGAGGAGCTAAAGCTACATTTTAATGGGGTGTAATACAACAAAGGGAATTTGAGAATTTGAAGAACAAACTTTTCTCAACCCCTATTCTTTCCTTGATAGATTTGCATCAACTTTTGAGTTGATGATAGATGCATTTGAATATGTCATGGGAGCTATCATCATGCAACATGGCCATCCTATTACATATCATAGTGAAAATTTCACTAATACAATAAATAAATACCTAACATATGACAAGTATATCTATGCCATTATGTAAGCCTATAAATAATGGAAACACTACATATTAGGGAAAGAGATGTTCATCCACACTGACTACAAACCATTGGAATTCATCTAGATGTAGAGAAAACTATGAAATGAGAGGCACCAAAACTGGGCCACATATCTACAACAATTCCATTTGATAATCAAACACAAAAATGGGAGATCAAATATGGCCATAGATTATTTGATCCATCCACCAATTACTTCACTCATAAGATTTCTTGACCTATGTGGACATGAGACTGCCACTTGGGGTGCTCTGTATAAAGCAGATCCTACCTTTACTAATACATATTAGCTGATTCAAGAAGTTAAACATGTTTCTAATTTATATTTGTAAGATAATTTCCTCTGTCATATGGGGCACATCTATGTTCCAACTATAGAGCAATAGAAAATGATATGGGAAACACATTTCAATAGGATAGCTATACACTTTGGTATAAAGAAGACATTGGAAGTTTTTCAAAAACACTTCTACTAGCCCCATATGTAGAAGGATGTGGAAAGGCACCTCAAATATTACACCCCATGTGTAATATCTAAGCCAGAAAATAAGAATTAAGGATTGTACATGCCATTGCCAAAACCAACCAGGCCTTGGTAATCTATTTCAATGGATTTTCTCTCAGGTTTGCCCACTTCAAAACATGGTAAGGACTATATTTTTTTTTTAGTTGATCATTTTTCAAAAATGGCTATCATGATTACATGTAATAAAAATATATCTATTGAATAAATTTCTCAACTATAATTTAGTCATGTATTGATCCATTTTGGTCTCTCCAAGTCCATTGTCTTAGATAGAGATAGCAAGTTCTTGAGCATCTTAAGGTCCACTCTATGGAAGATGATGGATACGAAGCTGATGAAGTCCACATAATTCCATCTATAGGTTGATGGTTAGATAGAAGAGGTGAATTACTTGATTGTTCACATGATTCAGATGTATCACTCTAAACATCCATGCATATGGGATGAGGGGCTTCTTTTCATACAACATGGATACAATCAGGCCCTACATAACTTGACCAAGCATAGTCCATTCCAAGTATGCTTCAAGTTCTAACCCATGACACCAATTGATATAGTCATTCCATTCTCTACCATGGAATACACACCTCATGGGAGATCTGAGGTACCAAAAGCAACTAAGTTCATTGAACACATTCAACACATCTAATAACAGGTTCATGACATCTTGGAGAAGATGAATCGAAAGTATAAGCAATGCCATGACAAACATAAGATTGTACACCATTTTTCTGTGGGTGACAAAGTTTGGTTGCATATTTAAAATGAATGAATTGTAATCCCACATATAAAAATTTGGCCTCTATGATATGGTCCCTACACCATCACCATAAAAGTTAGAAAAAATGCTTTTGAGTTAAACCTACCAGCCTAACTTGGTCTATCTCCAATATTTTACGTAGAGATCCTTAAACCATATCATCCACTTCTATTTCAAACTTTAGTCATAAAAAAAAAATTGTACATTGATGAACTTTATCCATAAAGTTTTTCTCCAATGGAGGAGGATCAGATTGTGGACACCTACATGAAGACAACAAGAGGATGCTCTATTCCACTTTATCGGGTGGTCAAAAGGGGTGATCTTAGCCACCAAGGTGAGTGGATCACAAAGAATAAAATTAAGACACAAATACCACATCTAATTAGGAATATTTATGTAATGGGGACCATTGCTTCTCAAGGAGGGAGGAATGATCTAGGCAACAATTTAGGTGACAATTTGGGTGACGGTTCTACCCCAATTGATGATGGAACTTCCAGGAGCCATAAATTTTGCACCATAGCTTTGATTGACTCCCCATTTGAACTATTTGAAATCTAATAATGAGGATAATGTGGTGAGATAACATGAGCTTTTATCAATGGGTTTTGACCCCTAAAAACCCAATGGAAGTGCCCTAAATTTTAATTTTAGTAGTGCAATCTAAAAATAGTAAGTTTCTAAAAATAATAATTCCTCAAATTTTGTATTATTGTAAATCATGGAAGTTAAACCACTTAATCTTCCTTGATATTGGTGACCTTCCACATCCTCATCCTACCTTTAAAATGTGTATAAATAAAGATGTAACCCAAAATGGAAATTAGACATCTCTTCCCAAAGATAATCATATGGTTATATCTACAATCTTGAGTAATAAAACATCTCTTCTCAGAGAAATTATTGTTACTATGTTATTTTTGTGTTCTTGAAATATATATCAATCAAAGCTTCTATGTTTTGGATTAGGATCACTATTGTGAATCTTAGATTCCCTAAAAGATTTCATGTTTTACACTATAGACCCATTTAGGTTTTTTGAATGGCTTTACTTATAAAACCTATAAGTCAAGCATGTTAGGAAACCTAATTTTCACTATCCTTGCTCTTTCAAGTTTTTTTATTTCTTATAATTATAAATGTTTATAAGAAAATCTCTTTTAAAAACTGCACTGCTTAAGACCCTTTCGAGTTTTTTGAGTCCTTCTACCCCTTGCTTTCTCCTTACTTATAAAAGTCATAAGTCAAGCATGTTGAGAAACCCAATTTACATTTATAGTTATTTGTATTTTCCTAGTGACTTCACTTTTTATTTAAATACTTTGGGCATGAAATTTATGTCTTGTGGCACATCACCGATGTGAACCCAAGGACTAGTTGGCCATTGTAAATTTGATGTCTTATGGCACGTCATGTCTTTGAATCCCAACAGATAGTTGGTTGCATCAAATTTGATGTTTTATGGCATGTCATGGGAATCCATTTGGGTTAGGCTTATTTTTTAGGGAATTTTCCCAAAGTAATTCCTTTCAATAATTTGTTTGAAGGAATTCCTTTGGGAATTTTGGCTTCTAGGCAATGGCTAGTTCTTTTGGGAACTTTTTCCAAATGACACTTGGGAAAGTGTCATTCAAAAAAGTTTTGAAGGACACTTGAGTAAAGTCACAAGGTCCCTTCATAAAATTACGAAGGGAATTTCCAAAGGAAATGGCCCTTTGGAACTTTTTTGAAGGGCATTTCCAAAGACAAAGGGCCCTTCGAGAAGAATCCTGAAGGGTAACCTTGGAGAAAATAGGCAAAAGTGCCCTTCAAAATAGTTTTGAAGGGACACTTGGGAAAAAAGTGCCCTTCAAAACTTTTTCTCAAGGGTTACTTTGGAGGAAAGGACAAGGCAAGTTCCTTTAGAATTTTTTTGAAGGGACACTTAGATGAAAAAGTGCCCTTCAAATTTTTTTTGAAGGGTCAGTTGGATAAAAAAGTGCCCTTCAGAAAAATCCAAAAGGACACTTGGGGGGAAAGCAAGGCAAAAAATTCCCTTTATAAAAGTCTAAATGGAACTTAGAAGGGAAGTGTCCCTTTAGAACCTTTTTCAAGGGTACTTCAGGGCAAAACAAAGCAAGAAAGGCTAAGGAAAACAAGGCAATGGGAAAAAAACAAGAAAAAGGGAGAAGAGCCCGAACCAAGAGAGGCCAAAAGGAAAAGACAAAAAACTAAGAAAGTGACCAAATAAAAAAAATTAGCAAGGGATAAATGAAAATATCCAAAGGGAAAACACAAACTGGTCATGCAAAAAATGGTCAACAATCACTTAAGTGAGGAAGCTTGAACAACCCCCTCAAGGGTATAAATTTTGATGATAACACCACCCAAATAATGAAACAACCTTACACATAAATGTTGTTTATTATTATTATTTTAGTTATAGGATTTTATTTTTTATTTTTCCAATAATATTTTAATGTTTAAAGTTTGTTTAGTTTTAAGGTCATAATAGGCATTATTTTTATATAATTTTCTATATTAGTTTGTTATTAGGATACATAGTCTTAAATCTCAATTTTTTATTTTCTTAAATAATTTATATGGTCATTGGATTTTATAAAATTTTATATATTTTATATTTAGTTGAATTTTGAGTCTAAATTTTTTATTTATTCCATCAGAATTATTTAGTGTCATATAGGTTATAATTTTGTGTTGATATTGTATATAGACTTTTTTTATATGTTGTCAAAAAAATTCTTTATGTCTTTTATTAGTGTCATGTGTCCATTTTTATGTTTTATTAGGTAATATTAGATATTTCATAAGTTTCATCATTGAATGTTATATATTTATATTCAAATTCAAATTTGAGATTCAAAGTCAATGCCAAAATCCAAAAGTGTCAAAAAATAATAAAAATAAAAATTATCTCAATTGTAAATGGATTCACTATTGCTTATACATGACATCCATATTTTTTTGGGGGGGGATTATAAAAATAAGCCTCAAATATATATTTACTAAGTATCAATATCAAAAAGATGGAGGAAATAGAGGAAGGAGGAATTTTAGCTTCCTCTTATTAACCATAAGTGGCGGGGCTGTACAATATTATTCTAGCATGATTTTGAGTTGTGTTTGTTTTTAATTATAGTGTGGTAGAAAATAAGAATAAATATAGAAGTATTTTTCATGTGATTTAATAAGTGAGCATACTTTATTTATATTTTCCCATGATGTAATAAAATGATGAGAGTTGATAAAGTACTGTAACATCATGATATTATGGTTGTTGGTTAACCACATGTAAAACCATCCTATTTTAATTGAGTTTGTTGGTCAATCCTTGACAAAACCATCCTATTTTTATTTTTGGTAAACCACTTGTAAACCATACAAATCATGAGCTTTTAGAGGTGGCACCTTGTAGTACAAGATAATGGTTTCCCCATGTTCACACTAAGGGGGGTGTTATGAATAGTATCTTAATGCTCACATAGATAATTATATTTATGAGTATATAGTTATTTATTCACGTGTGTGATACTAATATTATATTTGGGTATATTTGAGTTTTGAGAATAATTCACTACTATATGGGCTTGAGAGATTATAGGAAGATTACTAGAGATAAAAGAGAGGTTTGTGGGGATCTTGAGTTTGTTGAAGATAAACTTTGATTCCTTAGTTGAAGGAGTTTAAGAATCTATATAATGTAAATTTATCATGGTGAATACATATACCACATTTGTATTGAGTATCCTTAACGAATTAAATAAGATTATTATTATGTTGATGTTTATTATTTTATTTTAATTGTGTAATTTTCTTATGTAACACTATCAAAAATATAACAATAGTTGATAATGTTTTGAATAGTGAATATGAAATAAAAATTTTATTCGTTATGAAATTAATTATATTATATTTATTTGATTATGGTGAATCAACTTACTTATTGTAAATATTTTTGGAATCCTTAAAGTAGATGGTAAATAATTTAATTATATAATTATTTATGTTTCATGAAACTAATATAAGACACAAAAGTTAAAATTGATATAAATTAGATATGTTTCATATAAGAAAATATTGCAATTATTATTAGGTTTTGACTATGATTAATTATTTGTATCTAAGTACTCTATGATTCATATATCTATAAATCTAATATATGCTTTTAGATTTTACTAGGTTTTTGTCAACCCTTGATTGGGTGATTGATTAATAATGCATCATGGAAGTAGTATGAGACACATGTACAATGTTTTATCATTCAAATCTCTTTGAACAATTGACTTGTGTTGTTTTCTTGTATGGTTTTCAAAAACCTTTGGGAAGTGGAAAGATGATGATGCTTTTCATGGATGGTTTGGGACACTGGCACACCAAATCATCATTATTAAACTTATAAAATGGTGTCTCCATGCTAAGTCATGTTTTTTTATAAATATCATTGTGTTATTGATTTATATTAGGATATATGGGTTGGGTGTGTTTTTAGACTTAAGATTGTGAACACTAAATGGATTGTAGATATCTTTAGTTTCACCTTGATTTTGAAATTGGTAATTTATTTATGAGTCTAGATGAAATGAGGTGGACTCATCAACTACTAATATTATGACCATAAGAATAAATACTTAATATGTATTATGAATGTTCTATTTCATATTTGGTTCACTATAAAGACTTACTTTATGCTATGTGGAGCTAGCTAAATTATGACTTGTATACACATTATTATCTTTCATAATGATAGTTCTTAATATACATTTATCATGAAGGGTTAGGCCACTCTTAGAAATGAGAGGTGTGTGTGGGATTAAAAATGATATGTCATTGGGTGTAAAGCCTTTGATTATTCTCTCCCTCTTTTTATGTTTTTTCAACAACAATGATGACCTTATATGTTAGTGTGGATTAATTTTTAATGGCTTACTCTTGTATAACTATATTAAATAAAAAATTGTAATATGTTAGATTATTATTAAAAAATAAAATTATTTATTATTAAAGAGTATACAAAAGATAAAGAACATGTTCATATTTTAATCATTAAAATTTGTAATCATACATGACTGTCAGATTAGTTTTTGATAACACATTTATTTCACTTTATTGGAAGAAATATGAAGTACTTGGAACATAGCTAAATATTGTTGTAGTTTTAATACCCATATCTTTCAGTCATTTAAAAGCAAGTTTCTATCGAGTAATTATTGTCAGAAGCAACTTGTGATTTTTTTACTATCTATTGTTTAAAGATTATTTATCATATATATATATATATACATATATATATATATATACACATATATATATATATATATACATATATATACATATATATACATATACATATATATATATACATATATATATATATACATATACATATATATATATATATATATATATATACATATATATATATATATATATACATACATATACATATATATATATATATATATATATATATATATATTATTTTTATTACATACATTTTAAAGTTAGTTTCCATATCAATGAGATCCATATTATTTTAGTGGTTCTAATGACACTTATAAATCCATCTAGTGAATAAGTAGTAGAAGCTTGTGGTGTTTCCCTTTGATCTTTTCTATCTATTTATTTTAGTTAAATTTAGTTTAGTGATAATTAACATACACATACTAATTATAAAAAATTGAATAGGATAGATCTAACACAAATGAGTTTGAAATAATACTAAAACCTATAAATATGTTGAAAACATGAACAAAAGGACACATAATTTTACCAAGACAAACAATGGCGATGAAATGGTAAATAAGTATGGAATATGACACACATATGCATTATTATAAATTTTTTATTTTATATTTGGGATGATCATATGAATGTGTAGTTTTTTTCAAATTTGGATGTAAAAATCTAAATTAATATATTCAATACTTCAATTCTAAGCATTGAATATGTACTTGGTGAATTTAGCAAGTCATTAAATATGTACTACTTATAACCTCTAAATATTCTCTTAGGAACCAAATATATACTCTACATTATTCTTGATTCTATATTTTCCTATGCATGTTTAATACTAGATGATGTATAGTGTTGTGTGATAAAATTATATAAATGTCAAGCATATTATTTTAATTATATTCTTTTTGTGCCTTAACCTAACCCTAGAAAATAGTATAAATACAAGTGTGTAAAAATTTATATGATTTATAATTCCCCTTTAATATTTTTAACTACATATATGACATTATTGGAATAAAATCCATTATAGTCTTCTTGTGCATGTGAGTGAAAATTTAAATAATGTGTTTTCCTCCTCTCATGAGTTAAGTGTAATTTAAACTATATGAACATTTTCATAAACACCATTTTTTATAATTTGATGATTACACAATGCTTGAATAAGGTTTAATTATAACTATTTAAAACACATAAATAATGTATTAATATATTTGATGAATTAAGGATATAAATTAAATTATGGATAAGGATTCACCATTCTCTCAATACTTGATACTTGGTGAAATGATTAAGATTGATTTTTATATATAGGGATTTACAGGACATGACACATGAACACCAACCATGGAAGATTGTAATAAGCTAAAGTCATAGTTTGGAAAATTAAGTCAATGTGGGAAGGACACAAAAAAACACATAAGACACATTTGGCATGTCATTGAATCTACCTAATATATTTGGAAAGTCAGCAAATCCACCCCTAAAGAAACAAATATCCATAATAAAAGTATGCTAATAAAAAAATTGGATGGATAAGACCCTAAATTTAAAAGTCAATAAATATGATACAATGCAAGACATATAGAGGCTCAAAGTTTAAAAAGAGTATAGTGTGGGATATAAAGTGTCCACAAACAACAATTATACACAAGTGGACTAAGTGTGAAAAAATGGGGGAAATACAAAATGGAAAATGGTCTTGTACAAAAATTATTTGTATACACTATCATATGAAAATTTACTTTGTATTTTGGTGAATTATTATGATTTGGAAGATATTGGTAATTATTTTCAAGTGTTTATTTGGTATAAACATTGATTCATTCAAGTTGTTGTTTCTTCCTTCCACTTGAATTTGGTTGTTATCAATGAGATATTTGATCTTATGATTCAAGATAATGCATCTATTTTAAGAATGTAATATAATTATAGTAATCAAAAAAACTGTTTCTAACATAGTAATTAATAAAATGGTATTGAAGGGTCCAATTATATAATTATATTAAATTTAATCATATTACACTTAAGAAATTATCCAAAACATTTTTTGGACTTTCATCAACATTGTAAATTTCCTATAGTCCCTTTATTGAGATAATATGAGATTGTTACTTATAATCTTTAAATTTGTCTTATTTTGAAACTTTACACAATTATAAGTTAGAGTATTGAACCCATACTTAAGCACATTAACCACTGGAAAAATTCTCATCAAAATAATGATAAGTGTTGAAAACAAATTTTTACCTAATTATTAGAATAAATTTATTAAAAAATAGATTTTAAATTTCATTATTTTGTAGGTGATGAGTCATATTTGTAACCATAGTATTAAACTTAATCATGTACTAACTAATATCCTCATTTGATAGTTATTTAATTTGAGATATTTGTGTGAAGATAACCTCCATGTACATGTTGCTTATAATATGGGATAATAAATATTAAACTAATGTTGTAAAATAGTGCATAGATATACATGGTAAAACATTGAACCAATCAATTGAATAATCATTAAATCTCATTGGAAATATCTTAATTATAAATTTATTATTAAGGTATATAAATCTCTAATATGATGAGAAGGGTCTCATTTTATATTAAATAATTCAAAATTTGGATCCATAAATACTATTTTAAAAGTGTATTAATTTACTTCATAAGCAAATGGTTTAAGAATAATATCATTATAAGTGAATATATTATTTAAATTTTGAAACACTTGGGAGAAAACTTAATATGATTTTTTAAATCATGCAATGTATGCATCATAGTAGTCATTTTAAGTATTTGTAAGAGTAGTGGTATAATAGGTTAGAACATAATTTTTTTCAAAGAAGCAATTTGAGAATAATTATAAATAGAAAATGGTTGAACAATAAGATTTTGAGAAGCATGTTGAAAGTGTTGAATAAATTGATAGGTAGTGGAAGAAATTGGAAATTTTGAAGAAATTGATAAATAACCATATAAATTTGATTATAAAAGGAAGTAATATTAATATTATAATCAAGAAACCTAAAAAGGAGAAGGTTTATAAGAAATATGAGAAATGAATACATTTCTAGGAATAAAAGGCAATCCATTATTTAGGGAAAGTATTTTATTCACATTATAAGTGCTCATATATGCATTATTTATTATGTATTGATTCCAAAAACCATTTTAACCTCTTCACCTAGAGTTTTTATTCCAACATCTTTCAACACATAAATCAATTCAATTATATTTCATAAGGTTTTCAACCCAATCTTATTCATATATCTAATTTTGGTGATCATGATCTATTTAATATTTATTATCAAATTGAGATACATTATTACCATTATCATTTAAAGTAACCTTATTATTTTTTATACATAAAAAAAATTGTTTAGGTAACACTAACTACATTTCCAAGTTCCATTTTATTTTTAAAACAATATTTATAATTTACCAACAGAATTTTAAGGAAATAAACATGGTCATGATTAATAATAACATTATTCCTATTTTGGATTTTATATCTACTAAATTTTTATGGCATAATAATAAATCAAACAATGAACACATACATCATAAAAATTCCCCAAGGTTTGAAGAATATCCAATAAAAATAAACTGAAGGCTTTAAGTATATATATATGTATGTATATGTATGTATATGTATATAGGACTAATTGATTTGGAAGAATAAAATGGAATAATCCATATTAAAATTTTATTTATCCTAAGAAAATAATATCTATCACAATTTAAGAAACATATAAATGTAAAATAATAGAAAATTATTTAATGTAAAATTAGGTTTTACATCCATAAACATTTAATTAAGTATAATCTAATGTAAAATAATAAAATAATTAATAATTAATTAATACAAATTCAAATAAATAAATGAATATAATATGTTTTATAAGAGTGTATTTATTGGTGGGAAATATTGAAATAATTTTTGTAGTCTAACAATAGAGTTAGAGGTTTTTATGGCAAGATAATGAGGATCTTGAAAACCTATCATGACTTGAAAACCTCTCCAATACCCTACACTCCATGTTTATGGTTACTAAAACCATATAATTTGAATTTATAAAAATTATATACATGTATAAATTAATTTTATGATTGTTCTCATGTCCATGGCTACAAAAACCTCAATTAGTATTATAAAAATTCAAACCCATAATTGGGAAATAAATCTTATTATTCAAACCTTAATAAGGAATTTCAACTTGAAAAGGATAAATAAAATGATATTTTTGGGTCTTCTTATTAGGGTTAACAAGTTTTTAAGAATTGTATACTTCTTATTCACCACAATGGTACACAATATATAAGGCAACAATAAAAATAAAATGAAATCCAACCAAGTATTTTAGTGTGATGCAATGTGTATCTACTAAGATTTTAATTGCTACAATTGATTATCTCAAAAAAACATCCTCTTAAATACTTAATATAATGTTATTATAATAAATGATGGATACTATTTTATAATTTTGTTATATTCTTGGATGTTTTATCAATATACCTTAGATTTATTCCTTGTCAAAATGAAATAATCCACCTATGTTCTTTTTATTGGTAAAAAAAGGTTAGAGGACCCGTTATCCCTTCATTAATATTTTTAAAAAAAAAACATTAAAAGGAATTACATAATTAAAACAAAAAAAATATGCAAAGCTCCATTAGAACTTAACAAATGAAAATTCCATTTCTAGGGAATTAAATCTTACAAAACAATTGTTATAGAAGTATATCTTCCACAACTAAAATACAAAAATGTATAAATGGAAATACTTCCAAGAAAAGAACCCAAGAGGCAATTAAATTTTTCCAAAGCATAAAAAATATAAAATTATCCCCCCATTACACTTCCATAAAGGACCACAACCAAAAACTTATTTTTGTCCCAAACAATACTTCTATAGTAGAAACTTCCTTAGCTAAAGATCATATAATTCCATAGTTCACTTAATTGAATCTATTTAAATACTTTAAATTAGGTAATTCCACACAAATATTATCCATAATTTAGATTAAAAATATACAATATAAGGTAATTAAATCCAATTAGAAGTTTCAAAACTAAATAAAAGTGACAAATGAACTTGATCCACCCTCACATTAACAAGTAGAATAGCTAATCAATTACATTCTTAGAAACAACATTAAATGCAAAGGAGGATAAATGTCTTACAGATTACTAGTCACACATAGAATATTTTTCCAATTTCTAACAAATTTTTTTACAATTTATCATACCATTAATGATAATCATGAAATCACTTTCAGCTATAATATCCTGAAAGCCTTTCTCCTTTGCTAACCTGACCCTTTCAAGCAATGTTATAGATTCAAAATAATTTTTAGTAACTTTTGAAATAAATATACCCCCATAAGATGTTTCCTTGATGACATAAAATTATTATACATTCCCTAACCAATATTATTTTATTTATTTATTACCCTTAAAAACTAAATTTTAAAAAAATAATCCTAATTGGATACCAACTAACATCCCTTCTACTATTCTTATTATCCTTTGACATCAAATATGAAGATATTATAATTTTGGGCCAATCATATAAAATAGTTTCCCCCCTTATCCTTAGCATGTTATTATAATTTATTTCCAATAAATATATGTTAATGTAAATAACTTCTCTAGTTTGGCCAAACATCTTTCCTGAGTCATTATTGTATCCATAAAAATTCTATTATTTCTCTCCAACTAAATACTCCAAACAACATTGGTAGGGGTATTAAATAAAGACTGGAAATAGTTTTCAAATATATGGGATATTAATTAAAAGGTTAATTTAATTATTTAGGTAAAACCAATGATTGATTTAATTTAGACAGGAGACAAGACCAAATATTCTATGCATAAGTGTAATGGAGAAGGAGGGGTTCTCTTGATTCACTCTCCTTTTTACATATAATGAAAATTTATGGACCAATGAAACCCAACCTATAAATTAAATACTAAGGGTATTACCAATACATATAAGTAATGTAAATGTATTAGATGTACGATTAAAACTACACATTAGACCATCCAACTAATATTATTTTATAACACTGCCTCTAATAACATACTAAAAACAAACTTTACATTGTATATCCTATATTTATCCCCAATAAATATCAATGGCTTTACTAGTCTTATCAATAATTTATTCAAGTTAAAATTTCAAGAAAATATATTTTTCTAAGAAGACAAACAATTTACACTCTCTAAACTCATCCATTGTCTACAACTACTAACCGAGGGTCTTGTATCCAACTAATAGTTACATATATTTATACCAAAATATAATTAAAAAAATTATTGTATTTCAAGTATATCCCCATTTATTGAGTAAATTTTTCAACTTGACATGAATATGACTATAATATATCTAATTACCCATTACTAATTTTTTAGGTTAAATTTTCATAAATAATCCTCCTAGACTCAAGAATAGATTTTCAAATATTGTAACCTAAGGGAAGATGATAAGTAATTAAAACTATTTATAACACATTAACATATAAATATTTTATCCTAACCATTTTAATCCAAGGTTTCTCATATTTTTCAAACAATCTCCAATCTAATTTCACATTAAGATAAACATTATGCACTTGCAAATTTGTAATCCCAATACCCCAATCAATTTGGGTCTACATTATTTTTCCCAATTTCTAAGATGATTTTTTCTCTCATTTTCCTATAATAAAATTTTCCTTATAATCTTGTTAATTTTATACATTATTAAAATGGTACTTACATAACTAAAAATATATAAATAGGAATATCTTGTAACATAATTTTGAATAAAATGATCATACCTACCAAGGTGAACCACTTTGCCTTATGCAGTGCCAAACTTGATTGCATATTTATAATAAATATTTCCTAAAAAATAAATTTATCTACCCTTGTGAGTAAAGGAACCCATATATATTTTATAGGTAGGTTATAATTAAAAACACCTAGTGCACATAAGATTCTATATTGTCTCTACCTAGGAACACTAATACAAAAAACTTTAGATTTTTCCAAAATTATCTTCTATCTAGACATCACATCATATTATGAAATATTTTTTAAGGAGAAAACCCCAATAATATTACCCAATCAAAATATAAAAATATCATGTATAAATTGTAGATGTGTATTGTAAAAATCCTCATAAAATTATTAAAACCCTTTAACTTTCCTCATCTTTCACCTTTCCCAAGACTCCACCCAAATATTATGTCATTATAATAAATAGATATGGGGAAAATGAATCAAATTTCCTTATTACCATTTAGATTTATAAAAAACCTATAGGACCCTATTAACATAAAATAATAATGACACACCTATCATATAATTTATAACCTGTATACACATATTATTTTCAAATTTTACCACTTACTAACACTTTGTATCTTGCAAGAACATGACAAGTCTTAATATCTCTAAGTGCACACACTAATGGGTGAAAAAAAAAGGTGGGTAGAACATTGATGATTTATAGGATTTTCATCCTTTTTTCCACTTGCTATCTACACAATTATCTCCTAAAAAATATCTCCCAAAGCTTTTCCTCCCATTTGCACCCTCCTATAGTATTTTACCACATTTATTATCCCTTTCCCTAGCCTAAACCCATTTTTTTAGTTTACACAAATAAGTTAGATAGGTTGACTTCATATTGTTATTTACAAACTTTACTAAGAATTAAGTTAGCCATGGCTGACATAGTTCAATATCTAGTTATGTTTCTGTCAATTTCAATACTAGGTCAACTAGGTCAACCTTGTTAGCCAAAACTTTTGGAAAGGTTTAGGGTTAGATCCACCTATATAAACACATTAATTTCCATTAGTTATCATGAAGATAATAATAATTAATATATATTGTGCATCTATTTATCAACCATTCTACTTGAGGAATAAGCTTAGGATTTCATACTTTCTTTGGAGGTATGGATCTTGTCTTATGGAGAGGTATTTTGGATGCATTGATAGGTAATGTTACCTAGAGATATTTTATACTTTTCATCCTTACATAACCTAAAAACATCTTGAGAAGAACCTAGGCCAAGGGAGAGATTGAGGCTCAGTGGATTCATCTTTAAAGGTAAGTATAAGAGTAGATAGATATGCATTTGCACTTATCTTCCATACATTAGGATTATATATACATTAACATGAGTATATGTATCTTATGCATTTCTAATTTTAGTTTTTATTACCCCCACTTTATGCGAAAAGCTTTGGTGAGATATATATTATACTTTACTTTACTTGTTATTGGTCTAGTGAATATGAAAACATACGATCTAGTTCAGGTTATTGCATAGTTTTGATTGACTAGAGTCTTTAAAACCCTCCCTAGTGATATTATTGTGGTAAAATATCCCACTATTACGTCTAGAATATCCATATTGGTCATGACCTTGATTATCTAATGTATCCCTAATTAGAAGTGTAAGTAGGATATATCTTTTTCAAGCTAGGATTGATTTATAGATATGTTATATTTCTCATTTCATACATTTTGGTGAAATTGAGGTGAATTTAACCCTTACATGATTGTTTTCACATTTTTAATTTCTATCATTTTATTATTTTTATATCTTTGTGATACCTAGTTGACTAGGATGGTATGTTTTAACTTTTATGTGTAGGTTTAACACATATTTGCATCAAAATTACACTATTATTTCTATGTAAGTCTTCATCAGATATAGGTTACTAGATCAAATAGATCAACACAATAATCTTATTTATTTATAGATTAAAAATTAAGTTGACTAGGTCAATTTAGTCTATCAATCAATATCTAGATAACAAACTAAGTCATTCAGGTCAACTTAGTCTTCTAATAAGAATCCAAATAACAAAATAAGTTGACCAGGTTGACTTAGTCTTCTAGTTACCATCTAGATTAAAAACTAGTTTGTATAGGTAGACTTAATATCCCAATCAACATCCATATAAAAAAGGAAGTTGACCAGGTGAACTTAGCCATCTTAACAGGTTTCAACAAATTGGGTTTCACAGAACTTGGTCAACCTAGTTGACTTAATTGGAAAAACTTACAAGCAACATTCAAGGCACTTCAACAAAAAAAATTCAATCTGAATCATCTTATAACCTACCAAGGTTCCTCTATTTTTGTATATTTTAATTCAAGACTTCATTATAGTTCTAGATTAAAAACTAATTTGTATAGGTAGACTTAATATCCCAATCAACATCCATATAAAAAAGGAAGTTGACCAGGTGAACTTAGCCATCTTAATAGGTTTCAATAAATAGGGTTTCACAGAACTTGGTCAACCTAGTTGACTTAGTTATAAAAACTTACAAGCAACATTCAAGGCACTTAATAAGTTGACCAGGTTGACTTAGTCTTCTAGTTACCATCTAGATTAAAAACTAATTTGTATAGGTAGACTTAATATCCCAATCAACATCCATATAAAAAAGGAAGTTGACCAGGTGAACTTAGCCATCTTAATAGGTTTCAAAAAATAGGGTTTCACAGAACTTGGTCAACCTAGTTGACTTAGTTGGAAAAACATACAAGCAACATTAAAGGCACTTCAACAAAAAAAATTCAATCTGAATCATCTTATAACCCACCAAGGTTCCTCTATTTTTGTATATTTTAATTCAAGACTTCATTACAGTTCTATTGTGTAATTTCATAGACTTTAAAACTATAATCCTACAACAAACTATGTCAACCTAGTTGACTTAGTTTTGTATCCTGTATTTTATTTAAAAGACTAAGTCAACCTGGTCGACTTAATTCTTAAGGACTTTTGATTATACAAAACAATAGAAACCTAGTCAACTCTATTTTTTAATGTTTACATATAGTGTTATTTGAACTAACTTTATACCATTCTTAATTTGGAAATTAACACTATATGCTAGTAATTAATTCACATTTACATTTTTAGTTGTTTGTATGCTTAGAGTAGCTCGCATAGTCTAATTAGATGGTTTTTCAAATTGTTGATTAGTTTCACTATTTTTTTATTTTTTCACACACTACCAAATCACATAATACTTAAAATTCATTTAACATTTGTATTCCCAAGGCCTACCTACTTGGATTTCATCACCAAGAGGGAAACCAACTTGGTTTTCTAGGCAAGTATAAACACTTGGTTAATGGCATAAATTTTCAAAGCACATGTCACCCTTATCATAAATGGATTGTGAATTGAGGGTCTAGGACCCAATATCAAGCTAGTACCATTGCCGACATAGATACCTTTCATCCTAAACATCCTAAAACCATCCATATATTGCTTTCTAGTTACCTATTTTTAGCCAATTTCCCTATCACACTTAAAATAAGTCTTGATAATAATCTAACAACACTCAAGATGACCACTTAGTATTTAGTTTTTATTTGACTATTTACTCTCTAATATTTATATGTTGTATTGTAAAAACTTGCATTAGACAACATTGATGCAAAGCTTTTTATTATGTGACCTAATTGGATCATTCTCATTAATCTAATTGTTTGTGTTTACTTCCATTTCTTATTTCAAATTACTTTGAAAAATCTTTCCCTATTTTTGGCACACTATCATTCTAGCTAACACAGTCTCTTACAAACTAATTTTTCCCCTATTTGTAATACTAATTCAATATGGTCGACTCTATATCCCTTTTGCCAATTATGTTACAATACTAAGTTGACCTAGTTAACTCTGTATCCTTATCTACCTTTTATCTAAAAGTACTCAATCAAATTGATCAAATCTATATACCTTGCTCGATACTATTCTATGTGTGTTTATCTAGTCTTATTTCATAATTATGTCATCTTTTTATCCTCTACTTAGTTAAGAACATTGTATAACTAAGGATTTAGATTAGAACCTCACTTATTTTATTTCTTCAGATGAAATTATTCACTTTATTCCTTCATATTTTCCTAATCCAAAACCATTCACTACATAATGTAATGTATTTGAGGTCCTTCATCATATTCCTCCTCGCAATACCAATGTTGGGAATCCTCCACCCAATACCCTTCCTCCCACCAACACTAATAAGACCCCTCCTAATAATAAAGTTACCCCACCTTCAAATACTAATGCACAAATCAACATGACTCAAATTCTTACATAAATAGTTCAAAAAATTAACATCATGCAAACAACTAATCATTCCCAAATAATGCACATGAAACAAAATTTATTAAACATGACTATTCAACCACCACATGTCATCATGTATCAACCAAATCAAAATTTTGTCCTTCCTCCTCTTAGATATGTCAACAGTAATATCATCCATCAACATCCATTAAATAATAAAATTCTTTAAGATCTTAAAAATAAACATTTATCCCCATTTAATACATCCATAGATATTTTTAACATTTCTCTCACATTCACATATGATGGGACTAAGGACCCTACTATCTTTACTAAGTCTTTTGGTAATCTCTATAAGAAATGGGTCCAAACTAACACCCTTAATACCAAAAATATCTTAGCTAAAACCTTTTTTGGTGATTCACTTGAATGGTACAACCAACTTTGAATGCATTACATCTCAAAAATAAAGGATTTAGTCAATGCTCTAGTGAAGGAATTCCAACATGATGACCTTCCTAAAAATTACCTTATCTATTTCATCAATTCCAATCAAATTCATAATTAATATTATCACACTTTCATAAAATGATGGAAATATATATCTCATAATGTGGAACATAATATTTTAAAAATATTTTTTACTACTCTTAAATCTCCCCTTCAATACAAATTTTGAATCTTTTCCCCTATAACTTTATAATAAGCCTTAGACCAATAAAAAAGGTAATAATTTCTTATGATTCAATTTGAAACACCTCAAAAAACTATTAAAGATACTTTCTAATCATTCTCTCATAACATTGATTCATCTAATCCTCCCCAACCTCAAAATGGAGCATCCAATTCAACCAATTTTAACCCAACCCACCCTCCCTTTAATCTAGAACAACTTAAGAAGAAATTGCCACCCTCTAAAACCATGAGCTTTGATCCTTTGAAACCTCCTCAAAAATGGTACAATATTAATAATTTTTGTTGGTGGTATGCTACTATAGGTCATTATCATGAGTATTATCATGATATTCATCTATTTCTTCTTGCTTCCTTATTTGGTACACATTTCAATATTGATACTCTAACAAAACAACATTATCAAGACTATCTTCAAGCTTCTCAAATTCAATCTAAAGAACCACAATCACATTGACATCAACTACCTAATGAACAACAAAAATTATCACATACCTACACCTAATCCACTAATGTTGGTCAAACCATAGTTGATCCTTCTTCTTACACCAATAAGGAAAGGATGGCTAATATTAACAACTTTAAACATATCATTAAATATATTGAACCTCAACCTTTTAGGTCATATGAACCAAAGGAGTACCTAGTTAAAATTCTTAATCCAATGAATATAATACATTTACCTCCTTTACCTCCTTTACCTCTTCATACCTCTCCTACACATCTTATATCAAATTCAACATCCTTAAAATATAAAAAACTAACATATTTACCTATTTCAAAATGCACCTACCAACCCAATGAAAATTTATATTAATGGTTCAATGTTATCTCACTCTACCTCACATGTTAAGGTATCTTTTGATACCCATCCACAGGTCCCTTTATACATTGGGGCATATTGTGATGTCCATCCCTATATACAATCGCCCATTAGGACATCTTACAATGCCCACATTTATTCTACAATGCATAATAACAAACAAATTTAACTTCAAGAAACCTTCCTAGACATATAGACTTGTAATTCACATGCTCATATTTGATATAGATGTTAGCATAGGTCTTACTTATTATGTTTATCTCATACCTCTTTATTTTTATGCACTTTACTTCTTTTAATTTCACTTTACTAGCATCATTATTTTCCTTTACATTTTTTAGTTTTCTTACACATTACATTTGGCATTTGTTTTCATTTTGGTTCTTATATATCTCTTTAATTTTTTTATTTTTATGTCATTATTTGCTGTAGTATCTATATGTTTATTTTACCCCTTATTTAATATTAAACTCATTGGTGTTCACTTTATGATTTGTAGTGTAAGACTATGGATAGGACCAGGATATCCTCATAAATTACCACATTAAAGCATCTTTAAATCACTTTTTCGATGACTACTACTTTCATTGGTGCTTATGATATATCTATTTTAGGTTATCATAGATTATCTTAGTGACATGACTATCATAAGCATAGCCCCATCCCTTTCATATCACTATTTTACCTCCTTGTGATAAGCTATGAGCATATTCATCATTGTATCACATATTACATACAAAGATCTCTTATTATCTCCATATTTCCCTTATTTCATTTAATTCAATTTTCACATTGGTAAATTTTGAGATTTCACACTTAATTATGGACAAGTCTAGGAGTATTTAGACACCTTGGTCTTTAGGTCCTTTTATCTAGTGACCAAGTGTAAGCTCTCTTGTGTTTTTCACCTATTTCACTCATGTTCGTTTCTTTGAATCCATATGGAGGAGGAATATAAAAATTCAAAACAAGTTAAAATACAAATCATAAAATACAAACAAAAAATAATAATTCAAAGGAAAAAGTAATCTTAAAAGTTAGATCACACCAAAAGACATGATCTATATTTGGCACATCTCTTATCTTAGTCAAAGATCAAACTCCATAATTGGCCTAGTGATAGAGATGAGGTCTATTAGGGTGTGGTATGCCATTAGACTTGGGTAGGAGGTCTCATTATATCATATACTATCTAGTGTCACCTACTTTCTCATGCAAGTACCTAATATTCATAGTAAACTAATGACTTTGTAAGGGGTTATGAGGAATAGGGAACTTGTTGTGGGAAGGTATGTCCATTTTAATTTTCATGCATATAGCCTTCATGGGTTGATCTATGTACTTCACTTGTTATCCCAAGATTTGTGTTCATTATTCAAAATGTCCTAAGTCATTGGTGTTGATAGTTTTTAGCTTTTCTCACTTGCCTAATGTGTCTCACTATTGCTAAGGATGTTCACATCACTCATGTGGTGCCTCACATTCCTTATTTACATCATAATTTCCTTATATTCCACTTATTGTATATTGTTTTGAGTTGATTACATACTTGATCACATCTACATTATTATGCCTCTTGGTTTATAGTTTGTGAGTTGAATTGTAAAACTTTGGATAGGATCAGGCCTTCCTCAAAAACACTCTTACACCATTTTTTTACCACACCATTGTCATAATAGTAATGTCATTAGGTGGTTGTATTTTATTACATTAAATTCTAGAAAAATCACTAATTTTGAGTTTTCATCCTTTAGAGATTTTGATTTTAATTTATCTATCATGTTCTTGTTTGATTTTTGTGGAATTCACTTATCTTACACAGTGATAGGATCTAGGAAGCACAATTGATTACTATGTACAAGCAACTAAATGTGGAATTTACCCAGAAGTAACAAGTAACTAGAATTTAGAAATAACACAAAATATGAGAGACAATACCCAATTGCATTAATACTCTTCTAGAAAGAAATTATAATGAAGGGATGCCACACTCTTCCACACTTTACAGGGTTCCCACACCAAGTGTACAGTAATTCACCTTCAAGAGTTCACTCTCTCAATTACAGTCCCAACACACAACTCAAACACAGAGTTGGTGTTCACCTCCAACCAATCAGTATCACTACTGCCAGTACCACCAATCAGTATCACTACTGTCAGTACATAAGTACTCCATGTACTCCATGACCGAGTAAACACTGTACTCCAAGTAGATCTCCCCTAATCTTGCTACCTGTTGTGTTGCTGATCTCCTTGATCTTGTTGCCTCTTACAGATCAACTTGGTTTTTCACACCTACAAACCTAGACCATGCACACACACACACCTAAAAATCAATGATCTTACTTACACATGTAGATCTCACATGATCTTGCTATACCAAAAATCAACCTAGCCTTGCACACCTACCGACTGAGATCATACACACATGAAGAACCCTTCTGATTCTCCAAACTAGCACCCCTGTGGATCTCTACTAGATCTTACAACAACCTATAGATCTACCTGATCATACACACTTGGCACTGTGGCACTAGGAGGAACACACTTTGCTCTCTTCACTCTAAAGGAGCTAACCTTGCTCTCTCTAACTAGCACACTTTACAATACAGCCCATGAGTCTATTATATAGATCTCATGCAAACAATAATTAGATATCTAATTACAATAATTAGATCCATAGCTCAAGACTAAAATTAGCCTTTAACATGCAAATAACTAGTTTGTTAACAAACTATCCATGAAAATCATAGTTCAGAACTACACAGGCAATCGACATCGATCCCTATCTGCTTGGAGATGACCGACGTCGACTGATCTTGACCGATGTCAGTAGCCCTGTGCTTTAAATATAACCAACATCGGTTGGCCTACCCAATGTCAATTGCTCTGCACCTTAGCAACCTCCTCCTATTTGCATCTTAGTGAAGCTTTTAGCTCCACAACCTAATAATCTCCCACTTGGAGATAGACAACTACACCTATACTTGTACCTGTACATCATCTAATCTATTTCCTGGCTTGTATCCCTCTTCAAGATCAATCTTGAAGACCAACCACCACAAATCCTATGGTGCACCTCCTATCATCCTAGTAACCTACCACATCCGCATCTACAAACCCATGTCGAAAAGAACTTGACCCTGCATCACATGTTAACTTACTACTGATCCCTCTCAGATACTTGAGAATCCACTAAACTACTCACCAGTGCTTCTTTCCTAGATTGGCTCCAAACTTGCTGACAACTCCCACTACGTGGGTAACCTCAGGTCCAGTACGCATGTACTTAACCTCATCATGTGAATCAAGACACTATTCATAGAACTATCCAACCCATCGGCATGCTAACCGGTTTCACACAATCATCTAGAGACAAAATCAACCTGTGATCTTCCATGTCTCTAGAAACACACTTATGCCAAAGAATTTTTCTCCTCCAAATTCTTCATGACACACCTCTAAACTAACTCTACCTTTAGCTTAGAAAAACCATGTATGTGTAACCCTGCATCAAGCAAGCACACAACATACAATAACAAGATGATGTTGCAATCATCACCCACCTGGTAAAGAAACCACAATGGTTACAATGACATTGACTAAAGCCATGCTTTGTCATCCACTTGTCAAACCTATACCACTATCTTGGAGCTTCCTCAAGACCATATGACCTTGCCTTCCATCTCACGTGTCCATTCTCTCTATTCTTTAACCAAGGTATCCATTCATCTTTTAGTGCTTTCATACCGGCTGGCAACCCTACCAAATCTCCCATTTGGTTCTGCATCTTAGGAATCAAATTCCTCATTCGTGCCATGCTCCCACTGTTTCCTAGATCCTTCCTACTTTGTAGTGAGAAACGAGTATAAAGAAGAGGAATAATGAATTTGAGGCTTACTTACCCTTTTAGTCCTCCATATGGGCATTTGACACTCCTTGACAGCTTACTATCCACCCAAAATCCTTTCCAGTGACTGAACTCAGTCACCACACAGTCTGCATCCAACTGACATCAGTTCCATGTGACTGTCTTGACTACCAATGCTAGTTTCCTGACTGACATCAGTGTCTACCTGTCACCAATGTCAGTTTCCTAACTGACATCAGTCTTACCCTTCCTGACACCACCAACTCTGGTTTGCACATGACTAACATTGGCACCTATCTGTTCGACGATGGTTCCTCCTGATTGATGCCAATACCTGTGTTCTCTTGTGAGTGATGACTTTTTACCTGTGAGCTCTCTTTGGATCAAAAACCTATCCAAAATGCCCTACTCAAAGTTACTCAACCTTCTCCACTGATATCTGTCCATCATCTCCTCCATGAACACCAAGGCTTTCCAGTTCTTAAGTCTATCAAAGACATCTGACTTCCTCTTAAGAACATGCATCTCCTTCTTGCTCTTGTGACCAAGCCTACAAAGCCACGTCTTCTCAATAGAAGAAGAATCAGTAATATAAGTAGATAGATAAAGGATACCTACTTTCTTACCACCTGCTAATTCAAGTGCATCCACTATGAGAGTTTATGTGCATCTCTCATCACCCAACTTTCTTGAAGAAATTAGCCACGTCTTTAAGACTGGGACCTGCATGACCTCCTTCAACACCCATTTGTTGGCCGTTTGCAATTTTAGCTGTAGTTCCCCTTTGCCAAAACTTTGACAAGGCACACCAGCCCCTAAATAAATCTTTCCAAAGTCTTCAAAGACCTTAACATGGAAAAATACTCTATTTTGGGCTGCATGGAAAGAGGCAATAAAATCTATAAAACAAGATTTTACTTTATCCAAGGAACATACCAGAGCATCCTATGCAATAAACACCTATAAAATTTGCTTCTTCAGTTCCTTCATGCTGATCTTTTACCAACCAACAATTTTTCTTTACCTACTCTTTCTTTCCATAACACCGTAATTGACCATTCTTGCTTTTCAATTCCTCCATTCTTAGATTACTTTCTTCTGCCATTGCTATACTCCCACTCAATCAAAAACCCCTGAGAGTGACCTGTAATCAAACACAAACCTACTCCCTACAACCTTAACTTTGATACCACTTGATAGGATCTAGGAAGCATAATTGATTACTATGTACAAGCAACTAAATGCGGAATTTACCCAGAAGTAACAAGTAACTAGAATTCAAAAATAACATAGAATATGATAGACAATACCCAATTGTATTAATACTCTTCTAGAAATAAATTACAATGAAGAGATGCCACACTCTTCCACACCTTACAGGGTTCCCACACCAAGTGTACAGTAATTCACCTTCAAGAGTTCACTCTCTCAATTACGGTCCCAACACACAACTCAAACACAGAGTTGGTGTTCACCTCCAACCAGTCAGTATCACTACTGCCAGTACCACCAGTCAGTATCACTACTACCAGTACAAAAGTACTCCATGTACTCCACGATTGAGTACACACCGTAATCCAAGTAGATCTCCCCTAATCTTGCTACCTGTTGTGTTGCTGATCTCCCTGATCTTGCTGCCACCTATAGATCAACTTGGTTTTGCACACCTGCAAACCTAGACCATGCACTCACACACATCTATAAATCAATGATCTTACTTACACATGTATATCTCACCTGATCTTGCTATACCACAGATCAACCTGGCCTTGCACACTTGCCGACCAAGATCATACACACATGAAGAACCCTTTTGATTCTCTAAACTAACACCCCTATGGATCTCTATTAGATCTTAAAACAACCTACAGATCTACCTAATCATACACACTTGGCACTGTGGCACTAGGAGGAACACACCTTGCTCTCTTCACTCTGAAGGAGCTAACCTTGCTCTCTCTAACTAGCACACTTTACAATACAGCCCATGAGTCTATTATATAGATCTCATGCAAACAATAATTAGACATCCAATTACAATAATTAGATCTGTAGCTCAAGTCTAAAATTAGCCTTTAACATGCAAACAATTGGTTCTTTAACAAACTATCCATGAAACTCACAGTTCAAAACCGCACAGGCGACCAACGTCGGTCCCTATCTGTCTGGAGATGACCGACGTCAACCGATCCTGACCGATGTTGGTAGCCCTGAGCTCTAAATATGACCGACATCAATTGGCTTGATCGACGTCGGTTGCTCTACACCTCAATAACCTCCTCTTGTTTGCACCCTGGTGAAGCTTTTAGCACCACAACCTAACACATAAGACATCTAGCATTCTTACATGTTTCTCTTTATGTATGACTTATTTATGTTTGTTTCACATCATGGCTTACATTTCATTTTTAGTCATTCGTGTTTTTATTTATGTTTGATTTGACATGCTTATCTTACATGGGGTTACTTTTCACTTACATATATTTTTTAAAGTTTTCTTGCATTCATATTTCATTTTTCATTCATGTTTTACATACTTGCCAACATGATTTAGTTTTTTTTTACATTTCTTTTTTGAATTTATGTTTTACATGCTTTCCAATATGATTTAGTATGTTCTACATTCCTCATTTGTCATTCATGTTTTACATACTTCCCAATGTGATTTAGTATGTTTTACATTACATTTTATCATTCATATTTTACATGTGATCTAGGAATTTGACTCAAGAGAGGATGGTTAGTATGGTGTTAGTTCTAAAATTAAAAAAAAAGTGAAATAAACACACTAATAACATAACATATCTAGGCCTTGACACTAGGGGAAGCTTAGTTAATGAAATCAAATGATAAACACAACTAAAAATAAAGGAATAAAACATAATAATTCCTTCACCTTCTTTGGATACTCTAGATTCCTTTGTAGTAATGACTTGCTTAGCTTGTGCTCATGAAGTCCTTAGCAATGGAAGCTTCGCTACCTCCATCTCTCCTTGGCACCTTTGGCATGTAGCTTGGCTTGGAATAAATTTGAAATTATAAATTTTCATAATCAAGACCTTGAATATATTTGAGCATAATAAATTTACACCAAAATAACTTAGAAATGATATTCATGGCCTCTCTATTTATATATTTTTGAGATTGATCAAAATCAACCTAAACCATCCATCCTAAGATTGAGATGTGTGGTTGAGGATTACATTAGTTTTTATAATTAAGTTTGTAATTATCCTCATCATGAAATTGGAAGAAAGGGAAATTAAGAAGCATGGATGGCATCATGGAAGGCATTGATGAGGTATGGAGGGCATGAATCCTGATATTGGTGGCATTTATGGCCTAGGGATGTCTTCCCAAGAAATGAGGTCACTTGATGATGTAGATATTCAATATTAATTTCTAAAACAAATTATTCAACAAGTTTCCATATAATTTTTTATTAGGCCTTGATTTGGGTTAATTCTCTTAAGCATGATTAAGCACTTCATGCACAAATTACTCAAATTGATCAGAATTCCTTGTTATTGGTCTAAAATCTGACTGAATTAGAATTAAAAGTTCATGTTAGATGTGTTGGAATCATATTCCAATTTAGGATGTTACCAAAAACAAATAATTAAGTCATGTGCTTTGTGCAAGATATTTGATAGAAAAGAGAAATATAGAGCACCCAAGTGTAAATTGGCATTTTGACTTGAAATGATCTAATAAAAGTTAGCTAGCCCATAAATTACATTACCCCATTTAGGGATACCCTAGACAAAATTGGCACTTGAATATGTCAGTTTCACATAATTTATCATTTTTTAATGTTTTTAGGCCAAATTATGCATTTTCGGTGAAAATTAGCCAAAATCTCGATTGGGAGTTATTAGTGACTAGTTTTAGGTGTCTATAGTTTACCTCTATTTGGGAAGGCATTACAAGCTATAAGAATAGTAACATCTTCTCAAATAATGAAAAGGTCATGTATGCCTACAACTACAATGATGATAAACTAACTATATGATGCCCCCTTGAGGGAACAGTTGGCACAAATAGGTCAACAAATGGTACCTCAAAAAGAAAAAAAGTGAAATGAGGGGACCAAAGAAAGGAAATATGATGGGGTGAAAATATAATGATACTAAAAAATTAGTCAAAATCATTGAGAATATAATTGGGATGGTATGTAATGGTTTTCCTAAAGATGGTTATAAGAATTATACCCTGATAGTGGCAACGTGGTATGATAACATAATGATTTTCCCAAAGGTAGTTATAATCATTGAGAAGATGGTACTACCCAAGTTAGGATAGACAAAAAAGATAATAACATGCCCCTATATAGGAAGAAAAAGTAAAGTGGTGACAACATAATGGTTTGCCCAAAGGTGATTATAATCATTGAGAAATGTAGGTGGGATGGTGTGCAATGAATTTCCCATAGGCGGTTATAATCAATGGACCCGAATTATGGTAAACATGATAAACTTGGCTAGGGATGATGATAAATGAACATAGAGGGTAATGATGAATTGGAACAACCTACTAGTAGGGAGATGCTCATTTGAACTAATAAAAATTGAAATTCTTTCATGTTTAATTACTCTATTTGGGATATGATTAGGATGGAATCAAGATATTATTGCCAAAGAGATGACACCATTGATAAATAGACTTCTTGAATCTGAGGTTTTTTTATAACATGTGATGGTAGTATTCATGATAAAACACCATAAAGACTTGGCAAAAATATGCATAAATACTGACTCCCACAATATAATAGTCAATATAAAGTAATGCACCAATGATAGAAACCATGATGAAAATGTAAACATATGAATATGGATGGATTAAAGTGTAAGTGTGGGAAAGGATTCACCCACTGAAAACACATAAAATAAATCAAGGTAACAGTGCTAAAAGCAAACAAATAGGTAGACAAACAAATAATGAAATAGAAACCCTATGAACATTGACCCTAGAAAATAGGCGATAACTTAATAAATGAACAAAATGAGGGAATAGAAGAAAAGGAAGGGGGTGGTTGAGATGTCTCCATATGCACTAGTCAAGTGGACACTGCCTACATAGTTATATCGATGTAACATTCAATAAAAAACTTCATGCCAAATATAGTTCTCCTATGGAATGGCAAGAATGTGGTAACTATGGATGCGAGAGAGGAAGAGGAATGATCTTTAAAAATGGAAAGTGCATGAGAGAAAAATCCAAAAAGGATGGGGAAAGTAAATGACAAATTATTTTCTTATAACTTAGTAAGGGGTCCTATAATCCTTAAGGCAAAGAATTCGTCAATGTTTTTGTTCTTTTATACTAATTTTTCAAATGTTTTTGGAAGTGATTTGGAGTTTCACAACTCAATCAAGAATGATAAGATACTAAATGGTTCAAACTCAAAAAATGGTGAGAGCATAGCTTAGGTTGATCATAAAATAGTGAGAGTGTTCAAACTTAGGTTTCTTGTGAAATGGCAAGAGTGTGGCTTAGGTCGCTTGAAAAATGGTGAGAGCATTCAAACTTAGGTTGCTCACAAAATGGTGAGAGTGTTCAAACTTATGTTGCTCAGAAAATGGGAAAAGATTGGGGAAAAGGGTGACTGAGCTAACCTCAATAAGTATTAAGTGTTGCCTACATAGTCCCAGAATAGGACCTCAAGTCACTATAGTTTTGCCCTTACAATGGAGGAACTTTGACTAGTGTAGCAGTGAATTCAAAAAAAATAGGCATAGTTGGTAAAAAGGCATAGCATAAAATAAGAAGTGGCAAGTTGGTATGTCAAGGTGTAATGTTTCCCCTAATTTTCCCATAGGTAGTTATAACTATGACATAATGGCATAGATTAATAGTAATATTTTTCCCAAAGGTGGTTATAATTAGTAACATGACTAGTGGTAAGAAAGGCATAACAAATAAATGATGCAACTACCAAAACATTTTTCAAACTATCCTAAAATATGATCTCTATCTGAATTACTTGAACTAATTGATGAACTGATCAGATGCCTCAATGCTAAAACTATCTAATGAATGACAAAAACCAAGGTTAAATGGTTTAGGTTTTTAGAACACACTGGGTTGATAGGTCAAAAGTGGAAAGTTGTCATGGTGAAGAGAATGGATAAGGATGGTATTGGCATAAAGAAGAATAGTGATAAAATGGCATAATTGAAATGGTCATTACAAATCATACACCTTAGCATTCAAGCATAGTACTGCTTGAGATGAATAATATTCATTAGATTTGAAATTTCATCACCATCTGGTGTGGTAAGCATGTATGCTCCTGATCCATAATATGGAGTGACAATGAAAGGCCCTATCTAGTTTGGTTTGAATTTCTCTTTATGCTACTTCTCAACCATGGTATTATTTTGGTTTTATTTAAGAACAAGATCACCAAGTTTAAATGTTCTATACTTAACATGCCAATTATAGTGGCCTTTGAGTCAGCTTTGATATGCTTGAAGATCATTGAGTGTGGCTATGTGTTTCTCATCAAGTAGTTCTATCTCTTTCAAGTGAGCTACTCGATAGTCATGATCATCTAGGAAATGCTTAAAAGAGATGCATAGTGAAGGCAATTCAACCTCAATGGGAAAGATGTATTTAGTACCATAAACAAGTGAGTATGGAGTGGCTCCTATGGGGGTATGATGATTGGTATAGTATGCCCAAAGGGTAGGGAATATCTGGAGGTGCCAATCATGATTGACATCATTAAAAATCTTTTTGAGAATGTTGACAATGGTTTTGTTTGATGCATGAGCTTGTCCATTACCTTGAGGGTAATATGATTTAGAAAATTGTTGTGTGATGTTGTATTCAGTACATAGCTAGTCTAAATCTTTATTCTTGAATGATCCTCCATTATCAGATATAATGTCAGAGGGGATACCATAGTGGTAGATGAGATGGTTGAAGTTGAATTTGTAAACTTACTTTTTAGTCACATAAGTGAGGGGTATAGCTTCAACCCACTTAGTGAAATACTAGGTGGAAGTAAGGATATGTTTATAACCACTAGATGAAGTGGGGTTAATATTCCTAATGAGGTCAAGTCCCCATGTAGAAAATAGCCATGGTGTTAACATCAGTTTTAGAGTTTTTGTTAGGGCATATATAAGATTAACATGTTTTTTACATTTATCACACTTCTTTATATATATAGTGGCATCTACGTCCATTGTGGGCCAATAATAACTAGTATGCAAATTTTTTTTGGATAGGACTGCCCCACTAGAATGAGCTCTACATACTCCTTCATGAACTCCTCTTAATGCTAATGGAGACTCTATCAAAGTTAAATAATGAAACAAATTTCCATCAAAACTATGATGATAAAGGGTGGATCCAAGTAGAGTATAATGATGAATGAAGGCTTTAGTTTGTTTTCAAGATAGGTGAGGTGGTAGAACTTGGTCATGAAGGTAGTTGTAAAGGTCTGAGTACTAGATAAAATTAGGACCGACAATATCACAAATCATAGCAATGGTTGAAGGTTCACGAGCTGGTCCTGACAAATTCTTGATAAGGAACTGATAGCTCTAGATTTATCTATTTGTTGAATTAGAGAGCCAATAGTAGCCATGGAATCTATAGTTTTTTTACTAGCCCTTGGTATGTGCTCAAATTGAATATTGGCAATATGTTATTTAAGAGTGTCTATCATGGATTTATATAGAACCAACTTGTCATATTTGGTCTAAAAATGACCTATAACTTGATTGATGATTAACTAAGAATAATCATAAACTTGGAGATGAAATATATTCTAATGAACTTCTTGTCAAAGTCCTACAATAAGTGCTTCATACTTGGCCATGTTGTGTGTACAAGGAAATTTGATTCTAAATGATTTATGAATTAGATCCCCTTGTGGTGTAATAACTAATAAGCCTACCCCCAATCCATGTGCAGTGAATGAACCATCAAAATATAGTTTTCAAGGCTACTCCTCAAGGGGTGTGTCAATGATGGTAATGATAGATTCATCAAGAAATTGAAATGTGAGTGGTTGGGTGTCTATGAGAGGTGCTTCAATAAGTTGATCTACAAGAACTTGTCCTTTGATTGCCTTGTGAGTGACATAATTTATGTCAAACTCATTGAGAATCATGATTTATTTAGCCATTCTACCTTGAAAACCTATTTTAGATAGTAGATACTTGAGTAGATCTACCTTTGAAATGACCATGGTCTTATTATTCAACATGTAATGGCATAGTTTTTGAGTTGCAAAAACCATGGCTAGACAAGCTTTTTCAATAGGTGCATAGTTATGTTCATTTGTAAGCAAGGTATGGCATGGGTAGTACACAACATTCTATTTTCCATTTTAATCATGTTGAGCTAAGAGTGCCCCTACAACATGGGTAGTAGCCAATAGGTATAATAGGAATGGCTTTCCTGGCATAAGATGTAATAAAATACGTAGATTAATAAGATAGTCTTTGAGTTTTTAAAAAGTTGTTTGGTAGTGATCATCCTAGTGAAATGTAACTCCTTTCTTCAAAATGTGTGTAAATGGATGGAACTTATCTTCTAGTTGAGAGATGAAGCATGGGATTGATTGGATCTTACCCTACAAACTACAGAGTTTCTTTAAATTGGTTGGTGGTGGCATCTTGGTTATAGCATGGACTTTAGCTAGATCAACTCCAATACCTCTACAAGACATAATGAATCCAATTAATTTGATTTAAGTTATACCTAACACACATTTATTTGGATTTAGTCTAACTTTGTACTCTCATAGTCTTTCAAATATCTTATGTAGCACTGTTGGATGGTCGGCTCTAGTTTTGGATTTTCCTAATATGTCATTGACATAGGATTCAACAATATCATACATCATATCATGGAATATGATAGTCATGGCCCTTTGATATGTAGCTATAGAATTCTTAAGGCCAAATGGCATCACCTAATAACAAAATTTTCCCCATGGAGTGGTGAATGTTATTTTATATTGATCTTTTGGTTCTATTTTTATCTGGTTGTATCTTGAAAATCCATCCATGAATGAAAGAATTTCATAACCGAATGTGGATTCAATGATAATGTCAATATTAGGCAATGGAAAATCATCTTTAGGACAAGCTTTTTTGATCTCTTAAAAATATATATAAATTCTAATCCTTTCAATCTTTTTACTAATAGGTACAACATTAGAGATCCATTCAGAGTAGTCAATGGATCAGATACATCCTAATTCTAAGAGTTTTTCCAACTCTTTCTTTACCACTATAGTAATGCAAGGATGCATCTTATATAACTTTTGTTTTACTAGTTTGGCATCAAGATTAACCACAAGGTGGTGTAAAACCAAGGTAGGATCTAAACCTTGCATGTTAGAATAGGCCCATGTAAAAATATCCACTAATTCTCTCAATAGAGATGCAAAGACGTCATATTCCTCCCCAGTGAGGGATGCACCTAATTTTAGCCATTTCAAGTCTAATGGAGTCTCAATATTCACCTCTATTATATCTTTGACTAGAAGGGTCAAAAAATCTTCTAGGATAGTAGGCAATGATTTGAATTATTGAATAATGTCAGGATCCTCCATTAAGACTTGCCCTTCAACTTCTCCTAGGCATGATGAATCTAAGTCCCCTAATGGGAGATCTAGACATATAATGAAAACAATAAAAAAATATTTAATAATTTGATCAAATACTTGTTGTTTCTTAAAACCAAACTTGGATCCATAGTTAAGTTCATTGTTGATGGTCTCTAAGTCTAAATTTAAAGAAGAATGAACACCTCCATCTAATGGCACCTAAAACAGGTTTTCACCACTAGACTAGCCTTTATCTTTACTTTTTCCCTAGTGACAAAGTACCTCAAAGAAGTTTTCACTTTGGGACCTTAATGTTTTAATTTTTTTTTTGGCTAAGGGTGTTTACTCACTCTCAAAAATAGGCTACAAGATCTAATGTGATTGAAAATCTTGATTTATGATCTCCCAATGGACTGTTGTCTCTAAGGCCTAAGAAATCATAGAATGCCTCATAATTCTAGAACTCATCAATTGGTAGACTAAATTCTTGTTGGTCATAATCTATCAATTGGGGACAATATAATGGTAATGGATTGCAATGAATGGCTTGGGTAAGGGTACAAATGGAATTGTTATCAAACAAGTTGATTTCAACTAGGTCATCAAAGGTGAGGCTATGATCAGACTTTGCTTCATTGTCAGCATCATCATCACTAGTAATTGGTGATGGAGTTTGAATAAGATATGTGGGGTCACCCCTAGGAAACTTAAGTCTAAGTCCATAAGGTATTTCATACTTAGTCATGGAAATTGGATCAATGGTTCTTTATTGATTTAGTCCAAGGATCTTCCTTCATATTTTTGATGCTCCATGATCCTATTGGGAATAGGATACTTTTAATTTTTATAACAATTAGCTAGGTTATTATTGTATAACCATAAATTATCCCCTTCAAGAGGGTCAGGTCCTAGGCCAGATGCTGGTATAAATGTGATAGGTCCCTTATCTTTGTTATTTTGTTGCTAATGCATATGTGGGATGACTTTAGGTCACCCAAAGGTTTTCATATTTTGAGGAAGATTGGCAATATGAAATGTACCATGGGTCACATACTCTCTTGATCCATTATCTAAAATGGTGAAATGATTATAATCTTTAGGAGATGGCATGTGGGAAAGGGAATCCAAGGTATTAGGATCTATGTAATTATCTGGTGGAGGATCAATAAGTATGGCCTTTCCTTTATCTTGTTTGAAACTTGGAATCATACCATATTGATAATTATAGCTTTAAAATTCAGCCTCAAGATGCTTGTAGTGTTCATATGGGTGTAAATATTCTAGAATATTCACTTCCATCCCTGAGTGGGAAAGCTTGATACATTGGTGTAGTGTTGACAAGACTACATGAATCTCATGTAACCAAGGCCTACCTTGAAGCATATTGTATGATAACTCGAGGTCAAGCACATGGCAAAGTGTATCATGGGTCAAAGGCCCAATGAAAACTAACAAACTAATGGTGCCTGATGATTCTCTTTCATAATTATCATGATCTTTGATGTTTATTGTTTTTGGTTGGAGATCTGCCATTGTGTACCCAAGAAGCTTGATGAGCTTTAGAGACACTATGTTGAGGCCTGATACATTGCCAATAAGGACACATTTCACTTTATTCCACTTTATAAAAACCTCAATGTATAATGGATTATTATGAAGTGGGTTAAGGGAAGACATATCACTTTGGTTGAATGTGACTTGTTGGGTTGAAACTAGGTGTCTAACCAAAACTTGTAATTTATTAGGGGATATGTCACTATCAATAGTAGATTGGGTCAAAAACTCATTCAAGATGTTTTTTATAGATTATTGATGTTTGAAACAAATCTAAGATAGAAATTTGTGCTAGTATTTTCTAAAATTATCCCATAATATCAAACTTCTTATCTTGGTCAGTAGTGAGTGGTCTATTCTAAGGCTAAATGGTTGGTTGGATGATAGGAAAAGTGACATATGGTTGTGGGCCTAGGATAGTAATCTTTGACCTCTGAGTTGTGATTTTATAATCAAGATTAAATACTAGACCATTATTGCTAACTAATCCTAGGAATGGTGTGGGATCAGATAGAATAAGTCTAGGTTGTTGGTACACTTGCATGTGGTCACATGGCAAGGACAAGTTATCACTATAAGATTCAAAAGATGAAGTCTTAGTTTGTTGGTTTTCTTGTATGCAATCCTAAGTCAAAGAAGGATTATATATGTGATTTGGCTGAATGTTGTTTTTTAGTAATGGTCTAGGCTAGTTAGTGTTTGGTCTGGGATTAATGGAGATGGTATTAACACTAACCCCTATAATATGACCTACAACCCTATTGTAGTCATGTGCAATTAGATGGTGGGATTATTGGTTGTTACTATTCAGACCTTAGTTTTGTCTATTATTCTATCATTTTGGGTTCTACTACTAATTTTTTGGTTTTACTAGTTTGGCCTTTGATTTTGATACTATTGATTTTACTACTACACTGGCCATTGTTATTGTTGTTGCTGAATATTTTGTTGTTATTGATTATTATGTCAGGGAAAGGTGTTTTGATATATCCCAAGATTTTGATTAAAATTGGAAGCACCATTATCCAATTTTATCTCCCCATCCTCCAACATATTCTCAATTAAATTCTTTATTTGGATGCATCTTCATAGATTATGCCCATTGACCTGATGATAGTCATACAATTCATTTTCATGGTACCAATCAGGATAAGGAATGCCTTGAGGATAATGCTTGGTATAGGCCAACTAATCATATTAGTGGAAGTAAGCTTATGAAATACAAATTAAATAGGTTCTCTTAGGTCACTAAAGACATGACGTGTAGGCATGGCTCTTTGAGGAGGGGTTTGCAATGGTAAAGGCTACTATATTTGTTGTGCTTAAAGAATCAATTAGAGAGGTTGCTGGGTAGGAGTAAGTTGAAAAAGTGGTGCATATAATGTTCACATAATTTGGACATGATGAGATTTAGTTACTTTATTTCCCACAACATTTATATTTTGGTTGAATTACTTCAGTCTTTCATGGTTATTGGCTTATGCCAGTTGTAAAGCTTGTGATTGGATAGGATGTTGGTCATTTCCCTGATTGGTACCTTGATTTTGATTAGTTTAATTAAGCTTGATGACTCCTTTATTGATGAGTTCCCTCTCAATCAACAAACCTTTATCAATGATTTCTTTGAACATATCCACACATTGTAGTTCCAAATGATAGGCTATCTCACCTTGTAAATTTTTGGTAAACACACCATCTAATTTTTTATTTGGTAAACTATGGGTAAAATGGCTTAAAAGGGCTCTCCATCACTGGAAATAACTTGCAAAACTCTCTCAAATTTTTTGCTTTGATTGTGTTAGGTCTAC
This sequence comes from Torreya grandis, assembly GCA_037957365.1. NCBI lineage: Eukaryota > Viridiplantae > Streptophyta > Pinopsida > Cupressales > Taxaceae > Torreya > Torreya grandis. The sequence goes on from JARHVA010001861.1 coordinate 1,808,517, forward strand.
TAATGAAAATTAATGCTTGAGATTATAGGAAAAATGTTTCACAAATTTATCAAAAAGATCATCAAAGTTAATTACTAAATTTTTGAGAAAATTTAAAAACCATTCCAAGGCTTTTCCAATGAATCTCCTTTAAAACAATAGCAAAAGGTATATTTCACTATATGCCACTAGTTGACATGCAACAAAGAACTTGGTTAAATGAGCCTTAGGGCCACCTTTCCCTTTTATTTATTGAATTTCAATGGTTCATATCCTAGAGGAAATGGTATTTGCAAATAATCCATGTTGAATGGATATGAACATACATTATCTAATTTGAAAATTTTAATTTATTTACCAACTTGAATGGTAGCAATTGCATCCTTCATCTGTTGTAATTCTTGGGATATGAAACTAGATAGAATATTGGTTTGAGGGAGAATTTGGGTTTGGATAGATGGTTGGGAGGTAACCAATGGGACACTTTGACCAGGGTATAATAGAGATACCTATCAGGGTATATAGTTTGGGTGGGGGAATGGATTAGGAATATGGATACATAGATTATGATGTACATAAAATTACACATTTAGTTGTAGGATGTTTTGGTTTGGGTTGGCAATAAAGGTTTGACTTAGGGGATGTTGTGGTTGGGATGGAGGGATATAACTATATTGTGATTATTGTGGTTGAAAAGGGACATGCTACTGACTAATTAAACCTTGTTATTGAGTGGGAACTTTTGGACCAAGACCCTATCTCTAGATTTGAGGCACATTTTGAACCAATGGTTATCTAATAGGTATCTGAGAAACATGGGGGCCTCCTTGTTGCATGAGTCCTTATGAGGAAGTGAAAGTAGGTTGTAGATTTGACATCTATTGTTGACCAATATTTGCACATTATTGACTAGTCATTACTTGGTTTTGGATTGGCATATTAGTCTATGACTGAAGAGGTGTGTTCATCATTTATTGGTGAGGTGGAACATTTGTTGCCCCTAATTAAGGTGGTAATGTACTTATCCTCTGTTGTCTTGATATACTAGGTTGTGTTTGTTATTATGGAATACTACTCACTACCTATTGAGGGGGAGTAGGATTCATCACATTTTATCATTGAGGTGTGATATTAGCCATTATTTGATTACCTAACCCTATAGGTTATACACTTGAGGAAGAAGCTAGTTGAGGCTAGGGTGTAGAAACTCTTATTCTTTGGTATGATGATATATTCATGGGATTAACTATAGGTGCATGATATTGGATAGTTGCTTGCACATTAGTACCACTTTGATTAGGACTAGACATTGTTTGCACATTATATACTATGTTTGGCTCACTATTCAATGTAGAGGCTGAAGACACTTCTTCAATAATGAGCATATGCATCAAGTTATGTATTGAAGTAATTTGTATGAATGCATTAAAACTTAGATTCTCTTGTCTATTTAACTCTATAAATACTCCTATTGAAAGAACTAGGTCAATAAGAGGGTTACTTAACATGCTCATCTGACTGAAATCATGTGCTAAATTTAGGTAGGTTTGATATGCTATTTGCATTTGGTTGAAGTGTTCTTACATAATGTTTTTTCCTCAATCAGATATATTTGGATCTTGGTATGTTGTTTATACTAGAGCCATAGGATTGTTAGAAGAAGCATGTTGATTGTAAATGATATTATGGGGCACTCTTACTAAACTTGGTATATTTCTATGGGGGAAGTATATTATAAACTTGGCCCCTACCTCGATGGCTCTAACCAAAATCTTATCTTTGTTCTCTATAAAATTTTACTCAAATAAAAATGGATCATATGTGGAAGTCATATTAGTAGAATATGACTATTAAATTACTGGCTCATCCACTATAGGTATTATAGCTAGGTACTGCATGGTTTGATCTTGGTCTTTTTCTAAATAAGGTGGTGTGTTAACCAGATAGTTGGGTAATGGATCTTGGATTTGTGCCCCTGATTGAGTATTATAAGAGGGATAAGAATCCATCACATAAGCAATATTATCTGCATAGGGGTCTTACACCATTTCTTCTTGCACAACCACATTACTAATCCTTAACTTGTACATGAGTCCACTACGAGTATAGGAATGCATGTTGGGATCCATAGTCAATGTTTTGTGATAAAAGGCCAAAGAGTTATACAAACTCTAAAAAGGACTGAATCTAAAATAAATGATGCCTTCAACTTGGTGTAGATTTATCAAAAGGATCAAAAGGTTTATGAAAATATTTGTGAGGAAATAAGATAGTTTAAAATATCTAATGTTTCACTATTCACATAAAGATAAGCAAGTAAATGGACCAAAAATCAAAATGCCAAACTTTAAGGTCAAAGTGTTTCAAATCAGTTTAATCTAAGAAATTAAAAATTTTCTAGGTCTTTTGGCTAAACGTGGCATCAAAATATAGGATCAAACAAGGCATGTGCTAGGACTCTTGGACAAATAGTGTCAAAAGCTAGACTTTGAAAATAGATGAAATTTTTAATCTAACATATTTGAAACACTTCTAACAAACACTAGGCATTTGATTCTTGTTCATGAACTTGATCAACTACATATAAAGTATGAAACAAAAGAAAGTTTAGTAATAGTTTATTTTCTCATAAATAATGCTATAAAAATTGGTTCTTTTTGACAAATAAGATATACAAAAGTGAACAGTATAACTGTGTTTTAGACAAAGCATCACAAACGTACACTTGGATTAGTCTGGAATTATAGGAGCAAATTTAAAACTATATAAAAGAGGGTTTATGAAATTATTTTATAAATGTTTTAGGCAAAATAATGATGCTATAATACCCAAAAAGGTGTGATAAAAAAATTTGTTTCAAAAACTCTCTAAGGCAAAGATGCTTTCCTATAATTTTGACCGCATAACACTACTTTTTTTGACTCAAAATGTTGTGGTGTGTAGACTCAAAGTGCAAGTGTTTAGCATAAAATGGATTAAATCTATCAAGTGATGATAATGATTATGATTCTTAAATGACCTTAAACCCAAATTAGAAATTGAACCTAAGTTCCCTCAAGTTTAGTGCAAATGGTGAACCCACTTAACACATCAACCCTATGAACTTGTAAAGGTATAATTTTGAATTTGGATTATAAGTGAAGGACTTAAACAACAATGGTAAAGGTCTAGAATCAATTTGGAAACATAATTGTGTCAAAGTGGATGATATGACTCTTCAAGATTTTGATGAACTTTTGAACAAGGCAAACTGATGATCTCACATAGGTAGCATAACGCCTCTTTGTTCAAAATAAAATTTGGACTATGTGTTTGGTTTTGGATTATTTTTTTTACACCAAATTTTGAATCCAAACAAGAATTTAATCTAGGAAAGTACAACTAATTAATCACCCTTAGATCTTAGACTGACAAGGTTGCTTGGTATTGTTGGAATGCATAAATATACATCATTTGAGAGGATTTTAAGTGTTCATCCAAAAGTAAATGCGCATTATATAGTAGGGTTTTTACACCCCCCTTCTCTCAAATGATATTACTATGACATGGACCTTGAGGCACACCTTTCACTAATAATACTTCCATGATAAGTGGGAATTTGTCTAAGATCTAACAAGTTTCTGAATGATCTAGGGGAATCAATTGCACAATGACTTTCATGCCAAACAATGAAAAAGAAAAGCATGGATTTTTGGTCCATATCACTTAGATTTTTGTAAAAAAGTCTAGTCCTTTTTTCAACCACTACATCTTGTTGTTCGTTCAATATAGTGTGATGTCTAAAGTACCACTATGTCCCATGTGCAACTCCAAAGGAGCCAAATGAAGTCAATGATAGGAGATAAAACCCCATGTCAAAGCTTCCCTAAAGAACTTGTAGGAGGTGATAAAGTCCCCCTCATAATCCAAGATGCATAAAACAAATAAATAATGAAAATATAAAGACTTTAGGGTCATTTTCAAGGTCACCCAAAGTTCGACGAGTTTTTAGGGAGTGATTTAGATGACTTTATTTATAAGCTTTGGACTAGGCTATTTGCAATAGGAATGGAACTTTTGATTCCAAGGGTTACCTATAAGGGATAAATGGAAGAGCATACATGAAACATTCCTCTTTTTTCCAAACAAAAATTTGATTGAACAACTATTGAAAACAAAAATTGACAAGTGTGTTCAATTTTAAACCCAAAATGAAAGATTTGGTGGTGTTCATTTAACCCCTTGGTCTTAGTTGTAAACTTTGAAAACATTCACCAAAACATCTAAATTCTTTGTTAAACACCAAAAAAAAGTTCCTAATTTATTTTTAAGCATGCAAAGGTGATTTAAACATGTTTTGAAAAAATATCAATCTTGGTCCTATAGAAAAATTGTTAGCATGTCCTTTAGCTTTAAGCTCTTTTTAGCTTGAAATAATGAGCTTTGAAAAAGTAGCTCTCAAGTTTGTGTTTTTGTAAAAACACAATGATCTACATTGGTTATTAAAACTAATGATAGTTTCTTTGGCTAATCAAGATCTAACCAACATCAGTTAATTAGGTAATCGATGTCAGTTACTGTGTAAAAACCATGGCAAAAAAATGGCAAAATAAAGTTAGAAAATCAATTTGTAAGAGTTTTAAAGGATCAAATAAATATTTTAGAGTTGAAAAATTATATCTTTCATGTGTAGGATGCATCCAGTCCCATCGGGTGTGCCATTATGTGATTTAGTAATTTGACTCAAGAGAGGATGGTTAGTATGGTGTTAGTTTAAAATAAAAACAAAGTGAAATAAACACACTAATAACATAATATCTCTATGATTAGACACTAGGGGAGCTTAATTAACAAGATAAAATGATAAACACAACTAAAAATCAAGGAATCAAATGCAAAAATTCCTTCACCTTCCTTAGATGCTCTAAATGCCTTTGTAGTAGTGGCTTGCTTAGCTTGTGCTCATGAAGTCCTTGGCAATAGAAGTTTGGATACCTCCATCTCTCCTTGACACCTTTGGCTTGTAACTTGGCTTGGAATCAATTTTGAATTATAAATTTTCATAATCAAGTCCTTGAATATATTTGAGCATAATAATTTTGCACCAAAATATCTTAGAAATGATGTTCATGGCCTCTCTATTTATAGATTTTTGAAATTGATTAGAATCAACTAGAACCATCCATCTTGAGAATTAGATGTTTGGTTGAGGATTAATTCAATTTTTATAATTAATTTTTTAATTATCCTCATCATGGAATTATAATAAAGGTAAATTAAGAGGCATGGAGGGCATCATGGAAGACATTGATGAGGCATGGATGGCATGAATCTTGATATTTGTGGCATTTATGGCCTCGTGATGTCTTCTCAAGAAATGAGGTCACCTGATGATGTAAATATTCAATATTAATTTTTAAAAAAATTATTCAACAATTTTCCATGGAGTTTTTTATTAGGCCTTGATTTGGGTTAATTAGCTCTTTGGCATGATTAAGCACTTTGTGCACAAACTACTCAAATTGATCAAAATGCCTTGTTATTGGTTCAAAATTTGACTAGATTAGAATTAGAAGTTCATGTCAAATGCATTGTAACCATATTCCCATTTAGGATGTTAATAACAATAAATAATGAATTCATGTGCCTTGTGCAAGATATTTGATAGGAAAGAGCAATCCAGAGCACCCAAGTGCAAATTGGCATTTTGACTCGAAATGATTTGATCAAAGTTAGCTGACCCATAAATTGTATTACCCCATTTAGGGATACCCTAGCCAAAATCAACACTTGAATATGTCAATTTCACATCATTTATCATGTTTTAATGTTTTTAGGCTAAATTATGTGTTTTGGGTGGGAATTAGCCAAAAGCCTAATTGGGGGTCATCAATGACCAGTTTTAGGTGTCTACATTACATTCTTCCCAATGTGGTTTAGTATGTTCTACATTCATTTACCATCATTTTCCATTCATTTCCCATCATTTTATCATTCACTTTCCATAAATATTTTGGTTTTAACATTGCCTTAACAATCCTAATTTGATAATTTTTCTAGTTCCTTCATTACTACTTTAACCATCATATGCACACACACATTGATTATATTGTTAGTCTTGTATCCCTAGGGTTTATCAAATGTAGGTACTACACCCTCCATGATCAAGACTAGGATGTTTTCATGCAATCATTTAGTGTAAAGGTAAGTTAAGGTATGTATATGGTATTTTCATTTACTCTCATTTTATTTTAGTATTAATTTGTGTATGTCATCTTTTAGTTATCTTAGTTTCATGTGTTTCTATGTTCTTTCTCAAAGCACTATCCCATATTAAACTCAAGTGGCATGTGATGAGATTCAAGTAGGGAATATGTATACATAGAATATTTTCAAACTTTACCACTTACTAACACTTTCTATCTTGTAGGAACTTTTTGAGTCTCAATCTCTCTGAGTGTACACCCTAAGGGGTGCATCAAGAAATGGATGGGAAGATCATTGGTGCTTCATAAGATTATTGTCCTTTTTTCCACTTGTTATCTACACACTTATCTCTTAAAAGACATTCCCCTAATATTTTCCTCCCATTCTTCACCCTCTTCTAGTATTTTACCACCTTCTTTATCCCTTTCCCTAACCTAAATCCCTTTTTAGATGTTTACATGACTAAGTCATCCAGGTCGACTTAGTATTATTATTTATAAAGCTTACTAAAATTAATTCAGCCATGGCCAACATATCTCATTAACTAGTAATGTTTTTTCCAATTTCAATACTAGGTCAACTAGGTCGACCTTGTTGATTAAAAATTTTGGAAGGGTTTAGTGTTAGATCCACCTATATAAACACATTCATCTCCATCATTTATCATGAAGATAAAAAGTAATATATATTATGCATTTTCTTATCCACCATTCTAATTGAGGAGAAAGCTTAGGGTTTCATCCTTTCTTTGGAGATATAGATTTTGTCTTTTGGAGAAGTCTTTTGGATGCATTGATAGGTTATGTATTTTAGATCTAATTTATCCTTGTCATCCTTACATACCATAACAACCTCTTACAAATCACCTTGGCCAAGGGAGAGATTAAGGTTTGACAGGTTAGTCTTTAAACATAATTATTCCTAACCTTGTTCCTCTTTTATAAGAGTAAATAGATATGCATTTTCACTTCTCTTAAATACATTAGGATTTTTTATACATTAACATGAATATATGTCTTCTATGCATGTTTAAGTTTAGTGTTTATTACCCTATTTTGTGCCACAAGTGTTTACTTTTTATTAGTTTAGTGAATATGAAAACATAGGACCCAGTTAGGGTTATTTCATAATTTTTATTTACTAGAGGATTTGAAACACTTTTTAGTGATATTATTGTGGTAAGAGATCCCTTGATTAGGTCTAGTAGATCCATACTAGTCATGACCCTGATTATCTAATGTATCTCCAATTAGAAGTGTAAGTAGGATCTATCTTCCCCAAACTAGGATTTATTTTAGATATGTTGCATTTCCCATTGCATACATAACCCATGAAATATATTCCTCACTAAACCCAAAGGCAATAAAAAAATCTTCATGAAACCCAATTAACTCTATCATAGGCCTTAGTAATGTCTAAATTTAACAACATACCTAATTTATTTTTGGACTTAAGAGTATATAATATTTCATGTATCATTATTACTTCATCCAAACTCTATCTATTACTGACAAACCCACATCTATTTAGCAAAATAATCTTAAAATCATAATCTTTAATCTTTTAATAGTTACCTTTACAATTATTTTAAATACAAAATTACATAAATAAATGGGTCTCAAAACTACATATGTGGTCAAATTTGGATTTTTAGGAATCAAAATAAATTAATATGTATTTAAAATCTAATAATACTTTCTTTGATTCCATTGACTCACTAACCAATCCTATTAATTCCTTCCCCATGACATCCCAAAATCTCTAAAAAATATCCATTAGAAAACCATTTATGTTCAATGCCTTGTCTAGTTCCATTAGTCATAGATAAATCTTAACCTATTCTTAATTAAAGGGTTTCACTTAATTCCATATTTTGTCTTTCTAAAATTATATTAGGAATTTTTGATATGAATCTATTTATCCCTAATTTATCCTATGACCTTCCTCTTATAATAAATTTTTGAAGAAGTCAAATTCTAAAATTTTAATTTACTTATGTTCCAATAAAACTTCTCCATAAAAATGTTTATTTAATATAATATATTCACTTTCTTTTGAGAAATAATTGACTAATTAAATAATTTTATATTCTTTTCTCCTTTAATCCATGATTATCTAGATTTTCACTTTAAATAAATCTCTTCCCTTAGATAAACTTCATCTAATTTTCCCATAAGCTCATCTTCCTTTTGAATTCCTCTTGAATTTAGGTTAGGTCCATATTGGCACATAAATTTATAATAAATGAGCTATTTTTTTAAAATATTGAACCATTAACCCCTGAGGACCCTAACGAGTGAAAAGGCCCCATAACCCAATAAACATACAATGTACATTTATGGGGAAACCACCTATAGACATTTAAATTTCACCATTTAGTGTCAACATTAGATTTGACATGCTATCTATTCTCATTCCATAATTACAATTTGAATTAACATCAATTTTCTCAAAAATTAAAACAATTTATTAATTCCTAATAAATTAATTATAAACATGCAAACCTATTTTCCTCTAAAACTAATTAAAATATATATTTTTCATCTCACCCAAACATTCTCCATATTTGTCTCAACCATGTGTTGACTCATCTAAAAACCTTCCTCAACTTCCTCAACTACCTCATGATTCATCTTTAAACATTTTAACTTTTAAAGCTGACTCAACCCAACTAACTTGACCCATTCGTGCTAACTCACTCAACTAATTCCTCTTTCTTCTCAACCTATAAAATTGGTCATCATCCTTAGGATGAGGAATATTTAATCATCATTGATTATTTAAATAATTTAATGAGTTAAAATAATCCTCAACCATATGATTAACCTATCATAAGACTATAAATTGATGTGTAATCATCATTTTCAATCGTCCACCTTCAAGATAGCAAAGTATTATTAAATTATTAAGAAAATTCAAGAAAATCAAAACCATCAAAAAACTCTTGCATAAAAAATATCTACATAATTCTCTTTTATTTGGAAAAGGAGTTTAAAAACCATATTAACTTTAAATATCAAATCCACCATTGATCACACAATGGATAAGGTGATGAAATTGCATCATATTGTTTAAGTTTCTTTGTAATTTTTATCTTATTTGTTGTTATTTTTTCTTTAAAGTTAAGTTTAGAATAGTTTATATTATTATTAATTTGTATATGTTTTCTTAAGCTATCTTTCATTCTATATTTTAAGCTTATACATTATGGCATGCCCAATTCCCTCATATTTTACATCATAGGTGCGTCTAAGAAGTCACTCACCTATTTTTTATTGATATTTTTGTACATATACATTCAAAACTTGTCTTGAAAGTTTTCTATTTATTGTTCTAAGTTGTTTTCCTGAGTTTTTAGCTTTTTATTCATGAACCTAAAAAACAATGAATTTGTCTTATAGAACAAAAAATTCATCCTTCATAACAATGAATTCATCTTTCATAGCAAAAAATTCATTACATAAAATAATGAATTCATTTCTGAGCTATTTTTCTTTACTTTTTTATAATTTTTTTTCCTAACAATTGTTATGTGTTTTTCGATTTATTAAACCTTTATGTTGATGCTTACTTTATATTTTTGTCTTCTATTTAACTCATTTTTTTTTGTAACAACAAAATCATTACAAAGTTTGCTAATATCATTCTGGACTTTGGTGAAATCATTATGAACTTTAGTGAAATCATTCAACACTTTGATGAAAACATTCTAAACTTTGGTGAAATTATTTAACACTTTTGTGAAATCATTCTAACTTTGGAAAAATCATCTAAAATAGTAGTGAATTTGTTGAAAATAACAAAATCACTATGTGAGTATTTTTTTTAATTTTTTAATTTTCTATTTTTGATAACTATTAACTAATTCATTGTTCTCTCTAACTATGGAATAGTGAAATCATTCTAGAATCTTGATTTTCTATGTTTTTTATCTTTTATCTTTTTTTTTTACTTTTAAGGTTTCCTCAACCTTTCAACCATACAAAATACTTCTAACACTTTATTTGTATGTCTCTAGTTAAAGATAAAGCAGTAAAAAGTTATCCAAATCAAAATTTAACTTGTTTTTAATATTTTTCCTTTTTTTATAAATTATGTAGCTTGTTTCTATTTCAACATTTTCATTTTTATTACTAATTATGAAATATTTTGTTTTTTAGAGTTAATTAATCTTTCATTTCCAAGAAATTTATGTGTTTTGATCTTTTTACATATGCTCTTTTCCATGGAATTACATTGGTGATGATACTTACAAAATAAAAAACAACATTTGCAAATTCTATTACCCAAGACCCACTTGAATGTATGCTCTTCTCTTGGCATGACATTGGTGGTGATACCTGAGAATCAGAGGCAAGAGTTAGTATTATTTTATTTTTAATTTATTATGGCCTCTATCGACCATGGATTTCACCATCATGCAATAGGTCAAACCCCATTACTAGTAGGGTATATAATTTGAGTTATATATATCATTATTGACTAATTGATGTTTTGTTTTAAGAATGACATGAAGTGACGGGATTCCACTCTCTAATACCTATCCTTACACAACATGAATCAAAGTTTGGTTTTTCTAACATCAACAAACTAAAATTTTATGGATGTGTTAGGCACTTTGGGATTACATCCATTTTTGCGCTTTTATAAAATCAACTTATTCCATATTTTTGGGCCTCATTGTACCAAATATTATATAGAAGACTCCCCTAGATAATATTATTTAAACCTTAACCCTAAAAAATCCATTCTTATGATCTAACTTGTAGTTCATTGAATAATGGTTAAAATTGATAAGATACTTTACATGTACCCTTGAAATGGGCTTAGTGGGATATGGGAACAATAATATCCTCCATTTTTAGTGACTTGAAATATTAATCCACAACCAATGCAATAGACAAGCAAGTGACATAGAAAGACTATGGTTATTCAAGTCCTTTTGCATAGATTTTTTCCTTTTTTGTGCAATGCATTTATGTTTAGATTAAAACTTGGTTTTTTACTTCCTTATGATATACCATGTGCTGAAAACATTTATTGAAACAAAAAGTATTTTGATTATTGAAATAAGTCATAATATAAAAATATTTAAACATTACAATTTTAGTATAAAACAATCAAAACTCAAAATAATCTTGTTTTCAATCAATTTTTCATTACTTTGGTCTTCTATTTAGATTCTAGTTCCAAAAATTTTATATTTTTTTTATTCAAAAAATTTCCTTTAGAAATGTCACCTATCACAAGGCACATGGTTATGTTGAATAATACTTGGTTAAGGGATGAGACTTTTGGCAATGACCCCTTTTAATTTGGTAGTCAAGAAAATTAAGGTCACCATGTTGAGATTAATAAAATCCATGATAATGAATAGGATGGAAAAAATTATCAAGGTGAGGTTATCCCTAATGCCATTTTGCCTCCTCTTCCATTTAATCAATACAACATGTCTAACAAGAATGAAGTTTAAATTCAAGCTTTGAGCTGGAGGTCCAAACTCCCATCTAGTTTTGATGTTAAAATATACAAAATTTAATTGATAGGAGAGAGTTTTCATCACCAATTCAAGACCATCCCACATTTCAAATATATTTAGATGCTATAAATGCTCTCATTGGTTCCTCCAATTTCAATCCCAAAGTCTCTAAATATAAATTAAAATCCATCCTTAATGAGGAATCATCCTAAAAAAATCCATTGGTTTTCTATGGAATCTTATACCAATCAAGTCAACCAATAGATTTAAAATCTCTAAGCCAATCAAACAAATAATCCTTTAGTTGAGACAATTTCCAACATAGATCTAAGTTTGAGTGTGAACCCAGATTCACCCTCATTAATAAACCAATCCAATCCAAAATTTAATACTCATTCAAGTTTACCACACATCCAATCCAAACCAAACTTAAATACTCATTAATGTTTACCAAAAATCAACAAATCTCATCCTAACTTGAATAATTATTCAAGTTTACCAATCAACATCAATCAATCCAATTCAAACTTAAATATTTATTCAAGTTTACCAAACAACAATCAATCAAGTCAAATTTTAATACTTATTCACTTGTTCCAATCAATCAAAATATAAACTTCCATAGTTCACCCATCAATCATACTGATCTAAATCAAAATTTAAACTTGAATGCTTATTATAGTTCACCCATCAATAACTAAAATCCAAACTTGAATGTTTATTCAAGTTTACCCATCAATTAAAATTTTTATTTAGGAAGCGTACCAAATCAATTTTCAAATACAAGTTATTTTCAGGGTTAGAACCATTACATTCAAATCAAATACACGCTACTACAGATCCATTCATCCACTCTAATTCAACCTTAAATCAACATCAAATATTTAACTCCAACACTCATTGAAATAAAAAATGACATCCTTTTCTAAATCTAAACTTGAACCAAACTAACCCAAATCCATCACATCAAACCAACCTCAATTCATTAAACTTTACAAATCAACTTCACTACTAATCCAAATCAAACAAATCCCAATTTCACCACTAATCCAAACCAATTAAAACCTATTTTTTCCACTAATACATACACCTTAACCCAATCACATGTTAATACCTATTTCAACACATTTTCCAACCAATTAATTAATAATCCATCCCATGATCAACATTCATTTTCATAAGATAACACTAATTCAAACTTATTTCTGGGTCAAACTTAAAAAATGTTTACCTCTTCAAACTAGAGTAATCAATTATCACTGCACTTAATTCAAGAGTATAAAAATATGAAGGATAAAGTCCAAGGCTTTCAAGATAGTTCCTTTTAAAGGAAAAACAATATAAGTTTGAAAAAAAAATTCCCTATCCATATGTTGTAAACAATATGACAAAACCTTTTATAACACATTTTAAACTCTCTAAATTTGATAATTACAAAAGCAAGGGTGATCCTAAGGAACATCTTAAATACTTTTATATGGCATGTGTTGATGTTGCCTATATTTATAAATACATGTCGAGACTCTTTCCACATATTCTATGGGTCAAGCCCTAGAATGGATCTCACGTTTACCCAAAGGATGAATATAGACCTTTGAATACGTATCCAAAAAGTTTATATGTAATTTCTCATATAATGTTGAAAATGAATTTACCACACTTGATCTATATAACACTGAACAATGTAATGGTGAAAACTTTGCCTCTTTCTTAGAATATGATGGTCATTGGAAAAAAAAAATTCATGGTCTTTTCATAAAAAATAACTCATTGATATCTTCATGAAAAACCTTAATTTGAAGCTAGGTCATCACTTGAAACTTCTTTATCCAAATTCCTTTGATGAAATCATTGAAAAGGGAGTTTAAATTGAAAAAACTTTAATTACTAAGGGTGTTATTAAAATTTTCAAACATGAAAAAAATCCTTCAAACCAAACTAAAAAGCCTAAGTTTTTTACCAAAAATGAAAAAAGTTGTGGGTGATGGTGTGGTCTATGTAAATCAAGTTTTATACCTATAAAAATTACATCAAGTTAATTCACAACCCATAAACAACATCAAAGTACCCAATGGACAACAAAAATAGTAAAATTTCAAGTGTAATTTCACCTAATTAGGATATTCTTATGAATCATTTTTTCAAAAGTTGGCCCAACCAAACATGATTATGTGTCCTAACACCAAACCCTTAGGAGAAAATTCTCATAAACCTAATTGGTACCATGAATAAGAATGTTGTGAGTACTATAGTATTAAGAGACACTCAACCAATCTATGTATGAGGCTAAAAAATTATGTCCAAGATCATATAGATAATGGGGACATAGCAATTATTATTTAACCATCCACCTTATCTAATAATCAAAAGTGTGTCATATATAAAGATCCATTTAATAAAGACAAGAAAAGTATGTTAAGTAAAAATAAGAATAACGTCAAGCAAGTAATGTCAATCAGACCAATCACCCTTTTGAATCCATAATTAGGTGTGTTTATTACATAAACCATCATGATTTTATCATTACTTGAAAATCCCAAGATTACACCATTACTACAAGGTGTGCCAATATTACCATCCTTAGTGATTCTTCATCTAATGTTGAGATTAAGTACAATTTCATAGACCACCTTGTGAGGGCACAAAATCACATATCCATTTTAGATATTTTAAATACTTTTCTTGTTTATAAATATATCTTGTATAAATTCCTACAAGTATCAAGTGTCCCTAAAGACAATAATCCATCAAATTTCCAAGAGGCACTTAGAAATTTATCCACTAACAATCAAGTCACTTTTGATCATTCTAATGTCTCTCCTATGGAATTTATATATAATTTACCTTTGTATATAAAAGTCATAATCTCTAGACACAAATTAAAAATTGTGTTTTCTTAATCTAACTTGCATTCTATATTTTACACTTTTACACCACCTAAGAAAAAGGACATATAGGAATGAGAGAGAAAAGGTGAGGGTGACATAGAATAATAATATAAAATTTAACAATAAAACCTAACCTAGGCCACTAGTTAAAAAACAAATGAATATGATAAAATAATGAAAATTTATGACTAGTAATTTCCCAAAGATCATTTTAAGGGTTTTTTAGTAATATAAATAATTAGATTTACACTAAATTATGACACAAATACGTGATTAATTTTAACTAGGCTAAATAACATATGTAATTTGATAATATAAGCCTAATTAATTAATTATAAAATTAGAGATGGGTGAAAATGTAAGGTTTAGGTGTAACATATCTATTTCATCATTAAATATAGTGACAACCATCATAATTTGACTCTGGAAATACATGACCAAAAGTATAGAGATCTCACCCATAAAAATCATAGTGATCAAAGCTGTATGTTTGGAACATAAATTAAACTCTAAAAATTATCTAAAGAATTAATTATTCTCATAGTAGGAAAAAAAACATTATTCTTTTTTATGATTAACATTTGAAATTAGCCACCCTCAAATCTCTCCTATTCAAAAAATTAAATAAAAATATTATTTTATATTTTTAAATTTTACCTTTAATGTTTATTTTTTAAATTTTCAATAATTATTATCAATTAGAAAATATTTATAGTGACCACATCATAAATAAATAATTAAATTTTAAAATGTGAGTTTCAATGATTAGTCATCCACTTTTTTAAAAAAATGACCCTTTTTTTATAATAAGAAGTTACCCATTTTATAAACAATCACCTCCCATTAAAAGAGAATGAGAATATTATACTTGTTTAATAAATACCAATTAATTTATAATAATAATTTATCCATTAACCCCCATTGTTTTTTTAGACATAATGGGTTCTATTTTTAAGAGAGAGGATCAATCAGATTTGGTGCCCCCTCCTCCATGATTTTTCAAATTGAACTTTGACAAGGAAACTAGAATAAACTACTGTAGGAACATCAGTTGAATTTCACCTATATTATGTAAATAACACAAATTACACTTTATAATAGTTATTTTTTTAACTAAAACGGGGGTTAAAATTTATTAAGAAACCAAGCAAAAGCCAATTACAGTTTTTTCTCCTGATCCACCAAATGGACCAGCTTTTGATACAAATTCAAAGGAAGGAGATTCTCCTCCGTAATTCTCCAATCTGCCCCATTCTCCGAGGCCCACTTAGCTAAGCAGTCCGCTACCTCATTCCACTCCCGTGGGATGTGTTGAAAAGAAATCTCATTCAAAGAAGAACTAAATTGTTTAATCTGCTGGATAATAACTTGTAAACTCCAATCAGTCTTACCAGAATTGCTGTTATTTAGCAAATTAACAACGACTTGTGAATCCGATTCATAGATGACATTACGATGGCGCTCTCGACAACAGCTTTCAACCACCTCAAGAATGGCCTCAGCTTCCATCTGGTTATTAGTATAACAGCCTTTGTAAATGGAAAACAAGAATTTAATGTTGCCTACACTGTCCCGAGCAATGCCCCCAATACCCGCAGCACCTGGGTTCCCACGAGAAGAACCATCTGTATTAATTTTGATGCAATCTTTGTCTGGGGGCATCCAATGCCCAGCTCTGTTGACCGGCCGCACCAACTGGCTCCTTCCCTTTGGCAGAACAGAATTCTTCCTTCCCACGCCATTGCTGGGGACGTCAATTCCCAGGCATCCAAGCACATCAGCAGCAGCTTGTTCCACTTTATCTTCTAGCGCAGACTTGGCAAGGCAC
The DNA here is from genome assembly GCA_037957365.1 of Torreya grandis. NCBI lineage: Eukaryota > Viridiplantae > Streptophyta > Pinopsida > Cupressales > Taxaceae > Torreya > Torreya grandis. Next base: position 1,824,877 of record JARHVA010001861.1, read on the forward strand.
GTTTCCTGCAGCGCGCTAGCAATCTTGCTCCACAGCTGCCTAAAATCCATCCAAGCACCTCTGAAGATGCGTCTATTCCTCTCCAGCCATAAATTCTAGAGTATGAAGGATGGTCCCACCGCCCAAGCTGTCTGTAACATGGAATTTTTAAGAGGAGCATGGCCCAATCAGGCCCAAAATTCGTTAACAGAGGACACATGTCTGCAAGGGGTTCTCCACGCGCTCCACCACAGGTGCCAAACCTGCTGTGCAAATGAACACTGAAAGAACAGATGGGCCACTGTCTCCTCATTGCTAAAACACAGCACACAAATAGACGGTCCCTAAAATCCTCTCCGACAGAGATTATCCCAGGTGAGACATCTATTGTGCGTGAGGAGCCAGAGGAAAAAAATACATTTGGGCCACGCCATTCGATTCCACACTTTCGTTACCCATTGAAACTGCCCAAACTCTCTAGTTTGCTTAAGCAAAGTCTTGTAGCCAGCAGCTACAGAGTACTTACCTGTTGAGTCCCCATTCCAGGCCAATTCATCACATCCTTGCAGCGTTCCACACCTTCTAGTTTTCAGGATAAGGGCTAATTCATCTCTCTCCTCTGGCGAGCCTCCAGGCGGCCAATCCGAGGAATGTTTCCACCTGAAACCAATGGTCGTTCCTATGCTATAAGGTTCTTTGTAGTGCCTTACCTCACTCCACCCTGCCAAATGAAAAGAGTTCGCCAAGGTTTGGAGATGCAGATGGGACTGTAAAAGTGGGGGTATCCCATCCCATGAGTCCAACCAGAAAAGAGCCTCAGATCCACTACGGCACATCCAGAATAAGCCTTACTTTACCAGTTGTGCTCCATGCTTGAGGGTCTCCCATATCATAGACCCTCTCCCCACAAGAGGCAATCTAGAAATATCATGAATATTAATGTCTGGAAAGTATTTGGCTATCAGGATACGAGCCCACAAGGCCAAATGATTAGTGCACCACCTCCAATAAAGCTTGGCAGCAAGGGCAATGCTAGCCACACTAGCCGAGCGTAATCCCAGACCACCTTCCTGCTTAGGTCTACACACCATGTCCCAGTTGACAAGACTCCATTTAGAAGACTGCAGATTACCATTCCACAAAAATTTCCTAGACAAAGCATCATATTCTTCAAGAAAGTAGGCAGGGGCACACTGAACCATGCTCCTATATATTGGTAAAGCCTGAATAACCGATTGTAACAAAATCACCCTACCTGCTGTAGATAACCATCTATAAGTCTAGTGGCTTACCTTCTATCTCAGCTTGTCTAGAATGTTCTGCCAAAATAGCCTAAGTTGGCATCCCACAACAATAGGAACACCAAGATAAATCACTGGGAGGGCTTGTATCTGAAATCGAAGAATTGTGGCTATTCTTGTCTGGATAGACTCAGGAGTGTTGAAAAAGTAAATAGAAGACTTATGCTCATTAATCTGCTGTCCTGAAGCCGCCAAATAATTATCAAGAGTGGTGTGGACAGCCTTAGCTTCTTTGATCCTAGCTTCTCCAACCAAGATAGTGTCATCAACAAATTGAAGGTGGGATAAGGTGGTTATTCTGCCCTCCCACTTCCATCCCTGAATAGCATTCTGAGAGACTCTATATTTGAGGAACCATCCAAGCCCTTCCGCCATGAGGATAAACAAGTAAGGAGAGATTGGGTCCCCTTGCCAAAGCCCTCTAGAAGCTCCGAAAAGCTCCGTTGGTGCTCCATTAACAAGAACAGAAAAGGAAGGCGTAGTGATACAGCTTAACACCCACCTAATCCAATCCTCTTCGAACCCAAAAGCTGAAAGAACCTTCTTCAAAAACCTCCAGCTAACCCTATCATAGGCTTTAGCAAGATCAAGCTTGATAAACATAGCCTTCTCATGTGAACCTTTCATGGAATGAATAGCTTCTGAGGCTATCACAACTCCATCTATAATTTGCTTACCTGCGACAAAGCCTCCTTGTTCCTCCGAAATAAGATTGGGAAGGAGCCCTTTCAGCCTTTGCGCTATGAGCTTAGTAACCACTTTGTAGACAACATTACAAAGCACAATGGGTCTATACATATCAAGCTTATTTGCCTGCTCCTTCTTTGGGATTAACACCAGGAAGGTAGCATTCAATGCCCGCAGCATTTCTTTGTTAGAATAGGACTCCTGTATAACACTTAACAGGTCTTGCTTAATTATATCCTAGAAGTCTTGGAAAAAATCAGCAGGAAAACCATCAGGTCCAGGGGCTTTACCTCTCTTCATACTAAACAAAGCTTCCTCCACTTCAGCCATGCCAATCGGACACAAAAGATCTTCATTCATTCTATCATCCACCAAGGATGGAATGCAGGACAACACTTCATTTTCTGCCCCTTCATCTACCAAAGTGTGACTGTCAAAAAGATCTGAGAAATACCGGACAGCTTCTCTGCTAATATCCTGAGAGGAGGAGAGGTGAGTTCCATCCTAAGTGATAAGAGAAGTAATAAAATTACCATTGCACCTCCCTTGCACGGATTTATGAAAAAAGGCCGTATTCTTATCTCCTTCCTGTAGCCAGTCAATGCGCGCCTTCTGCTTCCAGTAGATCTCCTCCCGAAGTTCCCACTCCACAAGCAAAGTGGCCGCTCTAACTTTGTGGAGGCGAAGGTCTTCCGAGAGTCCATTCTCTCTTATCTGCCTGGTTATGCCGTCCAACTGGTCTTGTGCAATCTTCTTCTGACTCTGTAGATTTCCAAAACAAGTCCTATTCCAAATCTGTAATTTCCTTTTAACAAACTGAAGCTTTTTTAGGAAAGAGTACATGGTAGTGCCGTAAGGCGGGCTTCCCTGTCTCCACCATTGACCTATGAGATCGTAAAGAGAAGGATCCCGCAGCCACATCAACTAGAATTTGAAAGGGGGTTTTTTAGGACTCCCAATCTGACCTATGGAAAGTTTAATAGGCCAATGGTCCGAGCCCCTCCAATCTAAGATCTCACATGTGAGAGTGAAAGCACTGGATTGCCAGAAAGAAGAGACTAAAAACCTATCAAGACGTTCAGAAATTGCATCATTACCTGTTCTTCGGTTGCTCCAAGTAAAAAGTCCATTGGACGGTTTCACATCGGAGATGCGAAGCCTTTCCATATGCTGGCACAGGCACTCAGAAGAGGCACCTAAACAGTTTAGTCCACCACGCTTCTCTTCCAGGCTAATAACAGCATTGAAGTCCCCAGATACTATCCATGGTAGAAAGGGAAAACATTGCCTGATGTACCGGATATGTGCCCAAAGCTGCTGCTACCCAACAATGTCAATAGGGGCATAAACTGAGGTAACCAAGCATAACTCCCCGGTCTCCAAAGAAGATGCCACCATTGACAAGGCCGAGGGATAAGAAATCCAGTGTTGTGGCAAAATTCTCCTTTGGTCCCATCCCATAGCAAGCCCTCTCGAGCTGCCTTTAGCTCCCACACATTGCCATTGCCCAATCTGCCAAAAATTTGGCATACAAGCAATAAACGACTCAACTGAAAGTTTCGTCTCCTGGATACAAAAAATGTCCGGAGAGTGATCCCAAACCAAATTGCGAATAGCTTTTTGCCTGGGGTAGCTATTCAAACCCCATGCATTCCAAGATAGCACTATCATTGGGTGGTTTGGGGGAAGTGATCTTCCATGGTCTTAACCACCCCAGATTCCACCAAATGATCACCTGTAATTTTGAGTTTATCCTGGTCTTTCCTCCTCCCAACCTTAGGAATACCAGAGGATGTGGCTTTTTTGAATTGTTTCTGACTTAGCCCAAGGGCCAGAACAGAATTTTTGTCCTTTTTCCAAGCATCACCCTCCTTCACCAAATCGGCCCATTTGACTTCTTTCTCCTTAATTTCAGTCACATTCAATAGTTGTCCTTCCTCTAGACCTAGAGGTTCTGCTGGGAGTGTTTGGTCCATCCTATCTTGGTCTTCCATGGGTTCTGGACAATGCTGCTGCTGCCCTGAAGCTTCCCCAAGAGCCTGAAAAGGAAGACCCTCTTCCACAACCATATTATCAAGGGCCTCGAATTTTTTAAAACCCTGCTCCAAATGCCTTTCAACAGCCCCTCTCCTAGGTCCACGGCCTCTAGCCCACTTCCTGACTGGAGTAAACTCCTCCACTCCACTATTAAAGGGATCAGAAGAGTCCTGCACCACATTTCCAATAGCAAGATTTTTACCTTTACTCATGTTGTCCTGTAGGGCTTTGGTTTTTTGACTCTGAGCCACGCTCCCAGGCAGCTTATCCACAGATACTGAAGAAGGCTTTGAGCTCTCTGACATTGGTCCTTTATCTTTGGCAGCCAGAGGGCATTGTCTATGGAGGTGTCCGTAAACATGACAGATTCTGCATCTGAAAGGAATGGACTCATAGTCAATCTGCTGAATCCATGTCAGGGAACCCAGACAAATCTCCAGGGAATCAGGAAGAGGTTTTGATAAATCCATGTCCACACACACCCGAGCATATGTAATGACTTTCTTGTCTAGAGATTGATGGGCTATTGCTGTTGGGGTTCCGAGCAAAGCCGCTATTTGTTTGAGAATGTCTTCCCGCCAGAATTCCAGCGGCAGCCGAGGTAGCCTCACCCAAACCGGGACACACGCTGGGATTTCCTCAGCCGTGTTGAAGCCCACATGCCAAGGTTTTAGAAAGAGGCCCACCCGTTCATAGAAGTAAGGCCCTCCTTCGAAAATCCAATTACGATCCGCTACAGAGGAAAAACTCACCAGAAAGTAGTTGTTTGCTGCCAACATAATGTCAAAATATCCATCAACTGCCCAGGAGCGCCTGATCCACGCTTCCAAGGCCGGCTGGGGGATTCTAATTCCCAAAAACTTGCAAATTAAGGTATGTGAGGAGAGATATTCAATATCCTCCTGAATTGTTTCCTGTGGGATAATTAAAATTGGCCTGTCCTGCCTTCTGAGAAAACAACCATTCACCTTATTCAGTTTTACCTTTTTGCCAGAGTAGAAAGCCGTCTTGGCTTCATCTCATCCTCCCACGCCCACTCCAGCCAAACTGGGAACTGTTGGCGGGTCGCCAATCACCTGGTCTCCTCCGTGCCCTTCCCCGTGCCCTTCCTTGCGCACAGCCATCACCAAATATCATTTCATATGCACTTTATAATAGTTATTAGGAGGTATATGATGTATTATTTTATCTATAATAAGTCTTGAAATGCTTATTAGATTTTCCCTTCAAAATGAAGAATATGAAAATTTGAACTACTTATGAAGGTTTATAAGGATTGAGATGAGTTGTAAAGGATTTGAACCATTGAGAATTGCCCTAATAGGAATAGTTACATATTTTAATTTATTATAAATTCAAATCATATCTCAATCCTCATATATAAACTAATTCTATGTTGTAAGAAACTACAATAAGCATGTTTATTAGAGGTAAGGGTGAAGAGAGAGTTTTATGGTCTATTTCAAGATAAAAACCAAATAAAAACATATTAATATAAAGAGATGAGATTTTATGTAAAATATATGAGTCCAAATAAAATAAACAAACAATCATAATTTAAAATCAAAAGGAGTGATTGGCAGAGAGGGGTGAAGAAGGCCTTTAGGCTTGTGTTATATAAATAAGAATGTGTAAAGTGATCAATAAAGGAAGTTTATTTGATGTTAAAGGTATATTTCATAGATTAAAAGTTCTTAATAAAATTTTTTATATTTATTACATATTTTTATATTAATTTTAAGGTGAATTTTGACTGATAAAATATGGAAAAGGGTTTTATTGATAGTCTACTAGTATAAACATGGGTCTATGTGTATCGAAACATAGTTTTCTTGAAAAATAAGGGGAAATGAAGGTTTGATTCATTGCATTCATTTTATTATTACATTATTAAATAGTATTAAATATAGTTTGAAGTAAATTTTCACTTGATTCAAATTATATGTGGATGAAACCTTCAAAGACTATGTTTCTAAACATTTATAGTCCTTTTCAGTCACTTATAACACATGTGAAACATTGCATGGACTTGGATAATAGATTGTAAATGTAAGAGGATGTTTTTTAGGTCATATTTCAGCTGTTATTTTTATAAAATATTATTTTATATTTGTGAACAATCAATTTGAAGCTCTTAGGCTCTATGTGCACAATCAAACCCTATAACAAGGTTTTTAATGCTAAAGACCCATAACTTATATTTAAACTAGTGGAATATCATAAAAATCATAATTAAAATTTTATATAATATTTATAAGTTATTAAAATTGGTATCATGATAACATATAGCTTATTTCTCCTTTTATATAGGACTGTGTATTGTTACACTTGTAGGTATCTATCGATAAGACCATTAAAAGAAGAAATTTGACTGTTTTGCCTTATCGTCTAGGTCAAAACTTGATGTGAATGGTTTTTTAATTTTGTGTTCATTTAAAATAATGTTTCTAATATTATAAAATTTATTTGTGATCAGTTTAAGTCAAGATCCTTGAAGGAGTTAGATTAGGCCTATACAGACCTAAAGAGCAGAAGTTGTAAATGAGATTATTTTCGTTTGAGAAAACAATAATAAGATTGGTTTCTAATAATTTTGGATGATATAGAAAATGTAAAAAAATAATTTATGAAATATTTGAGGTTAAATTATATAAATTACACCTTTATAAAGATCTAAAGAGACCTATCTATAATACTATAGCAGTTCTTAGGATTAAGTCAAAAAAATTAACACTGAGGTGATCTAATTGGTATTTTGAGCTTGTGTAAATACACCTATGAGTACTATATCAATTATTTGATTTTTTTCATTGATTTATTATGTGATTAAGTTAATAAAACAAAGTGGTTTTATACCTCTTTATTAAAGAGGTAGAATTAGACCTAATATGCCTATTTGCAAACTACGTTTATTAGTTGAGTTTTGATAGTGGATATATTTATAGAATATAATAAGGTTGAATTAAATAATTATTAAAACCCTCATATATTTTTTCAAATAAATTAAAATGTGAATTTGGTTATGTTGGGAATTAATAAAGATGTTTTGAGGTAGATTATTAACTTGGGATTGAATACCCTATTTTAAAGTCATTGAAATTATCTTTTGATATGAATACAAAGATTCAAGAATTCAAGAAGAAACATAGATTAAAAAAAAGTAATTTGGTATTCAAATACCAATATAATAAGATATTATTTTATTACAATAAATTTTGTAAAGTGAATAATGGATAGGTTTAATGGAGTGTAAAGTGTTCTTGAATGGTAAATCTAAGCAAGTAAATAAAGGTATATAGATCAAAGTATCTTGGGATAGTGTCTAAAAGGTTTGAGATTGTCATTAGAACCTTGGGGATTCTATTGTTGGTTGTATAATCAAATATTTTTTTTGTTCCTTAACAAGAGTGTCTTCTAGGAAATTAGTGGTGGAACAAAAAATGAAGCAGTGGCTCATACCCTCACTCTTTTATTAGAGCTCCTTATCTAATGTAGAATATATAATGTCATGATTGAAGAAATTTTATGGCCTTGATCTAGTCCCTTTTCCACTTAAAATGATAAATCTTGGAATATTGATAACATACTATGGCAAGTTTGGCCTCTTTTAGACTCTTTATCGACATGTGAGGTGATTAACTATTTTATCGAAGCCAAATCTATTTTGGATCTCCTCACTAATAAAGAAATTATTAAATATAAGGATGTTTTCATCAACACTTGGCCTAGTCTAGACTTGTTGATTAGAAACTAACCCACAACAAGTATGGTGTTTTCTTCTTTCTACTTCCTTGAGATTTTTATTTCTTGTCTTTTTCATTCAAAGAGTCTACCTCCATATGAACTAATCTTTTCTAGATGATATGGTGGATTCATTTCACACAGAGGAGTAGTTTGAGAACTTTTATTATCTTATCAATTCTCATTATTTTCTCACTTATTCATGATTTGGTGGATGCGATTCTAGATTCTTCATGTTATTTAAGTGGTGTGGATATAAACATGGCCTTTCTTCTCTTTGATTAATGCACTTTATTTTTTAAAAAAATCTATGGAATTTACAAATCCTCCAAATCTAAATAAGATATCCTAGGATGAGGAAATAATGATTCTTTAACCTATCTTGTTAGTTCATGCCAAAAATTGAAAAATGTATTTTCAAAAAAATATTACAAAAGGTAGACTAATTTTTTTCCCTAGGCCCATACAAAGAAAAACTCTCAAGAAATATAAAAAATCATAGGACATTTATAAAATAATTATTACATTAAACATATAGTTAATTTATATATTTATTCCATATTCTTTAATAATTTATTACATGTCTTGTGTGATCAAGAAGTTTCTTAATAGATTGTGAAAATGTTTGTTCACCCTAATTTTTGCAATGGGCTTTCTCAAGATTTTGATGTGGTGGATATGTTAATCCATACATCCTTAATATTTTTTGGGATTCATTATAATGGTTCACTTCCAATTCACATTTATATAGAGCTTGATGAATGGCTTTTGCGTATGGCTAATTACTTGAAGTAGGTGCAAGATTTCAATAGAGATGCTAGTTCATAAAAAGGAAAAATATTTCATATTATTTATTTAGATCATCTCCAAGATATTATGACTTTGATCAATCAAAAAAATTCCAACCTTATGAATGGCAAAGTGTTTATTGTGAGAAAATTCCTTAGGAGTGTCTATGCTAAAGGAGGGTCGATATCAAACATAAATTTTACTAAAGTAGATATCTATTCAAAAAATGTGGGAATTATGTTGATCGCATGTTATTAGACTAATTCAATCTATATGTGTAGGATATTAATAGAGGCTTGAGATACACCACACATTGAGGTTTTTTGTTAAAAAATATGAAAGGAATGCATCTTAATCCTTTATTCACCATAGGAAATGAAATAAGGTGTTATTTAAATAAAGGCTCCCCACTAGTGGTAGGATTATCAAGAGGGTTGGTAGATGTAGATTCAAACTAGTTGAAGTCATGGTAGTTTCTAGTCCATCAAATTATGAGTAGAGAAGTGGGGAATTTCATGATGTCTATTATAAGAGTTTGTCGAGTAGTAATGATGATTTACCTATTAGTAACCTAAGTGGCGTAAATGAATCAAGGAGTGGTAGAATTGGTAGATCTACTAATGAGTTGGATTGTTAGATTGTGTTTTAGTTATTTCAATTCTTATAGTGGTTATTCCTAAGAACATTTTTTGGGTGTAAGATTTTTATTTTGGATCTATTTTATTTTGTGAATGTAATATTTGGTTTTGATCATTTTGGTTTTGGGGTTTGTCACCTACCTTGGTTTCTATTGATGTAATTTTTGGCTTTTGTGGTTGTCTTGATTACTTATTTTGGAGTTTTGAAATAATGAAATCAAATTTTTGTATAAATTTTCAATATAATGAATGGGTAAGAGATCCCCTAACCCTTAATTACCTATAAAAAAAGAATTTACACATTTTAATAAAAATCACCTCCCATTAAAAGAGAATTAAAATATTACATTTCTTTAAAAAACAACCCTTCATTTATAATAAGAAGTTACTCATTTTTAGAAAAATCATCTCTAATAAAAAAAATGAGAATATTAAATTATTTTATAAAACAAACCTTATTTTCTTATAATAGGTTACTCATTTTAAGAAAAAAAACCTCCCATTAAAATAAAATGAAGTTAGTACACTTATTATAAAAATAAGCCTTTATTTATAAGTTATCTATTTTAATAAAAATCACCTCCCATTAAAATATAATGAGAATATTACATTTATTTATAAAATAAAACTTAATTTATAATAATAAGCTACCCATTTTAATAAAAATCACTTCCCATTAAAAGAGAATTAGAATATTACATTTATTTTCAAAACAACCCTTCATTAGAGTTAACCATGCAAAATGAGTCTACTTCTTGAGTTGTAAGGGAATTTCACGATGTGTAGTCTCTTCTTATATGCATCGGTGATTAAATTCCATGGTGGATTCTATGAGTCTGGGTTTTGTTTTCTCACTAATGAAATGAATTTAGGAAGATGATGAGTCTTGTTCAAGGTGTGAGACTCTTACTTTTAAATGTTTTCCTAAAAAATCATTTGCTCTTGCTTCTATTGTGCCTTAAGATCCAACTTATATATTTTAAGGGAACTATTTTTCTAATCTATTTCTCTTTTCATTTGGTAGATTTTGTGTATGCTTAATTTTGGTTTACCTCTAAATGTTTTGAGTGTATCTTATAGGGTTTGTCCCCTTATTTTTTAGGCCACCCCATCTCTTTCATCTCTAATATTTTCAGTTGGTTATGTCTCCTAGTTTTGATCTTATCTATGTATGGGCAAAGTCCCTTTAACCCTTTTATTAATTAAAAAACCCTCTATTTATAATAAGAAGTTACCCATTTTAAGAATAATCACCTCATGTTAAAATATGTTGATAATACTACATTAATTTATAAAACACATCTTCATTTATAATAATAAGTTACCCATTTTAATAAAATTAACTTCCCATAAAATATAATTAGAATATTATACTTATTTGAAAAATAAACCTTCATTCATAATAATAAACTACCAATTTTTTTGGTCACTAAATTCAAATTTAACTCACATCTAACCCAATATTATTCAAAAAATTTAATATTTATATATAAGTGGGATTATTTAATATGGTTAATGTGTAAGATAATAAAAAATAATAAAATTAAATGTTTTAACCATTAAAAAGTGAAAATTTTGAAAAAAAATTGTTATAAGAGGGCCATTACACTTAGCTTATTTGTTATGGAATATAAATATTGCTAATATCCAATAATCATGCTCATTTTTTTCTATGCCCTTAACCTATAGTGCATATATGGATATGTGTGGCCAACTTTTGGCTTACACATCTTCATATTGGTTTATTGTATTTCTCGATGTTCTTAGTATCGTCGACCTATGGAATAACCATGGTTAAGTAGAGTATATATATATGAGGTAGTGGTTATTATTTTATCATCATATTTTTAATTTTTTTCTTATTACATTATTATGGAGGTTTCCCCCTTGAAGTGGTTTAGTCATAATATTCAAGTAGTCTACTCTTTTGCCAATTGTTGTTGTGGATATACTTATTCTCTTCTTAATTTTTTCATATATAATTATACTATTGTGAATCATCTAAGTAATTTCCTTATAAGTGGTATGAGAACATAAATTTTGGAAAGTTTATATGATGCATTATTTTTAGATCTAGCATCATGAGAACTAGAAGGCTGAAAAAACATAACTTGTGATTAGGGAGGAATTGATTTTTTTCATCATCATAGTTTTATTTGTGATGTTTTTTTATAAAAAAGAAAAAAAAGTCTAGATTTTTTTTTACCTTGTGTAAATTAGTAGTCATTAAATTTATCTCTGTAAGATGATCACAATGGTATATTCTATTGGTACATTTTTTAGGGTAAAAAAAATTCAAATTTATGCCTAATAATATTAGATGGATTCATCTTGATGACATGATTGAAATGTTATATTCTACTGGTACATAATTTTTGGGGATAAAACCCTCTTAGGTTTTGTGCATGGCTGGTCCAAACACTCATGGATGTAGGAAAGGGTAAGAAACTCCAAAACCTCCTCACAAGAATGACATGGATTGTGATCCATCTATTTTGGAGGTAGTTCAATAGCTTAAGTTAGAGTTGTAGGGCATGATGAAAAAAGATGATTTTGATATGGTTCAAGGGGACATTATAGGTTTGACAGGGGACTTAGATAGTGTGACAAATAAAATAGAATAAATATATAGGAAATTGACTAAATTGTCACCTAAACTACTAAAAAATAATCCTCTACCACTTTAGTTTGATTCTCCTACTCCAAACAATACTAATACAAATTTTGGCCCTGAGCCAATTTTGCCAAAAGTGGACCTGTGCAAGTTTTATGGTAATGATCCACTCACTTATCTCGCTCAAATTGAAAATTTATTGTATCTACATCAAAATATATGTTTTCAAAAAGTGTTTATGGCCTCTCTCTATCTGGAACCTAAGCCATTCATTTGGTGTCATTGATTATGTGCTCAAAAGAAAAAGTATGGTGTCCCAATTTCATGGTCAATATTTTTTGAGGAGTTGAACCTCCACTATAACAAAAATTTCTTTAAAAATTATTTCAATTAGATAGAAAATTTGCACTAAAATATGACTATAAATGATTACATTAATCAATTTTAAAATCTCTCTTTATGTGTGGCAGACATCACTGAGGAAAATCTGATTGACCTATTTTTGGGTGACCTGAAAGATAACATCCTAAGTAATTTCCTTACATTTTTTCATGTTATGAATTTGATCACCTATATAATTAATTTCTTATGCTTTCCCTAGATTGGAATTAACACCTAAATATTAAGGAAAGAAAAATCTATTTGGGTCATATGTTGTGAGTTAGTTTGGATTTTAAGCATCATCTACTTATCGGGCCCCTAGATAATAAAAATGTCAAAAAAAATCATAATTGGAATAACTATATCATCATGATAAAATACTATTGTTTAATTTTGTGTGTCTTCCCTAAATGATTTATATAATATGAACATGCTTTCAATAATGATGAATCCTTTA
>JARHVA010001861.1:1842500-2007500 GCA_037957365.1 Torreya grandis
CCTTTAAATCTATTGTGGATGTCTCTATTAGGGCATTTTATTCTTTTTTTTACTCTAGGACAAGTTCTTAGTTACCTCAGTGACAAAAAAATAAGAAAAAATATTATTTTAATATTAATTCTTGTGAAAGTAAAATACTCTCAAAAATTATATTGCTAACCTTTTCTCTTATCTAAGAATATATAATTCTAGTGTGTAAGGTTGCACACACATGTAACCATAAAATATAAATGTGTACACATAACTCAAGTAGGATGTTTACACAAGTATATACATGTGCAAGGAGGGTTTTTTAGGTTAATATTTTTTTTGAGTAAGTATAAATATGCACCTTATTGAATTCCCACACCCAATGAAAAATATAAGGAAACATTGGACATCTAGGAAACACAAAAGGTATATCATTTACAACAAAGAACATATGTGATAAAGACAAAATGTTAATGGATATATAAAATTAAGGTGAAAAAGGGAGGATAGTAGTTTTCAAAGAACATGAAGTACAAAAATAATATGAAATTATCACAAAGTAGGGATGTCATTAGTATAAATAATGGGCCACAAATGGAAATCCATTGAGATATTTTAGGAATGAATTTACATATACATCAAGGTGCGGATTGTATACAAAATGTCATAATACAATTTGTAAAAAAGGGTTTTATATTATTTTATTACGTTATGTTATTATTTTTTCTTAACATAGTTGTCAAGATATAAGTTTCCATTTTTGGAGCTTAATTGAGACTGTAACAACTTACATGTTGATGTAATTGCACTAGTATGATATATTAATATGAATATCTTATGTAAAATATAATATCACGTTATTTTTTGTTAAATTCTTGTGTGTATCTTTATGTTATAATATATTTATTTTTGTATGTTAAATGGTAAAGTCTTACATGTCGACTAATGGTTTCCTACTATGTGTTATCTTAATAACCCAACCCAATAAGATCTAATAATATATCTTTTCACCTTGGGTGAGTGCTCAAGTATTACTCAAGTGATAGGCTAATATGGAGATATTGTCTCATTTTTTGGCTTGTGAAAGTTATGTAGGTATGATATGTAAGAATAATAAAAACCTCAACATCTTAGTTCAATTTTTAAGACCTTCATAAAATTTGTTGATGGAGATAGAATTAGAAAATAGTAAGAAGGATTTATTTAGAATCAACAAAGAATTAGTTTAAATAACTATAATTATATTTTGTATGCAATCATAAAAGTATATAATATATTATTTCAAATAATTGAGACTGAAATAATATATATGCCCTATGTATGACATTTATTTCATTAGGTTACTAGAACATCTATATTCAAAGATAGCAATCTATGTAGTGGGAAACATTATAATTTTTTGAAAAAATACCAATGGAATTGAGAAAGTAAAAACAATTAACTCTATATGCATTTTTTAGATGTGTGGTAGATAGGTACATTAGGAAGTTATCTGTTAGATTTATTGATTTACATATATTCCTACTCATAAGAATTGAAATATTAGTTTTTTTGTGAACTAAAAGGGTCATACACAGTTAAAATACCTCCACTAATAAATAAATTAATGGTAGATTTGGGTATTGAGACCTTGAGGATGGATAAGAAAAAATTGTCTATGCTTGGGCCAAGCAAAAGATAGAAAGAGGAGAAGAAAATTTACATGTGAAGCTAATAAAGGTGAAATAGAGAACTTTTAGATGATGGAATACCAATATTATCTAGAGACCAAAAGGCCCAAATATGATGAATTTTGGTATATTTTAATGGAAACCATGGACCCCAAGGGGAGGGGAAAATACATTTAGAGGATATTGTGAGGATATGCATGGAACGTGAGTTCCATAAAATTAACTCTTATGTAGAGGAGATTTGATATGTAGGTGAATAATATATGGAAAATTAATATAATGAAAAAAATATTTAGTGGGAGAGCCAACTAAATGGGTTTATTTAGAGCATATGGGCATAATGAATTAATCATTAGTTATGACACTAATTATTAACCTACCTGAAGATACAGCCTAAATTAACTCTAATAAAATAAGAGAATACTTTGGTGGAGGTTTAGATATGTTGAGAATAAAGTATGTTAGAAGACAAGTTGAACACTAATATATTGTAAATAATATCATAACTTACAAAACAACACAACCATTATAAGGTAACGTAAGTTAGGTTGCATAATATAACCAAGTCATGCTAGGCATGACAAATATATTATGTAACAATAACCATACCATATAATTATGTAATATATCCAAACCCTTTATAGGGACACATAAACAATTATAGCTAATCTAAAGACAATTTCAAGGGATAGAGGATTTAGGCCACCACCAACTACTAGTGGTAGGAACACAAGTGCCTTAAGAGGTCCAAACAACCAAGGAGTAAGTAGCACATAGGTTAAAACAAATATAACATCACAATATCACATATTATATCTTATTTAAATTAATATACTTGAGTACAAATAGGTAAAAACATTTTCAAGCACATGCATACATGCAAGACTATATGGAAAGAAAATGGAATCATTAAGCCTAAGCATAAGTAAAGTTATTTTATCATACATATTTTTGACTATGTGAATACATGGTACCAAAAATATAACCCACACTAATTTTTAGTGGAATATGGTTAATATAAGGAAGTGTTTCTCAAGGAGTTTGACATCCATTATTTCAAATAAGAAATCATCTTCACACTAAAGGAAATAAAAAAAAGATGTCTCAAAAAGTGTTTGTGCATGTGATGACATGTTTAAAACCTTGATTTATAAGATACCTTATGAGATTAATCCTTTAAAACATGAATAATGTTTTATATGGGGGTTATTGGTTTTTTTTTAGAGTGCATTATCTTTTAAGAGCCTCACAAAACCAAGGGAAACTTTAAAATATGTATTAAGAGATGGGGAAGTAGTGAGAATAAACATATGGATCAACCCTTTTATGGAGGTGAAAATAGTGAGCATGGAAAATTGAATTTATAATTTTAACACCAATGGAATGCATGATATGATAATTGGTTTGTGTTTCGCAAACTATAAAGTGGAAAATCATATCAAAAATAATTTCCCTTAGCATAAAATAACAAAAGTACTAAGCTCATGTGAATTCTACCATGATGATTATGATGCAAAGAGATTCTTATTTTTTAAATTATGTAATAAAAATATGTATGATACATAGAAACATATATTTATATATGAGATGTTTGATGCATGAAGAATTGGAATGTCCTAGGCCACAATTGGGCCTTTGTATCAAGGTGGGCACTATGAAGGATAATTTTTATCCAAAATGAATAAGAGGTGGATGAGGAGGACATAGGTTCCTTCCCCATGTGTGATCAAGTGTGGTTACATATAGCATTACCAAATGGATTTCTCAAAGTTTCTAACATATGGGTATTATAGGGAAGAAAACAAGATAAAAGAGTACCAAAAAATGTATTTGAAGATCATATAGAAAGAAAAGGAATATAAGGGTACAAGGATGATTCAATTTTATAATAAGATTAAAATTGGTTACAAGGTAATTCATATAAAATATTTCTAGTGGACCTAAGGGAAATATTACAATGTGCATTGGTACAAACACGTAGCTTAAGATGTTAGAAGCACTAAAGGAGAAAGTATAAGATCACATCCAACTAATGTAATAATATATATTGATGTTATAACTAAAATTTTGGTTTTTTAAGAATATAAGAACATGATATTAAAAATTAAAAGAGAAGTGAAACCTATGTGGGACCTTTAATCCCAACTTAAGGAAATATAAAATATGATCCCTAGTGAAAAATAGTTTATAGAGCTCACTGATATTTTTGGTTTGCTAAAAATGAAAGGGGTGTTATGACTCTTAGAAACATGGCTAGTGTATATTTTTTTAGAGAATAATAAGAGAGATAAGGGATGGGAAAGGATATTAAAATAATTCACAACATCACCACCAATAACATATCATAGATTCTACTATTGATGGTTTCTTGAGTTTGTGACATATTTGTTGACACTAGGGATAAGTTTAATATCATTACCAAGTATGCATATAGAGTAATGGGTATTCTATATTTGAAAACTTATCCTCATATATTATTCATGTTAAAAAATACTCATGCACAACATACTTTATATTTTTTAAAATGTATTAGTGGATATCATATGTTCTAAATTTAGTGAATATAGTGATTGAACTTGTTGAGGAAGAAAACTACCCAATATTACATGGTAGGCCATGGTGTTATTATAACAAGATATATATGAACTTCAAAAAGTGTTATATTATATTTTTAAATTTAGATTATCGAGTGGTTATGTCCCTATAAAATAGTCATGGACTAACCTTTGTTGAGGGTGTGGACATGAATGGAGACATCAACCACATCTACAACATCACCACATAAGAAAAAGAGTAGATAAACCTAGGGAGGATGGTTTATTAATCTATAAGAGTGGAATGTTGGTGTGAGATACCATAAACATTTCTTGTGAAACATGGGTTCAAGAAGCTTATGAAGTAACTAAGCATACGTGTAAAAAAAATTGAAACTAGGCCATAAGGATCACTCAAATACAAAGTGGTAGGTGTAGCCACACCCATAAAATAAGTTAAAGTTCCTTAACTTGAAAACTTGGGTGCCAAGAACACATAAAAGAGAAAAATTGTCTTCAATTTATGTAAGGGCATATTGTGAAATAATTAAAAACATTATGTTTTTATGTGTGTAATGTATGTTAGTGACTTATAAACATGCTTACCTAAGGAAGAGGAGTGCATTATTTGGCCCATGACATAGACTCTTAATTTTGGTATAAGAAAATTTTCTAGTGAATATTTGTCATGATTTATCACACTTTATCAATGTGCATATATATTTATCTTTTTAGTGCATTTCCCCCTTGCATTGGGCCTCATATTTTCTTCCCTTCAATTAGGGTTTCCTTAGAAATTTACTTTTAATTTGATTTTAATTAATGATAATATATTCATTAATTCTAAAAATTCCAAAAAATATATATTGAATATTTATTTTCCCCATATATAACTTCATATATTCCCATTTTGTCCAAAAAATTATTATAGGATATTTTCTTATGTCAAACTCAGCCCATGATGTTATCCCCTTGAATTGTGGCTCCTTTTTTCCTTACTTTTTACCTTTTAATATCCTTTATGACTAGCCTATGTATAAATATGTCATCATGAATCTTATATACACAAAGAAAAATGTATCCATTTTATTATTGATTTATACCATGGGAATATCTTACATTCTAAGTCTCTCATGCACATTTATCAAGTCTTATCAAGAGGTCTACAAACAAATTTAGGAATAAACCCATTGATTTGATTATACCCTCATATATATATTTTAAATACATGTGTACAATTATAAGGTTATATTGAAGCATATAGTTACATTCAATTATCGAGGGAGAGAAGGTGTAACCCTTTTTCTCATTTGCATTGGGAATCCTCACATGCACTAAACTACATTAAGACTTTATTCCAAGTGTGTGAAATGTGTAGATAAAAATTATTAAGATGTTTATTAGGATAAATAAACATGACAATATTTTATTTTTAAAAAAATGTTATGAATTAGGTCACATTCAATGAAGGATAGAATCAGATAGTTCTATCCAAAATAAGATTAGGATAATTAGGATTCCCAGTCATCTACCTCTACTAAAGTAGCCAAAAAAAAATCATGACCTAAAAATATGTAAAGGCCAATCATAGATAAGGGCCAAAATCATGGGGAACAGGTTAAAATAATTAGAAAAAGGTTAAAATAATTAGTCTACCAATTGTGACTAAGGTCAAATTCAGCGAAATATGAAAGTTATATGTTTACATAATAGTTTTTGCATTTTATTTGTCTTGATATTTGGACCCCTTTTGAGTATTTATTAACATCCAAAAATGCATAGGTAAGTAATAAATAATGTATTTATATAATATCCTCCTTTTTAAAGTATCATATATATGTATGTATATATATGTGTGTGTAATATATATGTATGTGTATATATATGTGTATATATATATGTATGTATATATATGTATATGTGTGTGTGTATATACACACACACACACATATATATATACATATACATATACATACATACATACATACATATATATATATATATATATATATATACATACATACACACACACACATATATACATATATATACATACATATACATACATACATACATACATACATACATACATACATATATATATATATATATATATATGTTTGTATATTTTAGATCTATATGTATTGTTTTATCTAATGTACTTAGATATATTTACTTTTGTCATAGTTTTAGTTGATTGTGCATGAGGAAATCCCCATTATGTGTTAAATAGTTAAAATTATTTATTGAGCATGATACTCTTATAAAACCTTAGAAGTTAATTCTTTTTTTCCTTTAGGGTTTGATGTTGTGGATGTTTCAAAACTAACTTATCTAGGGTTTTCTTCTTATTACAATATCATTATCCCTAGACTTTTGTTTATATATTTCAAATCTTAGTGTACATGTAATGGATTAATATTTAGATGTTTAAAATGATTATATGAATTCCATGAATTTTCATTCATTCCCCTATAGAAATAAGGTGATGCAAAAGGATTTGTGAAGATGTTTGAAAATTGATGTTGAGTCAAAATGCACTCCAAGCTAAGAAATCCATCCTGAATGTGTTGATGAATGAAGTTCATATGTAACTCAATGTTTTTGGTCTATTTATGCTCAACTGGGTTATGAGATATGAGAATTATGCTTTGGTTATCACACCAAATTATAATGGGTGAATCTTACATGAAGCCAAATAATATATTAACTCATTATAACTACTACCTTATACTTATCCTCTATAGATGATAGTGTAATAGCCTATTATTTCTTACACAACAAACAAATATGTGAAGACCCAAGACAAAATATGTTTCCAAAAGTGGAATATATGTCATCAAGAGAACCTACCGAATATGAATCAATATACCCAATCAACTGAGTATAACCCCTAGTGTAGTGCAATCCAAAATGAGTAATTCCTCATAGATATCATAAAATCATCTTCATATCCTTCTAATGACTATCATGAGGGTCATGTGAAAACCTAGATACAATCCAAACTATAAATGAAATGTCAAGGTGAGTATGGGCTATATACATTAGACTCCCAATCATCTACCTATAAAATGTAGGATCACAAAGTGGAGTAGTACAAGGGGCAATGAGAGTCACACTAAACTTAAAATGAGAATGACTTGGATTGCAATCAGCCATGCTAAAATGCTAAATAAGATTAAGGGTATAATTTTGCTGACTCAAATAAATCCCTATATATGATTGTGAAATATATAAAATAAGGAAGAAATGAAAAAAAATAAGATCTATCGTGTTGAACTATCTTAAAAGTTATAGCTAAATAGTTTAAATATAAAATGAGGAGCTTCCTTTGAGAAGTATATCATCAAAATACAATACCATAATAATAATAATGTCTTCTCTAATACATTGAATAAATATTATGGGTTTAGAGTGGTACTGAAAAAATCTAGTGGAGAGGAGAAATGAATCCATCTTCTCATACCAAGCCTAAGGAGCTTATTTGAGACTATACATAGACCTCTTAAGTCGATAAATAAGATAATAATCATGAACAAACCCAATAAGATGATTAATATAGATTTCCTTATGCAAGCCTCCATGCAAGAAAGCACTCTCAACATCAATCTAATATACTAACCATCCCTATAATATAGCAAGAGAAAGTACAAGGTAAATAGAATCCATCTTGAAAATAGGCATAAAGGTCTCAAAATAGTCAATAAATTTGACCTAAAAGAACCCCTTTTAGTATAACATGCCTTATACTTATCAATGCACCCATCATCTACATATTTGGTGTAATAAATATACTTATACCTAACCAAATTTCTACGCTTAGGAAGAGTGACCAAATCCCAAGTGTGATTCTTCATCAATGAATAATACTCATTTGTTATTGCATCATCCCACTCTTGTATCACATGATCCTATTCAAAAGACTATGGATCCCTAGAGAATGTGTGACACAAAAGTCTATTACCCATAGAATGTACATGATGATGCTGGGTAGGTGGAATATCTTGTATGAATGGTGTTTCCTTAGAAACTATAGTACAAGCCCATATAGACATAGTGGAAAATATACAGAGGATTACAAAGAAATTTAGTCAAACATTAGTCCATAAATAATGAAAAACTCATAAAGAACTAACTAACTAAGCCTATTTATTCATATGGGAATTACAAAGGATAACAAGAAATAAATGAAAGAAATAAAACATCATATTACCTTCTTAAATGGATTCACCACACCCATTTGGCTCAAAATCATGTTCTCCCTTGATCAAGAATCCTTGTCTTTGTCAACAAAGGTGGCAAACTCCTCCAATGTCTCAAGAATACTTGATAAAACCTAGGCTCATGATTTGGAATCACTAAACTAGCCTATCAATGAAGCTTGCAAACAAAATCAATGGTCAAATGCAAAATATTGTGGAAATAATTTAACATTATATATTTTCAATATTCAAGCTTAAAATTCATGTCCATGGCCTCTCTATTTATAGATTTTTGAGATTGGTCAGGATCAACCATGACCATCTATCTCAAGATTGAAATGTGTGGCCATGGATAATCATAATATTTGGAATTAAATCCATAATTATATTCATCATGACCTTGGAATAAGGGGCATTAAAGAGGCATGGGATGAATTAACTAGGCATGGGTGACCCATAATCTTGATATTTATGGCATTTATGGCCTAGGGATGTCTTCCAAAAAAATGATGTCACCTAATGATGTAGTTAATAGGAATCAATTTTAAAAAATAAATATTCAAAAACTCTCATGGAAAATCCACTTAAGCTCTTGATTTGGATTAATTAGCCTTAAACAAGGTTAATCAACATTTGTGAAATTATTTGAAAATTGGTTCATAATTAATCAAAATGGTCAAAAAGTCATATTACTGGATCGTAATTTGATTAGAGAGGAACTAAAAGGTGATGCTAGATGTGTTGGAGATTTATTCCCATTTATGATGTTGCCAACACCAAATAATAAAGGTACATGACGTATATTAATGAATTAGAAGAAAAGAGTGATCCAGAGCACTAAATGGTGAAATTGTCATTTTGACTCGAAATGCTATGATCAAAGTTAGTTGGCCCATAAAATGTGTTACCCTATTTAGGGATAATTTGACCTAAACTAGCAATTGTAGGAGACAAGTTTGAACCATTTAGGGCATTTTATGGATTTTGACCTAAAATGTGCATTTGAGTGAAATTTGAGTAATATTGATAACTTTAACACAAATGGTGTTAGGAATTGGATGTATATAATAACATCAATGTGAATATGATCCTCATCCTCTATAACCTCCTCAAGAACCTCCTAAACTAGATCATCAAATAATGAATCCTTGAGAGGAGGTGAATCATTGAAAGAATAAGAAGAAGGAATAAAAGAATATGAAGAGTCATGATATGAGAAGTGATCATCAAAATGTATATGTGCTCAAAAATTTACATCATGAGTATCAAGATTTAAAATATGATAATATCTCATGTCCTAAAAATACCCTAAAAAATCAAAGGTTTATTCTTCTAATCTAATTCTTTTATTTTTTTATTTGGTACAAACACCCAAGAAAGGCTCCCAAAGACTCAAAAACATGAGACATCAAGCTTGGTTTTAGACCAATCCTTCTATGGAGTCATATGCTCAAGTGCTCGATATGGTGTGTGGTTGTAAATATAGTTCACATAATTAAATACCTCTACCTAATAGATAGGAGGTAGCCCCATGAATGTATCATATAGTTATCCATCTCCTTTATAATTCTATTCTTATGTTTTGCTAAGCCATTCTGATGTGGAGTATGTGAAATAAAATGTTAGTGAATAATACTATGGGTTGATAAAAAATTAGAGAACTATAAACTAAAGTAATCTCCCCATTATTTTTAGGAACCTTCTTGATGCAACTCAAATATTTTTTCTCGACCAAAGCCTTAAAGACTTTGAAGTGAGAAAAGACATCACTCTTGTAATTGAGGAAATAAACCCGAGTACACCTTGATAAATTATCAATAAATTTAAGTGAATACTTAGATTTATTAAAAGGAGTAGGAAAGAACATTAAATCACTATGTACAAGCTCAAGTGGTGATGAATATCTCATGGACATACCCTTAGGAAATAGATCTTGGTGTTGTTTCCCCAATGCACAACTAGGGAAAAATCCATCAAGACATGAAACTATAGGAAGACCCTCTACCATATTATGAGTGCTCAACTCTTTCAAATATCAATATTTTAGGTGTCTAAATCTCTCATTCTAAAGTTTAGTTTTAAAATCTACATGAGATACTAAACATGTCCCTATAGGAAGAGTATCATCAAAACCCTCAAAATAATAGAGTTGATAACTATGATCAATAACACACTATGCAATAAGTGTGCGTGGATTTAACAAAGTTTGAACTTTAGAACCCTATGGTGTGAAATTAACTATCTTTCATTGACCAAAATGGAAAATATGATAAAGTGAAAGTAGATTAGTTGTGATGTATGGAACACATAATGTATCATTGATCTAACCATCATCTAGTTGTATGTCACCCTTCCCCTTAACATAAATGATGCCATAATCTCCAACCTTAATGTTAAAATTAAAACTCAGACCAAGAGATACAAAGGACTCCTTAAAATAGGTTATATGGTGTGAATCACTAGAATCTAGAACCCAAGTGTTTGAAACATGTAACTATTATATACAATGGGAAATACAACATAATATACAAATCAATACTAGCTTAGAGAAGACATATCTTACACTTCTAATTTGGGATATATTAGATAATCAGGGTCATGACCAATATCGATCCACTAGACTTGGACAAGGGATCTCTTACCATAATAATATTACTAGGGAGGGTTTCAAAGCCTCTATTCAAGTAAAACTATGCAATAACCCTAACGAGGTCCTATGTTTTTATATTCACTGAACTAATAATAAGTAAATAAAAATATAATATAGTTCTCACCAAAGATTATGACACAAAGTGGGGGTTTGTAAACATAAAATTAAACATTCATAAGAGAATCTTAATTAATCTATGTATAGGTAAAACCCTAATGCATGGAGAGAGAGAATATTATTCAAAATCCATTACTTATACTAATTCTATCTACTAAATATAGGAAAAAAGTTAGAGATACTTATATGAAAGATGAACCCATCAAGACTCAACCTCTCCCTTGGCCTAAGGTGCTTCATAAATGGTTGTTGTGGTTTGTAAGGATAGCTAAGAAAGGCCAAAGTATCCAAGACTTATCCACAACAATAAATTCTTCTCCAAGTGGAAACCCTAAGCTAAGACTCCTCAATTAGAATGGTGTAAGAGCAGATTATAAAGAATAAAAAATGAATAATAACTCTTGCCTACTCTCTAAGATTGACAAAATGGATACGTTTATATAGGTAGATCTAACCCTCCTAAAAGTTTTGGCTGACAAGGTCAACTCGATCAACCTAGTATTGTAATTAAAAAAAAACTTACTAGGTCATGGACTAGGTTGCCTAGGGGCCAACCTAGACCATAAATAAGTTTTGTCAATAAGAGTATAAGTTTTACATAAATGACATATTCATGTAAACTGCCAAAAAGGGGCTTAGGTTAGGAAAAGGGCTAATGACTAGAGGAGTGTGCAAAAGAGGAGACAAAGCTTATGGTAATAGTTTTTAGGAGACAAGTGTGTAGATAAAAAGTGGTAAAAGAGATAAAAATCCTATGAATCACCAATTTTCTTCCCACCCCTTTCTTGATACACATTTTAAGGCATGTACTCAGAGATATTGAGACTTGATGGGTTCTTGTAAGATAGAAAGCATCAGTAACTGATAAAAGTTTGAAAATATTTTGTGTATATGTATGCCCAACTTAAAGCTCATCACGTGTCACTTAGGTACAACAAGGGATAGTTATATAATAAATAACATAGTAACACACAACTCTACGGCTAATTTTTTTTTAGTATTTTAAATCATAAAATAACTAAAATTAAATGATAGAAAA
This sequence comes from Torreya grandis, assembly GCA_037957365.1. Lineage (NCBI taxonomy): Eukaryota > Viridiplantae > Streptophyta > Pinopsida > Cupressales > Taxaceae > Torreya > Torreya grandis. The sequence continues at coordinate 1,854,683 of JARHVA010001861.1, forward strand.
GGAAATAACTAGAAATTAAATGTAATGCATACCTTGACTTACCTTTATCATTGAATGGTTGTCTACTATGTTTTTAATTTTAATTTTAGAGGGTAGAGAGACTAATTTTAAAAAACCCAAGAATACAAAACTAAATAACAAAAACAAACAAATGTAGGAAAGCTAAGATAATTACTGCTATTGGGACTAGACGTACTTAAACATTTAGAAAGTTGGGTTGACAAATTCTATGTTAAACCAAATTACCAAGTTAAAATTTAGAGTAAATCAAGTAATCGAATATCCAAGGTTACTAAATATTTATAAAATTGAACAAGTAAACATTAATTAATAAAGGCAAACTCACCAATTCAAACCAATGATACATGTCAAAAATATGATAATCAAACATCAATGTGAAAGCAATACTATTCCTTACTTAAACAAAAATGGGTAAGAAAAAATGGTAAAACAACATTAAGGAGTGAAAATTAATAATCCTTAATCAATTATCAATGGAAAAGGGTGCATAAAAGGGAAAAAAACATTGACAAGTGAGAAGTATCAAGACAACCTCACTCAATAATGGAGAAAGATGCATGAAAGTAGAAATGGACTTAGGTGTCTACAAAAAGGGGTATTACAATAATGGAAAATGGTAAATTAAATAAAAGTATGCTAATAAATGTTGATCTATGGTGTAAATAAATTAATCCATAGTTACTCAAGCATTTTTTTGTTCTAAAGATAGATAAAACTAAAACAAAGTGATGCTAGCATGTTTTGCAAGGCGTGAAAAAGAAGGAAGTATAAAAGAGGGAAAACAAATTTAGAATCACACTTTTATTATGAAAGGGGGGAAATGAAATGGTGGAGGGGAGAATGAAGGAAAAACCAAGTTAGATAAAATATTTATCAAATTCAAAACACTCAAATTAGGTTTATCAAAATAAGAGGAATTTCAACCTTAAGGACTCATAAGAATTATCCTAGACACACAACTCTAAGGTAAATAAATGAAGTATGTATATCATCCCATGAAGGATAAATGCATGAAAAGTAAAATGGACCTACCTTCCCAAAATTTGGTCCACATTCTTTAAGACCCCTTACAGATCCATTGGTCTACTTTGAATATTGTGTACTTGCATGAGAAAGTAGGTAGCACCATAGAGTTTGTTGAATTTTACTATTCCAATCTATTGGTCTACCACATCCCAATGGACCGTGGATCTATTTTGAGTTAAACTAAGGATTTTGAGATTTAATTGGAGATAGGATATGTGCTTGTAATCACATCTTTTGGTGTGATTTTTACTTTTAAAATTCATATGTTGCATTTTATATATCATTGATTTTTGTTTCAAATGATTTGGCTTTTAACCTTTTTGATGGATTTTTCTATTCCTCCTCCATATATATTTTAATAACCAAAAATGGGTGATAAAGATGAATTTAATTTGAATACTTGGCACTTAGTTGCTAAGAGAGATAAATTAGAGAGTATGGTGTCTAACAGTCTTGAAAATATAGGTGAAATAAAAGTGTTATCTTGACTTCAACCTTGTTTTATCCAATGTGGAGTGAAAGGAAAGGAAATAAAGAGGAATGAGACATGAAACAATTTTAATGACTTAAAATCATAAAAAAAAATTGATAAAGGGAAAAAATAGGGATATAATGACTGTAAAGTATGATTCCCTATCATAGGAATGAGGGAAATATAAGAAAATGTGCTAATATAAACTGCTATGAAAATTTAATCTATCAAAGGAAGCAAAAGCTAAAGTTGAGAACAATAATCAATAACTTGTAACCATTTCTAAACACATTTTAGAAAATGAATGAAAAAATCATCATTTTATGAGGAAGGCTAGGTCCTATCCATGGTCCTACACTATGACTCTTAAAAGAGAAAACCATGAGGGTGCCAACAAGTATTGGAAAAATAAATGAGATAAGAAAAAGATGGTATTTGTGATGAAGGCTATGTCCTATCCATGGTCTTACACTATAAATCACAAAGAGAAACCCAAGGGTTGCAAAAAAGTGTGTAAAATATATGAAAACAAGGAGGATAAAAGTACATCATGAGAAAAGGGGAAACCAAAAGTCCAAAAGACCAAAAGGAAGGACTAATGTTTGTAAAAAGAGAGAATTACTGTAGAGGATTAGACCTATGTAAGTATCCTACAAAAAAATTTAGATAGATATAATATATAAAGAATGAAAAGAAGGGAAGGATTATGTTAAATACTTATTGAGGAATTGTGTGTCGGTGGGTTCTTTGAAAATATGAGCTTCATTGGTTTGAAGGTGATACATACTTGGACCAAGAATATCTTTGACTAAATAAGGCCCCCACTATTTTTTGGAATATTTACATTATTTGTCATGAGTATAGTCTAATTTAAGGACAAGATCACCAACATTAAATCAGAGAACTTTGACTCATTTGTTATGTTGTTTGACAATATGGGCCTTATATTGGTGATTATGTTGCAAAGCAAAAAGACATTATTCATCAAGGAGATCGATAGCATGAAGGTGAGCCTCATGTAATTGTTCATTAGGTATGATACCATGAAGAGATATACAGAGAGAGGGAAGCTCAAATTCTAATGGAAGGACTGATTTAGAACCATAAATTAGGGATAATGGTGTTGCCCCAATGGTATTATGTATACTAGTGGGATAGGCCCAAAGAGTAGTATACATATGAACGTGCCAATCCATGTGGGTTTCATGAATCATCTTTTCTAAAATTTTATTAAATTTTTTGCTAGTGGCCTTAGCTTTACCATTACATTATGGATGATAGGGTGTGGATAATTTATGTTTCATTATAAATTTAGTACATAGCTATTTGACATATTTATTTTTGAAATTACCACCATTATCTGAAATGATATTATGAGGGACACCAAAATGGTAAATGATTTGGTTAAGGATTAATTTGGATATGGTGGTACTAGTGACATTAAAAAGGGGCATAAATTCAACCCATTTGGTAAAATATTCCATTGATATGGTTATAAATACATGCCCATCTTAAGATTAAGGTAATTTTCCTATGAGATCTAATCCCCACATGGAGAATGGCTAGGGAGATTCTACAGTTTGAATCTCATTAGGAGGTGAATGAATTAAATTGTCATGAATATGGAAAGGATTACACTTTTTATTAAATTAAATGGCATAATATTTAAGAGTGGGCCAAAATTATCCCATACATAAACATTTATGGGTTGTAGCATGTACACTACAATGTCCATCATAAATACCCCCATGTGATTATTCAAGAAGAGGAGGAACATCATCTTGCATAACATAGTGGAGTAAGGTACCTTTAACATTGTGATAGTATAGGATGTTATATCAAAATAATTACTTAAAATCTTGTTTATGAATGTGACTCTTTTTGTAGGAGTCTAGGTTGGGAGGATAAGTTTAATGTACCAAAAATTGAATAATGTCTTGGTACCATGGGCTTTGTAGAATGGTGATGGCTTCAATGTGGTAGCCAAGTGAATATTATGGTTGAATAGAAGAAGGAAATATTCTTATTTGGATAAGAAAAGTAGGATCAGTAAGAACTTGGCGTGGATGAAAAAGAGATGTTGAAGAAGTGAGGGAATTAACAATAGATTTTGACCTCGAGAAATAGGCTCGATGGTGAAAAAAATGAAATATTTGGAGAGAGTACTTGAAATTTGATGATAAAAAATGAGATTCTTAATTTTCATTAGTAATCATGATTGACCTAGTAGTAAATGAGTTAGGAATCACCTAGAGCATGCAGGTATTAGATATCTAAATCAAGATAAATGCTCATGCCTAAGATTAATGCTTCATACTCGGGCATGTTGTTAGTGATGTCAAATATTAAGCAAAAATTTAAAGGGATAATTTTTAAAAAAAGGCTTGTAAGAATACAACTTACCCCAGCTCCTTGAAGGCACTTAGCATAATCAAAGTGAAGGGTCCAAGTATCCTCATGTAAATTGACATTATTTTTAGGAAGTTATTTGATAAATACTTTTGGTTTAGTAGTATCAGGTAGATTAGTGGTTTCATTATGATTACTTACTTTAGAATCAATAGTGAAGTTGTAGAAGTAAACTTTAAGGGATATGTCTTGGTTGAGACCTTCACTATAAAGGATATTGTCATCATGAAGACTATCTTGAAGGTGGTTGGTAGCAGGGATAGGAGCAGCAGGAATTTTATCAATGATGATTTATCCTTTGATATATTTTTGATTAATAATTTAGAGCTTAATTTTCCAAGAGAAGGATAATCCATTTGTCAATTATGTCTCCAGGGATGAAGGATTTAGAGAAAAAGTGACAAAGGGGATCATAATGGATGATAACATAAGTGTTATACTAAATTATATAATGCCCAAGTATTTTATCTATAAAATATATGGCAAGGAAATCAAGTTTGAATTTCTTATAAAATTTCTCATAATCAATGAGGCCTCGATTGCTATAGTAGATGGCATACTCTCTTCTAGTGTTATATTGCTAGGTAGGCATTACCCCAACTGATATGGGTTTGGAAGAAGTATATAGGATCAAAGGTCAATTTTTTGAAGGGGGATGAAGGGTAGGTGGATGAAGTGATGATTATTTCATATTATTAAATGATTTTTGACAAGGATCTATCCATTTTAGAGCATTAGCTTTCTTGAGAAAAGTATTGATGGAGTGGTCATCTAATTGTCCCAAGTTTACTAAGATAAGTGTGAATGTATGAAATGGATTGAGGGATGGGTATGTTGATGATAGCATTGATATTGGTAGGGTCAACATCAATGCCCAAAGAGAGACTACAAATCATAATAGTTTACTAGATGTGATATCGAAAACACATTTGTAAGGATTTAGTCTAACTTTATATTGAAGAAGATGGTTAATGATGATGGTAAGATTGAAAATATGACTCTTGTGGAATTTAGACTTAGTGATGAGGTCATACACATATGTTTCTACAATTTTGTGGATAAAATCATGAAAGTTATGAGTCATTTCTCATTGATAAGTATCTCTGACATTTTTGAGTCTAAAGGGAATTTTAACATAGTAATATGTGCTCCATTATATGATGAAATTGGTATTATGTTAGTCTTTGGGAACAATATGAATTTGAATATAGACCAATAATTCATCCATAAGAGAACATTTTATAGGTATTTTTGGAATTGGCAATGGCATTTATTAAAAATAGAGGTAAATTATCCTTTAGACAAGCAAGATTAATATTATGGAAATTAATGCAGATGCAAATGACCATGGTGACCTTTTTTTAAATAGGGAATATGTTAGAAATCCATTCATAGTAGTCCAAAAGTTTAATTAACTTAACATCAATAAGTTTGATAATTTCTTTGTGACATAATGTGGAAATCTTGAGTGGAAATTTTTATTGTTTTTGATGCACAAGTTTAGCATCAGTTTAAGAGATGATATTATACACCATAATGAGAGGGTAAATAATATGAATTTACTCATATTACCAAGAAAAAATCTCATGATATTTATTAAAAATTAATCTAAAGTTATTGTGTTTAACCGGTGTGAGTTCATGAGAAACTATAACTGGTCAAGGGTATTATTGACCATTTTTGACCATGTAGGTCAAATTGGGACCCCTATATATAAAAACTTGAGTTTTAGGTGTTTTTATGGGTATAATATTGTATAATATTGAGTATTATATGTATTTTTATGTTATTCCATAACACATTAACCTTGGCCATTAGTCATATTAGCCAATATATCATTTTGAGTCATTTGGGGGTCATAAATGAGCATCAAATGAGTTTTATGGCCTCTTTGGGAAGTTTTAAGGTGTAAAAAAAATAATTTAATGTTACATATGTCCTATTATTCCTTAATCAACTATTATTAACTAAAATTGGTAGGTTTTTCAGAAGAAAGAGCAGTTTTCATGGGAAAAGAGAAGAGTTTGGCACTTGTACGACCCATGGGGGAAGGTGACATGTTTAATAAGGTCATGGGATGTATTTTAATATTAATAAATCTAAATTAAACATTTTAAATTATTTTTAAGTTCCAATTTTGATCTAAAACCATTATTCTCTGTATTCACCCTTATAGACACACAAAACTAGTCAGCAGGTTTATGCTTGGTACAGACAGTTAGAGAACTTAAAAGTAAAACAACTTTGGGAGGTGAAATTAAACTTAGATATATTAATTTAAATAATAATAGTTATAATAATGGTATATTTTACTTTATTAACCATCTTCATGAAGTTGATTGTGTTTTTTTACTTGCTAATCTATGTACCCTTAAGGTTTTGCTCCATTTTGGATAAGTCCGTATAAAAAAATTGGTGATGTTGAATCCAAAGGATTTTGGATAGCTTATAAAATTATATTCATTCTTGGTTTAAATTTTTATTTTTTTTATGAGTAGGTTACCTCATGTTGCAAGAAGGTATCACCATTATTAAGTTTCAATCAAGTTCTACCTTGTTCTAGAATGTTGGTCTTCTATAGAGGTCTCATGTGAATAGAAGATGGTGTTACACATGTATAAATTAAAATTTTTCCTTTTATTCATGTTTTTTTCATCATATCATTCTTTGGTAAATTTTTAGTCTTACCATTCCTCTCAGTCAAATCTTTGCTCAATTTCACTTGCAACCATGTTAAAGCACACATGTATAGAGATTGCTTAGCTTGTTAATGGAATGGTAATCAGGGTATATTAGTTTTATCAAGGAATAAATAAATAATTATAGTTAATTTTGTTATTAAATAAGATACAAGACTGGTTACAAGCTCATTCATCATAACAAACAGTCATTAGATACCCCCTGCCTACTTTGTTTGAAATATTTGCAAGAGGTTTTCACATTGAAATAGATGTTTTGGAACTTTTATTCATATATCCTTAATTAAAATAATTAATTTTATATATTTACATTGAATTTAATTTATTAATGAGGCCTTTCATCCACATATATTACTTCATTTCATGTTCACTGCCTACATATAGCCCATACACACTTACAAGAGCCTCCTTGACGACATCATGCTGAGAGGAAAAGTTTGATATGTGTTTCAATTTATTAAGATTTATAATATTAAATTTGGGTAATTTGATAAATAATATAATTGATTACAAACATACACACCTTGTATATTATCTAGTTAACCTACTTTTTGTGTGTGTAAATGACCACCTACAGGGGGTACCATAGAGCTTTGGAAGTCCTTATATGAGAAATTTTAAACATGGAAAAATTTTATTTGGGATTTTATCATGTGAATTTACCATTTCATAAATTATTTAAGTTTAAAATTATTAAATGGAGGTGTAGACTATCTGCTAGCATGAGATGACAATGTTCAAGGAGTTTATACCTAAAATGTGAAAATAGAGGTCTGGGGGTCTTTTGTGAATATCCTATAACATGGATGCAAAGAGTTTTAAATAATATAAATAGGTAAATATTATATAATATATCATGGAGAGGAGCTATGCCAAAGATACATGTCATAAATTTAGTGGAAAATAAGAGTAGAACATCCTAAAGATGCCTTTTAAAATACTGAAACCTTGCATTAACATCTACAGGATTTGAGGTTTGTATGACCGTTTGCATCCCAAGAACAAAAAAACATATCATCATGGTTATAATGTACTTATTATTTTAATTTTTTACTGATGGAAATTGAAATCATTAGGATGATGCTAATATGAAATATTTCAATCTTCATTAACACCTACAGGTGTCTCTTCTTAAGGAAATATGCACCTATAACTGAATATGGAAATAATGACCTAGTATCTATGTTATGTTATATCATATAAAAGGTGAATGTAAGTATTAACATATGTTTTTTGACCCCAATTATTTAAGGATATCCTCTACACACCATGCCCAAGCTCATTTATAGTTCATATGCACTTACAACCAATTATAGATGACTGTCTCAGGTAGTGAGCATAAAGGAGTAATGCCTAGATGTCTGAAATGCATGAGATGAGAAAAATGAGTCCAATAAAACACCAAATTAACCTAAGGGGTTTTATATAGGTTGTATACATTGTTTTCAAAACTTAACCATGCATTTTTACATACAATTACACTCTAAAACACAATGTATAGTCAAAAGTCACATTCAGACCTATACTACCAATATATGGAAAGAGGTATGAGAGAGTTGAAGTTTTTAACAAAACTATATAACATTAATCATGAACATGAATGTATATATAATATATTTATGATGTTAAATGATGAAAAAAATGGTTCTAATTATTCATGACATAGTCCACTTGGGAGAGGCCTACACACAGTCTGCCTCTTACAAGTTTGTCTTAGGTCTTAAATCATTTGTGAGGTAAAATAATTAATACAAGGGATAAAAATTTGTTCGCAACATTTTTATAATCCCCTAAGATATTCACTATTATTTGGGGAAATAGGAGAGTGCCCTTTTTTGTCTCAGATAGAGGGCACTCCCTTCATGCATAAACCCTATAGATTTGGAGAATAGGGACGAAAGGTGATCCAAAAAGATGAGTGAAAATTTATATGAAGTGTGATGAGTTTTATGAAACCATAAAAAACATGAGGAATACATCACATAAGGAGGGAACCCAATAGGATGGTCTAGGTGGCTAAGTTTTCAAGCAGGCTGAAAAGGTAGGGTTTTAGCCTAAAGCCAAATGGAGAACCACTTTAAATTATAGTATGGGGTTAAATTTATAATTTATTTAAATATTTTTATGTGGGAAAAATATATGTATATAATCCATTGGGATGTATATAAATCCATCAAAATGTCATTTTGGGATTTAAGGTGCAGACAGGCTATTAGGCATGGTTAGGCCTAGTGCCAAAATGAGAATTCATCTTAAATTATATAATGATATGGTAACTAAAACATATTATATCATGTTTATAAGGTCATTTAAAAATTTTACAAGTCTCAAAATTTTATAGGAAGCACAAAGAAGGTTAACTTTGGCTCAAGACAACTTCAATCCTACATGAAATGGAGAAGACAAGATAAATATGCTAGGTTGAAATGCTCACATATTTCATGAGGATATTCATGGAGGAAAATTGAATTAGTTTTATGGAGGTTCTATAAATAAAATTAGTATAATTTTTTTTGAACTTCAACATCAGGGTTTTATGAACAAAGCTTAAGGACAAAAGGTACTCAAAACCCTTGTTAAATCCTTATAAGGACCCAATTGGGAAAACAAGGCTAGATATGCATCAAAATAGGCTATATTGACCATGAAATTTATTGGAGGTTTTATAATAACCTTTCAATCTCTTCCTAATAAAGATTAGTTATATAGAGTCTATAATAATAGGGTACAAAATGGGTTCTTTTGACTGTTTTATGCATTATGAAGGTTATTTGAAAATTCTATAGATTAAATAAAGTTTGGGGGAATATTAGGACTTAATATAACTTCATATTTTCATTTAATAACTTTAAACAAATCTTAAGTGTTCTTACTAGAGATCTCATCTTAGCCAGTCAAAACTGGCATAGTGACCAAGCTAGTGAGAATGGTGAAAAACTTCAAGTCAATTGATTTTAAGGTGTGCATGATGACTATATGTAAATAGAGTGTCTTTAAATGTGTAATTAGCTCAATAAAATGTATTTTAGTGGAAATATAAATCTAATTTTGAGGCCAAGTGTGCAAGGCATGTGAAAGAAGAGTTATTTTGACTATAGATGGTGATAGCTCCTTTTGGGAAGATTTTAGATGAGTAAGACTACAACCAATGCATGTTTATGTATTTATAAAATCCTTCCCTCTAATTCTAATAATTATACCTATCCATATTTAGTTTTTGGATGTTCAAATAGGTGTGGATGATGAAGACAATCTTTTGAGCCAACATAAAGAGTTTCATGCCACTTTTCATGAGTTTCATGCCTTGCATGGACACTTGTACTTCTTGACCTTGCATGGTTAATTTCACATATTCTTCTCATACATATGTAACTCCATTTTTGAACTTTAAAAGTGTCATTATGACCTTTTTATGTCTCTATTATCCTCTATCTCTCAAGTTTTATATGAATTAGCCATTTTGGCTTTTATAACTCATGTTCCACCTGAGTATGGTGAAGCCCTACTCATTTTTATACCTTTTGATCAATTAAAAAATTTATTTTTACCTCTTCCATGACTGTTTATAGTGTTTTTTACTTGGATGATTGAGTTTTCTTAGTGATGACTTGTTATTTCCTTAGCATTATTTCATTCTCTCACCTATTTGCAATTGGAAAGCTTCCTCTTGTAGGTCATGTGAAGTGTTTTATATTGTGTCAAGATTGAGTGAGTTATTATATTAAAATAGTGCCATTATAGGCCTATAATATAGTCCTCCTAGCCTAAACATTCATTCATAACCTCATAATGTAACATTGATGTGAGAAGATGCAGATTGGAGAAGTGTATGTTGAGTTATTCCCTTGTTATCATGTATAACATGTGGCTGGTTGGTAGCCATCAAATATTTTGGTGTATCACCTCCCTTAGGATAGTTTGATTTCAATTTTCTCTCTCCCTTTATTCTCACAAATTTTAGGTGTAGTAGTGATCCAAAGTCGTACATCAAAGGAGCTAGCCCTATCTAGAGATTCATCTAATTCTTAGGCTCAACCATAGCCTAGAGATGTTTCAATTGTGCCACTTGGATGAGGAGAGATGATAAATCTCCCTAAATGGTAAAAATCCAAGTGATAATAGTTTTTAGCATGCCTAGTGGGACTCTTAGTCCAAGAAGTTGAAAGATTTTTGGTTTTGTATTTCAACACATTAGCCTTTGGAGGCATCTATTTAAGCATCAATGGCAACTCAAAAGTTACATCAGCTGGTCAAGTATCCCAGGTATTCCTTTTGAATATTTTTTATGATCATTCCTTATGTTCTTGCTTCTTAATGAAGTTTCATGGCTAACTTTGGTATTGAGTATTGTTTTACACAAGTTGGTGAGGTATCCTAATCCTATGGTATTCTATATCAGCATTATTATGATCCCTACAAATTATAATATGACCATTACAATCCTTTCCATGAGTTTTATCAATCCTATAACCAACCTTCTCAATACTTTGCTTCTCTTAATCAACCTAGTCACTTATCAAGTCAATCCATTTCTAATTTCAAGAAAACTCTCTTGGGTTATGATAATTACATGATAAATCTTGACATAGGGGCACGGTCTAGATATTCCTAGCCATTTCATTCATAAGGTGAGATATTCATTAGAGATGCTCAAAATAGAGTGGTAACCTATTGAGAGAGCCAATTGGTAAAGGCTCACAAGTGAGATGCTAGATGTGAGTGGCCTAGTTTCATCCTTAGAAGATAGGTTAAAAATTCATGAGAATCAGCATTGATAAAGCTATCAACATTCATATCCACTTATCCAAGATTGATATTAGTCCTATTTGACCCCTATTCATGATCCCAATTAAGCTTATCAAATCCATATTTTTCCCAATCAGCTAGAAGAGAGAATTGGGAAGACAAACCTTGTTTTTTAAGTAAATCTTGATAGATAGATTGAGTTGTCTAATAATCAGATGTAGTAGTCCATATCATAAGAAAAATAAGTGGAATTCAAGCCCTCATTTCCCTCTTCAATTACATACCAACCTTAAGAAGTGACCTATGGATATGAGATTCTAAGTTGGAGACAAGGTGGAGAGTCCAAGCCTAAAGAGATCCAAAGTTTCTTGAACACTTCATCTACTCCTTAAAGTGCATGACTACCTCAAGAAGAGACCCCTTATCCTAAAATCTTAATCTTGAATAATATAGTGGAGTCATGGGGAAAGAAAGAGGATAAATGCCTTGATAAAGAGCGTGAAGTTGAGAATGAAATTAATCTAATGCGAGCCCCTCCTACCCTTCCTCAAGAAACTCCTTGTCTTCCATGTCAGCCCTCTTGTACTCCTTATCCTCATGATGATGCCTATAAAATTCAAGAGAGACTTTTCCAAGATAACCTAGAAAATAAAATTAAAGAGTTAGAGTTAAGGATTAAATTGTTAAGTCAAAGTGTGATGGAAGGTTTAGACCCAAAATAAGATCATATGCCTAAACACACACTATCAAACCTACCTCAAAAAAGTGTTTAAGAAAAATTAGATGTGAATGAATTTATTATCAAGTGGAAGGAAGATAACCAAGATATTTTATCCCAATGTCTACCTCCCCTTCCTTAAGAGCTTCTAATAGGTACCCCTAAAATGCATTCTCAATCTAATTTTGAGTCTTCGTTCCACCTCTACCGAATAGCTCATATTTTCCTCACCCCATCACCCTTTTCCTTGATGGACCTATGGTATAGGAACCTAAAGAGGAGAATTTGGTTGAGAAAAATTAATAACTCTTGCTTGAAGAAAATAAAACTCTTTGGTAGCCTCATTAGGCTAGGTCACATGATTATAAGATGCCTAGTCTTGGCATCACTAAGAAGGAGATGGAAGATCTTGCAACCCTTGAGAAGAAAAGTTAGGTTATGATAGTTGAGATACAACTTGAGAGCCCTCAATAGGTCCTAAATGCTAAGGAAGAGGTGAGTGGTTATGTTGAGTCTTCTTATTTTGTTGATAATGAAGAATGATTTCCTTGTGTCAAAGAAGAAGTCTTGGATGAAGTCATTTTGGATTCTAGATAAGATGATGAAGGATCTTATCTTATTGTTCCCTTTCATGATGTTGATCAAAAATAGGATGAGGACTTGTGGTAGCAATTTTAAAACATTTACAATGAGTTTAAGTCTATCAAGGGGTATAAAAATTCCTTAGAGATGATTACAAGTAATTGTAAGAAAGATGACATTTTTCAAAATGTCATAGAAAAGCCAAAGCAAAGTTCACCTCAGCCTTTGGAAGTAAAAAAAAGTTTCTATTGGCCTCAATCTTCTAAAGAATAAGAAATCATTCTTTTTGAAATCATGCCTATTGACCAAATTTTACTTCTAGTAAAATTTGGTCAACCCATACTATTTTTAACTTTTTAAGAAGGTTTTCATGTCCTATGGGGTCTCTTATTGTCCTATATGTCTTTCTTATCCTTCCCCTAGTCTTTGTCTAAGCTCATCTCTCTTGAAATGGCCTAGTCAACCAAAGCCAAAGTTGGTCAACCTTTGTCAAACTCAGTAAAAGTTAAAAATTGTGTTGGATATGTCTTAATATGGTCTTTGGTATGTTTCAATATGTCTTCAAGTCATAAATTGGTCACTTGCTAAGCTTCATATGCAAAAAAGTCATTTGGCCACATTTTTAGCCCATTAAATGACTTGTATGGACTTTCAAGGAGGAAAAATTATAACCAAGTTGTGGTTAAATGTGGATAAGTTCAAATAATTGTAGGATTTGTTAGATTATAGTACAAGAATCAGTTATGTTCAGAGAAAGGCAATTTATCCTTATTTTAGGGCCTTTTGGGTACTTGTACGGAATTATTGAGTTCATCATCAACTAAAAATATGGGTAATGTGTCTCTTCACCTCCATAGATTAATTTATATGCTTGGAGTGTTGAGATAATTTCAAAAATTTCATCTTCACCTTCTTTTTCTTCCATCTTCCCTTTACAAGCCAAGAAAGGTCATTTTCAAATACTTGGTGTGGGACGTACAACTAGATTTAGGAAGAATGTCTTTAGAGGTGGATATTACTCTAAGTTTAATTAAAATCCATAGTAAGATGTTTAATTTTTGTGTTTCCTCCTTTATGAAAAATTAGTTATACTTCATGCAACTTTTTATATACTTTCATCCAAAGGGGGTCTCCTTTTGAGCTAGTTCCAATTTTTTTTTTTAATGGATTTGAAGATTTATTATGTTATTAAAGACATTTATGTATGTTATACATTACTATTTTGACTTTGGATCTCTCAAATAGATAGGAAGCCTCTTGTTGGCTTGAGTATACTTGCAAACTAGTCCATATTGCACTTATAGTTATCTCAGATAACTTCAAAAGTGGAATTCATGTTAAAAAGAGAATATTTTACTTTTTAAACATACTTGATGGTATTATTATGTATTTAAGTGGTTTGGATAGATTATAAACTCATTTTTAACCTTGAAATCTAGCATTTTACTCACATTCTCCTTCTTTTCCCACCATTTTTCACTTTAGGCAATTGATGTTCACATAGAAGAGGGTGTTTAAAGTTGATCTCAGGTGCTCTTGGTGATTGAAAAATAATTTTGAGGCTAAAATTTGAATTTTAAGGTGTTTCAAAGTCTTTTTTATAACCTTTATTTCTCAATTTCATCCTTCCTACCTATACATAGTCATATACAAATCTACATGTGACATTAGCAAAGTTGTACGGAGGTATTCTATAGGTTTGAGCCCTCATGAGGTTTATGGGGAAATTTTATGACTTAGATATAATTATTAAGACTCTTGAGAGTAAATCATGGTGTTGATAAGTATTTTCTAAACAAAGAGACTGATATAGGTACCTTTTCCCTAAAGGGCTAAAATAGTGCTCCTCAAGGTTTATTGGAGTTTTCATAGTGAAGGCACAAGAGATTTTGATGAATGGTAATGGATTCATGTTATAATCTATACCATATAAAACACCCATGAAAAATTTTAGGGGTAAATTGTGAGTGAAATGGGATGATTGAAGAGTCCCAAGATGCCTTTTAAGTCACTAAATTCCTACAGTGATGTCTACAGGCCTAAACCAAGATAGGCATTTTTCATCAAATTTAGTGATGTGATAAATATTAACATGATAGAATTTCTTGATACTATTTATAATAGTTTCCATGAATTAAATAACACTTAATGAAAATGATAATCATATTTTGACTGCCAATATTACACCTCTGTCCTTACTTAGACAAAGAAAATAGACATATAACTAGATAGGGGTAGGTAGTCATCATTTTGAAGTTGTGAGAATATTTAGAATTTTTAAGGTATATTAGGATATATTAAAATGATAAGTGGATATTAATATTTCAAAAGGGATATTAAAGAATTCATAAATATCATGAGTAGGGTCTCACATGATACCCTACAAGTAGGGGTCAAATGGAACTATCTCAGTCAAATGTCAAGCATTGAGAATTATGGTGTTTTTATGTGAGAATAACCTAATAATGAGAATAAGATTTTACATAAAACAAGAGGGTGACTCCAAATAAGTCTTATAGAGTTTTTAATGTTCAAAATCCTAATTCATGCATAATCAACACCTACAACTAGGTAGGAGTGTCAAATAATAAGTTATTAAGGTGTGTTTGATAGTGCTTCAACAATTTCAAAAGGAATCAAAGGTGAAAAAAAGTAATATTTAGAGTTTTTATATCCAAAAAGGTTATCTAATCACCTTTATCAAACCTTGTAGGAGCCAAATAACCCACAGTTAGTTGACTATGATGAAGATAGTGAATAAAATAACAGTGAGAACTAGGGTGAGGTTTGGATTTATTTGAAGATATCTATGAGATGTTATAGTAAAGATAATATAATGGGATATCACATAAATTATTCCACCAATAACAATATGAGCTATACAAACCCTTGGATAAGATAGAAGAGCCTACTTAAACCTTTGGATACACTTACAGTTAAGTGTTGACTGTACCAGGTGTAAAGAGGAAAAGTGGTAGTTTTAACATTGGAATCCCACAAAGGATAAATTTAATTTAGAAGATAGTATGAAGACACTCAAATAAGTTTTATGATATATAATTTGGAATCTAACCATATTGAATGATCATAAAAAAGGGTGTCTTAGTCCACCATGAAGGCAACTAACCCAGTTTTAGGATCCTAAAAGCATAGAAGGTGTTTGAGAGACCTTGAATATAATTTTAATTCATAAAAATATGATAATGGAAAATTAATAGTACATTTTTAATGAGCATGTGGAAAAATATAGGTCTATAAATAAGCAAAACTCAATCCACATTCACTTCTTTGCACAGACTATCTTCTTGAAAGTCTGCCTAGAGAATGGAGAAAGTTTATGGTCTTAAAATTGAATTCAAGGGCTAAAATTTGGTACAAATTACCATGAAAACTTATATAATATTATAAAATGTTTTGTTTTTTATAATAATATAGGGTAGATGCCCCCTATTTTGTCTCAGATATGGGGTACTCCCTTCATATTTGAAGAGATAGTTTTGAGAAAAATATGATGGAACATGAACTATAAGTATTAAAGATACCAAAATATGATTTTAATATATTGGACACAACCATATAAATATGAAAAAACAATTATAAATGTTGCAATACAAACGATTTGGTCTAAACAAGAGGGCTTACAGGCAGGGTAGCTAGGCAACATGCAAGTTTGGGTCCAAATGGAAGGTCACTTCAACTTAAAACTTTTTCCAAGCACTCCAATTATTTTTTTCATGTATTTAAATGTATATTGGATATTTAGAAGACATTTATTTTATGGGATTAATTAGATAAAGGTATTTGGAACCTAAGGTTGTAGGTAGACCCTTTGAACAATGTCTATGCCTAGTTCTAAAGGGTGACCATTCTTGTTTCTAACTCTTGGTGAGATATTAAAATTATTGAATCATGTGATTGGGATGTTTATAGAAGTTTTTAAATAATTTTTTTGTAGGAAAACTTCCCAAGAAACCATTTTTGGCCTAATGTGTGCTCAAACCCTCACAAAATGCAAAAAAAGAGATTGAATGTCAACTTGGAGTGGTTGAAACTTTCATGAACCTTTGCATGGAACCTATAAGAGATTAGAAAGTTATGGAGGGTCCCTGAGAATCCCTCAGTTTCATTTTTAAATATTCCCAATGTATGTTCTTTATGAGCAAACATTAAGACCAAAACCACATCAAAACCCTTACAAACCCTCCATAAGGACCTAATTAAGAAAAGATGGAAAATGAAGCATCCAAATGGAATGGAAAGGACATGAAAGTGACTTGGAGATTAATATTACTCTCTATGGATCCTCCCCATGTAGTTGAGGTACACCACACCTATACAAAAATGGTAGAATAGAGCTTATTTTTATAAAATTATGTGTTTAACAAGTTTGGAAGGTTTATAGATGATGCAATCACTTTTGGGATAAATTTTTGGACTTATTCTAAGTATTTATGTCCATTTTATTAACTATATTATCTCCTAATCTTGTATTCTACCTCTTTCATTTCAGCCAGTCTAGTGGGCAAATATTGAACACTTAGGAGAAAATAATGAAACTTCAATTGGAAATCCTTTTAATGCTTGTTTGATGAAACTAATGCTATGGATACCTTGGACACATGTCATCCTTCCTTGTCAATGGATCATATGGTATATTTTTGAAGGTTTTTGGTGACAAGTGTGAGATGTGCTAGGAGAGAGCTCATTTTGGGACTATCATGGATGATGGTACATGGCTAGAAGAATAAGAGTGATTTATAGGCTAGTCCAATGCATGTGAGGACTTTTTAGTAACCCCTAACACTTATACCCATCATCATATATTATCATTTATAGTGATAATTTATTTTTGGAAGGAAAATCATGAAGTGAAATTCTTTGTGCAAGGAAAGGAGTTTCTAGACCACTTTGTAAGAGTTTGATGATTTGAGATGACACTTGTATCTCTTGAAATTACATGGCTCACCCCATATCTCTCTCACATGCACAAATAACCTATTTTTTGAGTTGTGAAAAGTGTCTCTATGACTCTTAAACTCCCCTTCTATCTCTCTTCTCATATCTTCTATAAATTGAGCCTTTTTGGCTATTAGATGCATCTCTCCACCTTGGCATGGTGAATCCCTACCAAATTTTTTCCTTAATATAATAAATATAGTGTTTTTACCTCGTTAAATATTTAAATAAGTGTACATAATGTTTTTTAGTCTTGTGTAAGTGTGGTTTTGATTACCTTCACAAGTTACTCTTCTTAGTACCTAGTGTTTTATAATCTCTCTTTTATAAGTCAACAAGAAGTGCCTAATGGGATTGTAGGTGTAGTGCATAGTATATTAAATAGAATGTATTATAATTCCTATTTCCTAATTCCTCATAGACTAAGCTATCTCTAAGACCCCATGTTGAAACATTGATGTGAGAGAGACGGTTATCATTGGATGAAGTGTATGTGTATACTTCTTCTTCATTATAAGTGCATGTCAAAAGGTATGAGCAGATCATATGTTTGGTGTATCACCTACCATAGATTAGGTTTAATTATTTATATTATTATATATTTTCATCCCCCCAATTTTCAGGAGTAGGATTGAGCTATAGTGATGCATCAAGATGAGCTATCCCTTCATCTAGAGATCCACTTCCAAAGAGGGATACCCACATCCTTGATGTGGTTCAATTATCTCACTTGAATGAGGAGAGACTTGTCACCTCCTCATTGGGTGAAAGTTTAAGTGATAATTTTTTTTGGCATGCTCAATGGGATAAGAGTTTCATTCCTTGAGAAGTTTTGGTGTTCTTCTCAATATACCGACTTTTGGAAGTAATTTGACTAAACACCAATGATGACTCCAAGTATGAATCTACTAGTAAAGCATCATAATTATTCTTATTAGAGTTGTGTTCTTATTATACACACTTCTCACAAATCTCATGGATTATTTTGATGTTGAGTTTGTCTTAACATAAGTTGAGGAGATATGTCTTGCTTTGCCTATTCCTCCTCAATATGAGAAAGAACTTTTCAAAACTTATCGTGATCCTTATGTTACCTATAATCAGTCCTATCCACCTTTTTCTTCACGTAGTCCACTTGGTTCTCCTCCAATTCATCCCATTACTACTTTTAAAAAGACTCTTATTGCATATGAAGACTAAATGTTAGATCTTGACACTAGATATGGTTGTGGTGAAGACATCCATAGTGTTTGTATTAAGAGTGTAAGGGATGCTTTGGAACAAGTCAAAAAGGAGTGGATGCCTATATAGAGAGATAATAGGGAAAATATTACCTATGATATGCTTGATGTTTTTGGCCTAATTTTCCATCTAGAGGAGATATTGCGAGGTCATGAAATAGATCAATCTTGGTAGCCTCAATATACCCCACATCAACCTTTGAGTGTGTCAACTTTGCCCACATAAGATGTTTATCCAAGCATGTTACAAAATGCCCAAGTCCTTTATGAATTCCCCAAAGTTTACCTTATTATATTTACATCAAAGAGAGCAACCAAAGGAATAAGAAAATCATGGTTGGGCAAGTTGATGTATTTGGAGAAGATTTTGAGAAAGAAATTTGGGTTTTGAAGCTCATCTTGAAAAAGTGATTAAATTAGCCAATCATATTTTAAGTCAATATATCATGGAAATAGAAGGTGAAATATTTAAGCCTAATTTTCCAAGTTATAATGAATATTACAACCCCAAATAAACTCTCTTCTTCCTAAGCATATCATTCACTCCTTCATTAGCATCTTAGCCTCATGAAAACATCTCTAAGCCTACCTTCCCAAGATGGAAAGAAGTGGTGGTAGCTTGTGAAGAAAACAAAAAATCATGTTTAGGTGGACAATTTTTTAGGTGAGATAACCTTGAAGCCATTAAAATCCATTCCACCTCTCCTAAAGAAGATATTGAACCCATATTTCCACCTCATCTAACTGATCAAGGTTGTACTTTTAATATTGATAATTGCATTGCCACTTGGGAATCACCTTTGGCTAAACTTCCTATTTTTGGGGTGCCTAATATTGACATAAATAAGAAGGAGGATGAGTTTGAGATTTCATATTGTATTGAATATAAATAGGATCCGACTGTTAGTGAGGAGGCATTAGATTGTGAAGACAAGGAAAAAGATCTTCCTTGTGTTGAAAAATATGCCTTAGAAATAGTTCTTTTGTATTATAAATAAGAAGATGTTTCCCTTGTTGTTACAATTCATAATGATGATAAATAAAAGGATGATGACTTGTGGTATAAATTTGATGATATATGCAGTGAAGTTAAATCCCTCAAATATCTTACATGTCCTTTGGAGTTGACTATTAACCATGTCAACCATGAGGTTGTGTCTCAAAAAGAAGACATGTGACATATCTATATGAAAATGTTCCAAGAGTATGAATAATGTGAGAGGACCTAAATCATAAACAAATAATTCCTAGATGTTGGAGATTAAGTATGTGTTGAGGAGCATCATCATCAATAGAGTCTAGATCATGATGGAGAAATCTATTATGATCTTGGGCCTTTTGAAGGTGGTTTAACATTTGATTATATAACCATCTATGAAGATACCTAAACCAAAATTAAAGAAGAATTTGATAAATAAAAACTTCAAAAATGTCATGATACAACACTTAGAATTTGGGAGGAAGTTGTAGCAAGTGAAATTAATGATGAGATCATTCAAGAAGACATATACTTGTAACAAGTTATCCCATGCATGGATATGCAAACTTGTCATGAGGAGATTAAGGGACAATAGTATGCATCATGTTTAAAATTACAAGAGGAATTCACCTAGTTTAGAGACCTATTTGAGATGACTTCATCAAATGACATGTCAAGTCAAGGAGCAAAAATAAACTATGAGTAATCTAACACCACATCCAAGAGGAAACATGTTTGGCATCCTCATTCATTTAGTGAGGAAGGAGATTCAAGATAATTCCATTTTTATCCAAGAATGTATGTATAACCAAGTTAAATTTACATATTTTTGTTTGATTTTAGTTATGTCTTGTGTTCCCTAAGTGCTTAATAACACAAGTGGTGTTTTACTTTGGTGCTTGCTTGTCCTTTTTATGTGTTGTCCTTTCCATTGTGTGTTTTGAGGTAAGTAAACTATCTTTTTAGTCAGTTCAAGGTCTGGTTATACTATTCCTAAGTGAATTCTGACTCCCTTTGCCCAATGGATAGGATAAGGCTACTAGTCCTTAACATAGGTAAGCATGTAACCCTTAGGAGTTACCAAAATGTTGACCAAATTTGACTTCTAGTCAAATTGGGTTAACCCATACTATTTTTAAATATTTAATAAGGTTTCCATATGTCATATGGGGTATCATATTGTCTTATATGTCTTTCTTATCCTTCCCCTAGTCCTTGTCTAAGCTCATCTCTCTTGAAATGGCCTAGTCAACCAAAGTCAAAGTTGGTCAACCTTGGTCAAAGTCATTAAAAGTTCAAAATTATTTTTGATATGTCCTAATATGGTATTTGGTATGTTTCAAGTTATATTCGAGTCATAAATTGGTCACTTGCTAAGTTTCATATGCAAAAGGGTCATTTGGCCACATTTTTAGCCCATTAAATGACTTGTATGGACTTATAAGGAAGAAAAATTGTCACCAAGATATGGTTAAACATGGGAAAGGTTAGATAATTTTATTATTGGTTAGATGATAGTACATTAACTAGTTATTTTCAGATAAGGATAGTTTTTCCTTGCTTTTAGGGCCTTTTGGGTACTTGTACATACTTATTGAGTTCATAATTAGCTAAAAATGTGAGTAATGTGTCTTTTCACCTACATAGTTTAATTTAAATGATTGAAGTTCTGAGAGAAGTTCAAAATTTTCATCTAAAATTTCTTTTTCTTTCATCTTCTTTGTGCAAGCCAAGAAAGGTCATTTTCAAACACTTGGTATGGGTTGTATAATAGGAGTTAGGAGAAATACCTTTGGAAATGGATAGTAGTATAAGTGTAATTAAAATACATATTATGAAGTATCATTTTTTTACCTCCTCTATTATTAAAAAATAGTTAGACTTTAAGAAGCTTTTTATGCACTTGCATGCAAAGGGGGTCTCTTTTTGAGCTAGTTCCAAAAAAAATGTTTTGTTTTGATGGATTTGATGAGTTCCTATGTTCTTCAAGACATTTATAGAGGTTTTCCTTTATTATTTTGGATTTTTATCTATAAAATATACAAGAATCCTCTTTTTGACTTGTGTATGCTTGCAAACTAGTCCATGCTGCACTTATAGCTATCTCAGATGCCTTCAAAAGTGGAATTCACGTAGAAAAGAGAATATTTATCTTGTTTTATATCCTTGATGGTATGAGGTTGTATGTATTTCAATGGTTTAGATAGATCATAAACTAATTTATAACCTTGAAATTTTTCATTATGTTCTCATTCTCCTTCTCTGTCCACCCTTTTTCACTTTCAAATAATTGATGTTCACATATAAGAGGGTGTTTGAAGTTGATCTTAGGTGCTCTTAGTGATTGAAAAATTATTTTGAGGATAACAATTAAATTTGAAGGTGTTTTGAATATTTTTTACTAACCTTTCTTGCTCAATTTCATCCTTCTTTCCTATACACAGTCATATGCACATCTATAGGTGACAATAGTAGAAATATACATAGGTATTCTATAGGTTTGATCCCTCATGAGGTTTATGGGGCAAGTTGATGACTTAGATATAATTATTAAGACTCTTGAGAGTAAGGAATAGTTTTGATAAAGATTTGCTAAAATAAGAGACTGATATAGGGGCCTTTTCCCTAAAGGGCTCAAATAGTGCTCCTTAAGGGTTTTTGGAGTTTTCATAGTGAAGGCACAAGAGCTTATGATGAATGGTGATGGATTGATCTTATAACCTATACCATATAAAACACCCATGAATAATTTTAAGGGTAAATGGTGAGTGAAATGGGGTGTTTGAAGAGTCCCAAGATGCCTTTTAAGCCACTAAATTCCTACAGTGATGTCTATAGGCCTGAACCAAGATAGGCCTTTTTCATTCAATTTAGTGATGTGAGAACTGGTTACATGATAACATGGATTGGCATTTTTTATAATAGTGTAAATTATTTAAATGAAACTTAATGAAAATGATACATCATATTTTGACCCCAAGCTCACCCCTCTATTTGTACTCAGGCAAGGAAAATGAACCTATAGCTAGACAGGGGTAGACGATGATCATTATGAATCTGTGATAATATTCAGCATTTTTAAGGTATAGGAGGATAGATTAAAATGATAAGTGGATATTAATATTTAAAAAGGGATGTTAAATAGTTCATAAACATCATAACTAGGGTCTCACAAGGCCATGATACCCTATAGACATGGGTCAAATGGAACTATTTCAGTCAAATGTCAAGTAGTGAGCATGATGGTGTTTTGATGTGAGAATAACCTAATAATGAACATAAAAGTATAAATAAATGAAGTGGGTGGCCCCAAATAATTATTAGATAGTTTTGAATGTCCAAAAGCCTAATCCATGTGCAATCAACACCTATAGCTAGGTAGGAGTGTCAAACAGTGAGCTATAAAGGTGTGTTTGAGAGTGTTTCAACATTTTCAAAATGAATATAGGGTGAAAACAATTAATATTTGTATTTTATAGATCCAAAAAGGTTATATAATCACCTTGATCAAACCTTTTAGGATCTTAATAAGCTATAGTCAGTTGACTGTGACTGAGACATTGAACAAAATAGTAGTGAGACCTAGGGTGAGGTTTGGTTTTGTCTGAATATATATATATATATATATATATATATATATATATATATATATATATATATATATATATATATATATATATATATATATACACACACACACACACACACACATACATACGTACATACATACATACATATATATATATATATATATGTATGTCTATATGAAATGTTATATTAAAGATAAAATAATGGGATATGATATTAAAACTTCCACCAAGATCAATATGAGCTATACAAGCCCTTGGAGAAGATAGAACAACCTACTTAAACCTTTGGATACACTTACAGTTAAGTGTTGATTGTACTAGTGAGTAAAGAGGAAGATTGGTAGTTTTGAACATTGGAAGCCCAAAAAGGACAAATTGAATTTAAAGGATAGTATTAAGACACTGAATTAAGGTTGATGATATATAATTTGGAATCTTACCATATTTAATGATAATAAATAGGGGTGTCTCAGTCCACCATGAAGGTAACTCACACAATCTTAGGATCCTAAAATCATAAAAGGTGTTTGAAAGAACAAAAGAATAGAATATGGTTTGAATTAATAAAATTATGATCATGGAAAATGAATAGTCCATTTTAAATGATCATGTGGAAAAATATAGGTCTCTAAACAAGCAAAACTTAGTCCACATTCACCTCCTTGCACATACTGTCTTCTTGAGAGTTTTCTTAGAGAATAGAGAAAGTTGATGGTCTTACACTTGAATTCAAGGGATAAAATTTGGTATAGAGTACCATAAAAACCTATATAATAGTATCCAATTTTTTTTTGAGAATAATATAGGGGATATTCCCCCTATTTTATCTCAGATAGGGGGCACTCCCTTCATATTTGAAGAAATAGTTTTGAGA
The DNA here is from genome assembly GCA_037957365.1 of Torreya grandis. NCBI lineage: Eukaryota > Viridiplantae > Streptophyta > Pinopsida > Cupressales > Taxaceae > Torreya > Torreya grandis. The sequence goes on from JARHVA010001861.1 coordinate 1,878,996, forward strand.
AAAATATGTTAGAATATGAACCAAAAGTATTAGAGACACCCCAAAATGATTTTAATATATGGTACACACACATATAAATATTAAAAAACAATTAGGAAGGTTTGAATACAAATAAGTTGGTCTAAACAAGAGGGCCTACAGGTAGGTTAGCTAAGCAACATGCAAGTCTAGCTCTAAATGGAAGGTCACATCAACTTCTAAATCTTGACAAGCATTAAAATTATTTGAATCATGTATATAGAGGTATATTGGATATGTCCAGTCCATGTAATGTATGGGATTCATTAGATAAAATTATTTGGGACCTAAGGTTGTAGGCACACACTTTGAACAAGGTCTAGGCCTAGTTTTAAAGGGTGACCATTCTTATTTTTAGCTCATGGTGAGATATTAAAATGATTGAGGTATGTGTTTGGGACCTCTATTTTGTAAAAAATCTTCCAAAGAAACCATTTTTGGCCTAAGGTGTGCTCAAACCCTCACAAAATGCAAAAAAAGAGCTCGAATGTTAACTTGGAGTGCTTGAAACTTTCATGAACCTTTGCATGGGACCTGGAGGTGATTAGAAAAGTTAGTGAGGTTCCCTAAGAAGATATTAATGGAATTTTTAAATATTTCCAGTGTCTTTTCTTTATGAACAAATGTTAATACCAAAACCACCTCAAAACCCTTGCAAACCCTCCATGAGGACCCAATTGGGAAAAGATGTAAAATGAAGCATCCAAATGGAATGAAAATTCCATGAATGTGACTTAGAGATGTATAATAATCTTGAGGGATCCTCCTAATTTAATTGAGGTACACCAAATCTATTCATAAAAGGTAGAACAAAGCTTATTTTGACAAAATTGTGTGTTTTACAAGTTTGGAAGGTTTTTAGATGATGTAATCACTTCTTGGAGAAAGTTTTGGAATTTTTCTAAGTCCTCATTTATATTTGATTAACTATCTTAGATTTTTATACCTCTTTAATCTGTCCAATTTAATGGGTAGATAGTGAACACTCATGAGAAAATAATGAACCTTCAATTGGAAAGCCTTTTAAGGCTTGTTTCATGAAACTGATATTATGGATTCCCTAGACACATGTCATACCTCCTTATCTAGGGATCATGATGCTAGATTTTGGAAGGTTCTAGGTACCATGTGTGAGAGGTGCTTAGAGTGAGCTCATTTTGGGACTATCATGGATGATGGTACATGGTTAGAAGAATAGCAGTGATCAAAGGATGGTCTAATTCACGTGAGTATCTATTAGTAACCCATCCAACTTAGATCCATCATTAGATCTGATAATTTTTATTGATAAAATAGTTTTGGAAGGCAAATCATGAGGGGAAGTTTTCTATATAAGGAAATGAGTTTTTAGACCACTTTTTAAGAGTTGGATGATTTTAGATGACACTTGTATCTCTTGACATTGCATGGCTTACCCCATATCTCTCTAACATGCAAAGATAACTGATATTTTTACTTATGACAAGTGTCTCTATGAATCTTGAACTCCCCTTCTCTCTCTCTTCTTCATATCTTCTATAAATTGAGCCTTTTTGGCTATTATATGCATCTCTCCACCTTGGTATGGTGAATCCCTACCAAATTTTTAACTTGAGATCATAAATATAGTGTTTTTACCTCATTCAATATTTCACTAAGTGTACACAATGGTTGTTAGTTTTGTGCAAGTGTAGTTTTGATTACCTTCACATGTTACTCTTATTATTACCTAGTGTTTTGTAATCTCTCTTTTGTAGGTCAACAAGAAGTGCCTAATGGGATTGTAGGTGCAGTGAGTAATCTATTCAATAGAGTGTCTTAGAATGCCTATTACCTAAGTCTTCATATCCTAAGCTATCTCCAAGACCCCATGTTGAAATATTGATGTGAGAGAGAAGGTTGTCATTGGATGAAGTGTATGTGCATACTTTTTTTTAGTTTAAAGTGCATGTAAAAAGGTGTGCGTAGAGCATATGTTTGGTATATCACCTCCCATAGAGTATTTTTACTTCAAGTTGTTCTTATCCCTTTTCATTCCCCCAAGTGTTAGGAGTAGGATTGAGCTACAATGATGCATCAAGGGGAGGTAGCCTCTCATCTATAGATCCACCTCCAACGAGGGATTATCATAGCCCCAAGGAGGATTAATTATCTCACTTGAAGTAGGAGAGACTTTCCAACTCATCATTGGGTGAAATATCAAGTGACAACATATTTTGGTAGGCCTGGTGGGATAAGAGATTCATTCCTTGAGGAGTTTTGATGTTCTCAAGATACCAAAATTTGGAATCAATTTGACTAAACACCAATGGCAACTCCAAGTATGAATCTACTAGTAAAGCAACTTAGGTATTCTTATTAAAGTTTTTTTCTTATTCTACACACTTATCACAAGTCTCATAGGTTATTTTGATGTTAAGTTTGTCCTAACACAAGTTGAGGAGATATGTCCTACTTTGCCTATTCCTACTTAATATGATCAAGTAGTTATCCAAAATTTTCATGATCCCTATGTTTCCTCTTATTAGTCTTCTCCACCTTGTGCTTTACCTATTCCACCTAGTTCTACTCCAAGTCATCCCATTGCTAGTTTCAAAAAGAATCTTATTGGCTGTGAAGACTACATGTTAGAACTTGATACTAGATGTGGTTATGGTCAAGACATCCCTAGTGTTTGTATTAAAGTGTAATGGATGCTTTGGAACAAGTCAAAAAGGAGTGGATGCCTATAGAGAGAGATAATTACGAAAATATTACCTATGATATGCTCAATGTTTGTGGCCTAATTTTTCATCTAAAGGAAATATTGAGAGATCATGAACTAGATCAATCTTGGTAGCCTCAATATACCCCACATTAACCTTTGATTGTGTCTAATTTGAAAACAAAATATTCTTATCCAACCATGTTCCAAAATGCCTCAAGTCCTTCATACATTCCAAAAAAATTCCCTTCTTGGAAGTCCATAAAAGAGAGTATCCAAAGGAAGAATGACATCAAGGATGAGTAGGTTGATGTATTTGGAGAAGATTGTGAGAAAGGAATTTTGGGTTTTAAATCTCATCATGAAAAACAAATTGAATTATCCAATTAGATTTTAAGGCAATTTCATTCACTCCTTCATTAACATCTCATCCCCATGAAAACATCCTAATCTTACCTTCTTAGGATGGAAAGAAGTGGTGGCAGCTTGTGAAGAAAATAAAAAATCATGTTTAGGTGGAGAAATTGTTAGGGGAAGTAAAATTAAATCCATTAAAATACCTACCACCTCTCCTAAATAAGATATTGAACCCATATTTCCACCTCCTCTAACTAATCAAGGTTGTCCTTCTAATGTTGATAATTACATTACTACTTAGGAATCCCCTTTGGCTAGAATTCCTATTTTTGGGGTGCCTAATATTGACATCACTAAGAAGGAGGATGATTTTGATATTTCAGATTGGATTGAAGATAAAGAAGAGATAACTATTAGTGAGGAGGCATCAGATTATGAAGATGAGGAAAATGATCTTCCTTATGTTGAAAAAGATGCCTTGGAAAGAGTTCTTTTGTATTCTAAAGAAGAAGAATAAGAAGAGGTTTCCCTTATTTTTCCACTTCATAATGTTGATCAAGAGAAGGATGATGACTTGTGGAAAACATTTGAGGACATATGAATTAAATTTCAAGATGTCAAAGATCCTTCAAGTCCTTTGGAGTTGACTACTAGCCATGGCAAGCAAGAGGTTGTGTCTCAAAAGGAAGACAAGTGGCAGATCTATATGCAAATGATCTAAGAGTATGAAGAATGTGAGATGAATAAAATCCTAAATTAAAAAGTCCAATATGTTGGATATTAGGTATTTTTTAAGGAGAATCATCATCAAGAGAGTCTAGATCATGATGGAGCAATCCATGATGATCTTAGGCCTTTTGAAGATGATTTGAAGTTTGATTCTATAACCACCTATGAATCTACCTCCACCAAAATTAAATAATAATTTGAGAAAGAAACACTTCCAAAATGTCATGATACAACACTTATTGGAATCTTGGAGGAAGTTGTAATAAGTGAAATGAATTATGAGATCCTTCACAAAGACATAAACTTGTAACAAGTTGTCCCGTGCATGGATATGAAAACCTATCATTAGGAGATGAAGATAAAATAGTATGAAGAATGTTTCCAAGTCAAAGAGGACTTCATCTACTTTGGATACTTGTTTGAGATGACTTCATCAGATGACATGTCAATTCAAGGAGCAAAAAGAAAGCATGAGTCATTTAACAACACATCTAAGAGGAAACATGCTTGACATCCTCATTCATCTAGTGAGGAAGGAGATTAAATTTACTTACATTTTTATCTATGAAGGGAGGTATAATCAAGTTGAATGCACATATTTTTTTAATTTCAGTTATGTCTTGCGTTCCCTCAGTGCTTAATAGCATAAGTGGTGTTTTGCTTTGGTGTTTGCTTGTCCTTTTTGTGTGTTATCCTTTCCCTTGTGTGTTTTGAGGTAATTAAACTATCTTTTTATTCAATTAAAGGTCTGGTTATAATATTCCTAAGTGCATTATAACTCCATTTTCTCAATGGATAGGATAAGGCTACTAGTTCGTAGCATAGACAAGCATGTTACCCCTAGGAGTTACCAAGTGGTTGACCAAATTTGAATTTTAGTCAAATTGGGTCAAACCATATTATTTTTAACTTTTTAATAAGGTTTTTATATGTCCTATGGGGTCTCTTATTATCTTATATATCTTTATTATCCTTCCCCTAGTCCTTGTCTAAGCTCATCTCTCTTGAAATGGCCTAGTCAACCAAAGTTAAAGTTGGTCAACCTTGGTCAAACTCATTAAAAGTTACAAATTGTGTTGGAAATGTCTTAATATGGTCTTTGATATGTTTTAAGGTGTCTTAAAGTCATAAATTTGTCACTTTCTAATTTTTATATGTAAAAGGGTCATTTGGCCACAATTTTAGCCCATTAAATGACTTGTACGGACTTTTAAGGAGGAAAAATTGTTAAAAAGCTATGGTTTAATGTGGGAAAGGTAAAATAATGTCAATATTGGTCAGATGATAGTCCAAGAATCAGTTATGTTCAGATAAGGGTAGTTTCTCCTTGCTTTTATGGTCTTTTGGGCACTTGTACAAACTTGTTGAGTTCATCATTAGATAAAAACATGGGTAATGTGTCTCTCCACCTCTCTAGATTAATTTATACACTTGGAGTGCTGAGATAAGTTCAAAAAGTTCATCTGAAACTTATTTTTCTTCCATCTTCTCTTTACAAGATAAGAATGGTCATTTTTAAACACTTGGTGTGGGTCATACAGCTGGGGTTAGGATAAATACCTTTGGAGGTGGATAATAATCTGAGTGTAATTCAAATACATATCAATAAGTTTCATTTTGGTGCCTCCTCATTTATGAACAATTAGTTAGACTTTAGGCAATTTTTTATGCACTCACATCCAAAGGAGGTCTTCTTTTGAGCTAGTTCCAAAAAAGTTTGTTTTATTTTGATGGATTTGATGATTTCCTATGATATTATTGAAATTTTTATAGTTTTTCCTTTCTTATTTTGGCTTTATAGCTATCACATATCCAATAATCCTCTTGTTGGCTTGTGTATGCTTGCAAACTAGTCCATGTTGCACTTATAGTTATCTTAGATGCCTTTAGAAGTGGAAATCACATTTAAAAGAAAAAAAATTCACTTTTTACATATAATTAATGGTATGAGGATGTCTTGAATTGGTTTGGATAGATCCTAAACTCATTTTTAACCTTTAAATCTTGCATTTTGTTCACACTCTCCTTCTTTGCCCACCCTTTTTCACTTTTAAGAAATTGATGTTCACATCAAAGAGGGTGCTTAAATTTGATCTCAGGTGATCTTTGTGATTAAAAAACTTTTGAGGCTAATAGTTGAATTTTAAGGTGTTTTTAATCTTTTTTTCTAACCTTTCTTGCTTAATTTCATCCTTCCTACCTATACACAATCATATGCACATCTATAGGTGACATTAGCAGAGTTGTACAAAGGTATTCTATAGGTTTGATCCATCATGAGGTTTATGGGGTAAGTTGATGACATATATATAATGATTAATACTTTTGAGAGTAAATAATGGTTTTGATAAAGCTTTTCTAAATAAAGATACTAATATAGGGACCTTTTCACTAAAGGGCTAAAATAGTTCTCCTCAAGGTTTTTTGGAGTTTTCATAATGAAGGGACAAGAGATTATGATGAATGGTGATGGCTTGATATTATAAATTATACCATATAAAACACCCATTAAAAATATTATGGGTAAATGGTGAGTGAAAGGGGTTGATTTAAGAGTCTTGTGATTCCTTTTAAGCCACTAAATTCCTACAGTGATGTCTATAGGCCTGAACTAGGATAGGCCTTTTTCATCCAATTTAGTGATGTGAGAACTAGTTACATGATAACATGGATTGGTATTGTTTATAATATTTTACATTATTTTAAGTACACTTAATTAAAATTATACATCATGTTTTAACTCCTAAGTTCATCCCTCTATCCATACTCAGACAAGGAAAATGAACTTATAGCTAGACATGGGCAAACAATGATCATTTTGAAGTTGTGATAATAGTTATCCTTTTTAAGGTATATGAGGATAAATTAAAATTATAAGTGGTTCTTAATATTTCAAAATGTATGTTAAAGAGTTGATAAACATAATGACCAAGGTCTCACAAGGCCATGATACTGTACAGGTAGGGGTCAAATGGAACTATCTCAGTCAAATGTTAAGTAGCGAGCATGATGGTGTTTTGATGTGAGAATAACCTAATAATGAACATAAAAGTCTACATAAATCAAGAGGGTGACTCCAAAGAAGTCCTAGATATTTTTGAATATTCAAAATCCTAATCCATGTGCAATCAACAATTATAGCTCAGCAAGAGTGTCAAATGGTGAGCTATAAAGGTGTGTTTGAGAGTGTTTCAACACTTTCAAAAGGAATATAAGGTGAAAAAAAGTACTATTTAGATTTGGGAGATCCAAAAAGGTTATCTAATCACCTTTATCAAACCTTATAGGAGACAAATAACCTATAGTCAGTTGACTGTGATTGAGACAATGAACAAAATAGTAGTGAGACCAAGGGTGAGTTTTGGTTTTGTTTGAAGATATCTATGAGATGTTATAGTAAAGATAAAATAATGGGATATCACATGAAAACTTACACCAAGATTAATATGATATATACAAACCCTTGGAGAAGATAGAATAGCTTACTTAGACCTTTGGATACACTTATAGTTAAGTGTTAACTATACCAGGTAGTAAAGAAGAAGAGTGGTAGTTTTGAAAATTGGAAGCCCAAAAATGAGAAATTTAAGTTAGAGGACAGTAGTAAGACACTTAGGTAAGGTTGATGATATATAATTTGTAATCTAACCATATTAAATGATCACAAACAGGGGTGTCTCAATCCACCATGAGGGTAGTTGACCCAATCTTAGGATCCCAAAAGCATATAGGGTGTTTGAGAGACCAAAATACTATAATATGTTTTGAATTCAACAATATATTATCATGGAAAATGAATAGGCCCTTTTCAATGAGCATGCAACAAAATATAGGTCTTTGAAAAAGCAAAAAAAGTCCACATTCACCTCCTTGCACATACTATCTTCTTGAAAGTCTACCTAGAGAATGGAGAATGTTGATGGTCTTACACTTGAAGTCAAGGGAAAAGATGGTATAGAGTAACATAAAAACCTATATAATAGTATCTAATGTTTTGTTTTGTGAAGAAGATAAGGGAGATGCCCCTTATTTTGTCTTAGATAAGGGCACTCCCTTCATATTTGAAGAGATAGTTTTGAGAAAAATATGATGGAACTTGAAATATAAGTATTAGAGACACCCATAGAAATATGAAAAAACAATTAGGAATGTTGGAATATAAACAAGTTGGTCTAAATAAGAGGTCTGATAGGTAGGGTAACTAGGCAACGTGTAAGTCTAGCTCTAAATGGAAGGTCACCTCAACTTCCAACTTTTTCCAAGCACTCCAATGTTTTTTTTTCATTTATTTAGAGGTATATTAGATATTTCCAAGCCATATAATGTAGGAGATTCATCAGAGAAAGGTCTTTGAAACCTAAGGTTATAGGCAGACCCTTTGAACAAGGTTTAGGCCTAGTTCTAAAGGGTGACCATTATTGTTTTTATCTCTTAGTGAGCTATTACAATGATTGAGGCATGTGTTTGATATGTTTATAGAATTGTTTAAACCTATGGTTTATAGTAAAACTTCCTAAGAAATCATTTTTTACCTAAAGTGTGGTCAAACCCTCAAAAAATGCACAAAAAGAGCTTGAATGCCAACTTGGAGTGCTTAAAACTTTTGTGAACCTTTGCATGGGACCTGGATGTGATTATAAAAGTTAGGGAGGGTCCCTTAGAATCCCTACATGGCATTTTTAAATATTTCTAACATCTACTATTTATGAACAAATGGTAGGATCAAAACCACCTTAAAACCCTTACAAACCCTCCATAAAGACCCAAATAGGAAAAGAGGGAAAATTAATCATCTATGTGTAATGGAAAGGCTATGAAAGTGACTTGGAGATTTATAGGACTCTCTAGGGCTTCTCCTCATGCAATTGAGCTACACCACACCTATATGGAAATGTAGAACATAGCTTCTTTTGAAAAAATTGTGTGTTTTGTAGGTTTAGAAGGGTTTTAGATGATGAAATAACTTTTGGGAGAAATTTTTGGACTTATTATAAGTCCTAATTTTAATTTTATTAACTATCTTAGATCCTAATCATATCTTCTACCTCTTTTATTTCAGCTAGTCTAATGAGCAAATAATGAACACTTAGGAGAAAATAGTGAAACTTCAATTGGAAATACTTTTAAAACATGTTTGATGAAATTGATGTTATGGACACCTTTTACACATGTAATATCTCCTTTTCCATGGATTATATGGCATATTTTGGAAGGTTTTTGGTGTCAAGTGTGAGAGGTGGTTGGAGAGAGCTCATTTTGGGACTATCATGGATGATGGTGCATGGCCAAAAGAATAGGAGTGATTAGAGGCTAGTAAAATGCATGTGAGGACCTTTTAGTAACCCCTACCACTCATACCTATCATAAAATATGATCATTTTTAGTGATAAGGTAGTTTTGGAAGGCATCATGAGGGGTAATTTTTTGTTCAAGGAAAGGAGTTTCTAGGCCACTTTACAAGAGTTAGATGATTTGATATGACACTTGTAGCTTATAAAATTTCATGGATCACCCCATATCTATCTTACATGTAAAAATAACTAATATTTTTAGTTATGACAAGTGTCTCTATGACTCTTGAACTCCCCTTCTCTCTCTCTTCTCATATCTTCTATAAATTGATCATTTTTGGCTATTGTATGCATCTCTCCACCTTGGTATGGTGAATCCCTACCAATTTTTTTTCTTAAGATATTAAATATAGTGTTTTTAAATCATTACAATGGTTTTTAGTCTTGTACAAGTGTAGTTTTTTTTACCTTCACATGTTACTCTTCCTAGTACCTAATGTTTTGTAATATCTATTTTGTAGGTCAACAAGAAGTGGCTAATGGGATTGAAGGTGTAGTGAGTATTATATTAAATAGAGTGTCTTAGAATGTCTATTTCCTAAGTATTCCTATCCTAATCTATCTCTAAGACCCCATGTTGAAACATTGATGTGAGAGAGAAGGTTGTCATTGGATGAAGTGTATGTTCATACTTCTTATTTGTTCTAAGTGCATGTCAAAAGGTGTGAGTAGAGCATATGTTTGGTGTATCACCTCCCATAGAGTAGGTTTAATTCTAGATATTCTTATCCCTTTTCATCCCCCCAAGTGTTAGGAGTAGGATTAAGCTATAGTGATGCATCAAGGGGAGCTAGCCCCTCATCTAGAGATCCACCTCCAAAGAGGGATACCCACTACCCTGAGGTGGTTCAATTGTCTCACTTGAATGATGGGAGACTTATCACCTCTTCATTGGGTGCAAGTTCAAGAAAAAAAAATGCCTACAAATAATATGCAATTTGATCATGAGATGAAGAGTGGGTAGAAATATGAGGTATGTGTGCAAGACCAAGAGGAATAGATTTACATTGGAGACCTATTTGAAGATGGTCTACTTGAGAGCATAGTAGGTAAGGTTACAAGAAGTATATCTGATCTATCAAGTTTTCAATCCAAAGATAACATTCTTGGCACTATAATTCATCTCATTAAGAAGATTATTTATTAAACATTCCTTTTGATCCTAGAAAGGGAGGTCTACTTAATTGTTAGTTATATATAGTTGTTTTCTTCCTATTTTTCCTAAGTGCTTTGAGCACCTGTGTCTATCTTGTTAGTGTGTTTGGTTTGCTTGTTTATGTCCTTTATTTTGTGTGGTTGAGGTAGTCAAGTGGTCTTGTATTTTTCAAAGCTTGTGGTCAATGGTCAAAGTTTTCCTTGTTTTGTTTTAGAGTTCCAATGACTCCCTAAACTCAATAGACTAATAAGGCTACTGGTCTAGTTAGTATAGCAGACATACTACCTTTATGAAGTTGACCAAATTTGACCCTATAGGTCAAATTAGGACACCTATAGGTAAAAAATTGAGTTTTAGGTGTTTTTATGGGTCTAATATTATGTCATAGGGTGTATTATATGTCTTTTTTTGTTATTCCATATCACATTAGCCTTGGTCATTAGTCATATTAGCCAATATATCATTTTGAGTCATTTGGGGGTCATAAATGAGCATTAAATGAGCTTTAAAACCTACTTAAGGAGTGTGAAGGTGTAAAAATTGTGATATCATGTTCCATGTTTCATATTATACCTTAATCAACTTTTCATAATTGAAAGTGGCAGATTCTTTAGAAGAAAGAGTAGTTTTCTTGGGAAAAGATAAGAGTTTGGCACTTTTATAGACGATGGGGAAGGTGACACATGGAATAAGGACATGGGATGTATTTTAATCTTCCTCAAGCACAATTATGCATTTTAAATTCTTTGGAAGTGAAAATTTTGAGTTGAAACCAATCTAATCCTTATTTACCCTTCTAGAGACACAAAACTAGTCAGTAGGTTTATGCTTGGTACAAATAGTTGGAAAACATCAAATTCAAAAACTTTTGGGAGGTGAAATTAAAATTAGGGAGATTAATGTCCATAATAATATTTATAATAGTGTTTTACTTTACTTTATGAACCATCCTCATGAAGTTGATTATGTTTTTTTGCTTGCAAATCTATGTACCCTATAGCTTTTGCTCCATTCTGGACAAGTCTACACAAACTAGTTGGTTATTTTGGCTAGATTATCAAATTATATTCATAATTGGTTCCATGTTTCATGGTGTTTTAATTAGTAGGTTACCTCATGTTTTAGGAAGGTGTCACCATTGTGAAGTTTCAATCATGTTCTTCCTTGTTGCAGAATGTTGGTCTTTTACAAAGATCTCATGTGAATAGAAGATGTTATTCCACATGTATCACTACAAAATTTTACCTCTCTTCTTTTTTGTTTTCATAATATCATGTTTTTGTAAATTATAAATCTTTCCATTCCTCTTAGTCAACTCTTTTCTCAATTTCCTTTGCATCCATGTTGAAGCACACACATATAGAGCTTGTTTAGCTTGTTCATGGAATGGTAATCAGGGTATATTAGTGTGTTCAAGGCATAAATAAATAAAAAATTTAAATTTGTTATTAATTAAGATATCATACTAGTTATAATCTCATTCATCACACAAAATAATCATTACATACCCCCTACCTAATTTGCTCCATATGTTTGCAAGAGGTTTTCACATTGGAATAGATGATTTGAAACTTGTATTCATATATACTTAATGAAAATAATTAATTTGAGAGACTTACATTGAGTTGAAGTTGTTCATGAGTCCTTTCATCCACACACATTTCTTCATTTCATGTCCACTTCCTACATACAACCCACACACACCTACATGAGCCTCATGGATGACATCATGCTGAGAGGAAGAGTTTGATATGTGTTTCAATATATTAAGATTGATAAGAGTGAATTGGGGTACTTGGTGAAAAAATATAAGTGATTACAAACATACACAACTTGTATATTGTCTAGTTGACCTACTACCTATGTATGTGGAAATGACCACCTACAGGTGGTACCATAGAGCTTTGGAAGTCCTTATATGAGGAATTTGAAACATATAAAAACCTTATTTGGGATTTTTTAATGGGAATTACAATTTTAGACCTTATTGAAGTGTCAAATGAGAAAATGGAGGTGTAGACCATCCCCTAGCATGAGATGACAATATTTAGGGAGTTTATATCTAAAATGTGAAAGTAGAGGTCCAGGGGTATTTTTTGAATATCCTATAACATGGTTGAAAAAAGTTTTAAAGCATATAAATAGGTAAATATTGTATCATATAGCATGAAGAGGAGATATGCCAAAGATATAGGTCAGAAAGCTAGTGGAAAATACAAGTAGAACATCCTAAAGATGCTTTTCAAAACACTGAGACCTTGTACTAACATCTTCAAGATTTGAGGTTTGAATGACCGTTGGCATCCCAAGAACAAACAAAGAATATTATCATGGTTGTAATGGAATTAATGTTTGAATGGTATACCAATGTACACATAAATAATTAGGATGATGCTAATATGTAGTGTTTCAATCTTCATTAACACCTATAGATGTCCTTTCTCAAGGAAATGTGCACCTATAGTTGAGTATGGCAATAGTGACCTAAGCATGGTATCTATTTGATGTTATATCCTATAAAAGGTGAATTTATGTATGAACAGACATTTTTTGACCCAAAGGCTTCAAGGAGAGCCTTTAGACACCATGACCAAGCTCATTTATAGTTCATATGTACCTACAACCAATTATAGATGATTGTCTCAGGTAGTGATCATAAAGGAGTAATGCCTAGGTGTTTTCAATGCATAAGATGAGAAAAATGAGTCCAATAAAACACCAAATGAACCTAAGGGGTTTTATATAGTTTTTATACATTGTTTTCAAATCTTAACCATGCATTTTTACATACAGGTAAAATTCAAAACATAAAGTACAATCAAAAGTCACATTTAGAGTTGTACTACCAATGTATGGAAAGAAGTATGAGAGAGTTGAAGTGTTTAACAAATCTGGAGCACATTAATAATGACCATAAATGTCTTTATAATCTCTTTATAATTGGAAATGATGCAAAAATTAGGATTTAATTATGCATAACAAAATCTACCTGGGAGAGGCCTATACACAGTCTACCTCTAACAAGTCTACTTGGGTCTTAAATCAGTTGAGAGGTCAAAGAATCAAACCAAGGGATAAAACATGGTACATAACATGTTTATGGGTTTTTTAATCCCATAAAATATTCACTATTGTCTGAGTAAATAGGGAAGTGACCTCTATTTTGTCTCAGGTAGAGGGCACTCCTCTCATGCACAACCCTATAGATTTGGAGAGTAGGGATGAAAGGTGATCCAAGGATATGAGTGGAAATTTCTAGGATTTGTGATGATTTATAAGAAACTATAACAAACATTATGAACACATAATATAAGGAGGTAACCTAACATGATGGTATAGGTGGTTAAGTTTGCAAGTAGGCCTAAAAGATAAGGTTTTGGCCTATAGACAAATGGAGAACCACTTTAACTTATATTATAGGGTTAACATTATAATGTATTGGATCATGTATATGGGGTAAAAACATAGGTATATAAGCTATTTTAATGCATGAAAATCCATTAAAAGGTATTTTAGGCTTTAAGGTGAAGACAAGCTATTAGGCATGTTTAGGCCTAGTGCCTAAATGGGAAGTCATCTTCAATTATAGAATGAGATGGGAATTATAACCTATTTAATCATGTGTATAAGGTAATTTAAGTTTTTTTAAAAGTATTCAAATTTTATAGGAAGCACAAGGAAGGCCACTTTTAGCTGAAGAGAACTTCAAGCCTATAGGGAATGGAGAAGACAAGCTCGATAGCTAGGTTGAAATGCTCACATTTTTAATGAGGCTATTCATAGAGGCCATAATATTTTAGGAAGGTTGATGGATTTCTTAAAAATAACATTATGGGAATTTTTTCAAATTAAATGTTAGGTTTTTATGAACAAAGCTTAAGTATAAAAAGTACTCAAAACCCTTGTTAAACCCTTAAAAGGATATAATTTGGAAAATAAGGGTGGATATTCATCAAAATTGAATATTTTTACCATGAAATTTATTTTAGGTTGTATAATAATCTCTCAGGATCCTCTCTATTATAATTAGTTGTATGGATTCTATATAGATAGGGTACAAAATGGGTTCTTTTGACTATTTTATGCATTGTGGAGGTTATAGGAACATTCAAGAGATAAAATAAAGTTTGGGGGGAATAATATTACCTAATATAACTAAATATGTTAATTTAATTAATTTAAAAACCTCCTAAGTGTTCCTATTAGAGCTCTCATCTTAGCTAATCAAAACTGGCATAGTGACCAAGCTAGTGAGAAGGGTGGAAAACTTTAAGTGAGATAATTTTAAGGTGTGCATGATGAATCTAAGGACATGGAGGGTAATAAAAAATTTAATTCAATCCATAAAATTTATTTTATTGGGAAAAGTGAAGCCAATTTTGAGGCCAAGTGTGTACGGTGTGTGAAATAAGATTTATTTTGACTGCAAATGGTGATAGATCATTTTGGGAAGATTCTAGATGATAATGAATACAACCAATGCATGGAGAGGAATGTATGAAATCATTCCCTCTCAATAAAATCATCATAAATTTCCATATTTATTTTTTGGATGTTCAAATAGGTGTGGATGATAAAGGCAATTTTTTATGCCAACACAAGGAGTTTCATGCCACTTTTCATGAGTATCATGCCTTGTATGGACACTTTTACTTCCTAAAATTGCATGGTTCATTTAAAATATTCTTATAATTCATATTTAACTCCTTTTATCATATTTACAAGTGTCCTTATGACCTTTGGACTTTTTTATTCTCCTCTTTATCTCAAGTTCTATAATAACTAGCCATTTTGACCTTTGTAACTAATGTTCCACCTGATTATGGTGAATCCATACTCATTTTAATTCCATTTTATCAATAATACTACTTATTTTTACCTCTTCCATGACTTTTCATAGTGTTTTTTAATTGGATGATTGATTTTGCTTAGTGATGACTTGTTTCCTTAGCATTATTTTTTCATTCTCTCACCTATTTATAGTTGGAAAGATTCTTCTTGTAGGTCATGTGAAGTGTTTTATGATGTGTCAAGTTTGAGTGAGTTATTCTATTCAAATAGTGTAATTCTAGGCCTCTTTTCTAGTCCTCCTAGCCTAAAACATTCATCCATAACCTTATAATGTAACACTGATGTGAGAAGATGCAGATTGGAGAAGTGTATGTTTATTTAAACCCTTGTTCTCATGTTTAACATGTATTTGGTTGGTATTAATAACATATTTTGGTGTATCACCTCCCTTAAGATAGTTTTCTTTCAATTTATCTCTCCCTTTTCCCTTATAAAGTTTAGGTGTAGTATTGATCCAAAGTATTACATCAAGAGATCTAGCCTTATCTAGAGATTCACCTCATTCTTAAGCTCACCCATAGCCTAGAGGTGTTTCAATTGTGCCACTTAGATGAGAATAATTGAGACATCTCCTTAAAGGGTAAAAATTAAAGTGATAATAAGTATAATGGAGTGCCATATTTAGTGCAAGTAGTTTCTTCTATAAGCATAGTATTAACATTAGAAGTGGTATGGTGCATTAGGTAAAGAACAAATTAAATTAGATTTGGGGTCTATGCTAGTGATGAAGTTGTTGAAAAAAGGGGATTTGTTTCTAAAATTCTCAAGTTTATTATGTTGCTAAGGAAGTTGAGATTATCAATCATGAATTAATTCAAGAATAGTCTCATCACTAAGGAGAGTCGGAAGAGGACTATAATATTTAACATCTACTTAGAGATTGAGAATTTGATTACCATGGCTATCATATTCAAAATGCATTTGACAGACATTTATGGCCTTGGAATCTAATGTAATCTTAAGAGTATTAAGAGTAAATTTATTGGATAATATTTGTATATCATTAGTCTCGTTGATATGGAAATAATCAAATGTAATAATGGGATCTGTAGGTGGTAGAGAAGATGCAATAACCTCTTGAGGTTCAAAAACTAGGATTAGTTCTATGACCCAAGGAGTATCAAGA
The DNA here is from genome assembly GCA_037957365.1 of Torreya grandis. Taxonomy (NCBI): domain Eukaryota; kingdom Viridiplantae; phylum Streptophyta; class Pinopsida; order Cupressales; family Taxaceae; genus Torreya; species Torreya grandis. The sequence continues at coordinate 1,895,267 of JARHVA010001861.1, forward strand.
AGTGGAGTATTAGTAGGAGATACATGACCTTTGGGAGTTAATTTAAAATCTATGGAAATGGTGTGAACATCCCAATTTAAATCATGCATTTGAGATAAGGTTTTATGATAATGTTAAACATCCAAGTCTCAAAATTGAGCCTATGCCATGATGTAGTTATAATCATAGGTTGGAGAAATGATAAATGTTTGAGATTCAAGGGGAGTTTAACTTATGTGAAGACATGATTATAGGTTCTTAGGATAATTTTTCCACTCAAAAATAATTTAACATAGAGGCATATTTTGGGTAAGAAGGTTCTTGATCATTACATGGAGGGGGAGAATCAGTGATCTCATCAACGAGAGGAATAATGTGATCATGAGGTAATAAGGAAGGAGGAAGCCATTATTATATATAAGGAGGTAGCTTATTACTATTGAAATTATGTTTCAAATAATTAGGTTCATCATCATCCAAATTATCAAGAGTGACTTGTAAGTCTAGAGTGATGTTGATAAACATAGGCAAGGGAGCATTATTGATGGTAGGAATTATAGGAATGTGATATTGAGATTTTATATTAGGAAGTTGAATACTCCAAGGATTTGGATTAGCCTCATTATTATATCATTTACCATTATGTATTAATTTTATGCATTATCTATTGGAAGAGGTGATGGCCCTTATTCTATAAGTCTAAGGGCAATTAAAGAGTATATAATAAGATAAGGGTAAATCAAGCACCATAAGTTTAATTAGAATGGTCTTATATCTAATTTTTAGTGTAATAAAAATAAAAACAAGTGGATTTTGATTAGTTTTTATCAAATAAATGACAAGTAAAGTATATTTACTTGAGATGATCCTTATTATAGCCAAGTTGTTAGATGAGCCACAAAGATGTCACATTAATATCAGACCATTCATCAACTAAAAATTCACAAATAAGTGTATTATTAATGGTTATTTTAATGAATAATGGTCGATCATCAGTGTAAAAAAGTATTTCATCATTAATTTTGTCCTCTTAAATAAATTCAATATATGGTTTTGAAGAAGGACACATGGATTCAATGGTATGCACATTGGTATGTTGATGCTCAATAGAGGGTATTTATTCATCTAGAGAAGATGGATCTTCAATTTATTTTAATTATTAAATTAGGAACTTGTGATGATAGGGGGAAGTATGAACTAACTCCATAAGTGGAATATTTCAAATCATGGATTTAAGTTCTTCAAGAAAGTTCCAATGGGATTTAGAAGAAGATCTAGTGCAGGTTTAGAAGATAAGGTAAATTTTGAAAGAATGGAAGTTTTTGGGGGTTTAGAAGAAGGAGGTGGTTCTTCAGGGGATTCTAAAGTTAAATGAGTGGTTGTATAATCTCTGATAAGTTACTCCTCCAAAGATGGTTTCTTAGGTTTGTTGATAAGAAGGATCTTTATAAGCTAGCTTGTGATGATAATTGACCTTAGTTGCATTAACATATTGAGAATTATTGTAATATTGGTCATAATCAACATAAATAACACAAAAATACTTGGTATTTTTTGAGAATTAGATGTGGAATAATATTTTTGGTTATTATAAGAAGAATATTTGGAAGCTTATCATTTTTGAGATGTGGTGTTGTACTCTGGATGATGAAATTGGATCATGGCTTTGTGATTGAAAAAATAAAAAAGCATGTAAGAGACAAAAAGTTTGGTAATCCCTTGACAAGTTTCATGGGAATGACCAATGTAGGCAAGGAAACAACAAAATTTATTAGGGTCATATGACTTAGGAGGATTATTAGGATAAGTGAAGGGTTTAGAGGGTGGTAATAATTATTTCATTTGCTACACAATTAGTGGTATGTGAGAAGATGGGGGAGTTTTATTTTGGCAACTCTGGGTTTGGTTTGATGAGTATTTCTAGTGATGTAAATAGTATATTTTTGAAAATATCCTTTAAGTAATTTGGTATTAGGTTTGAATTTATTCATGAGTAAGTGTTGATGTTTAGCTTGGTTAAGATCTTTGTTAAACATTTGAGGAGAAAAAGTTAAAACTTTATATTGAAGTGAAGGATTTAAAATAGTTATAAAGAGTTTAAATAAATTGTCATCATTCATGTTATGTTCAGAATTATGGGCTATATATTTACATAATTTGATAAAATCACGAGCTAATTATGTGGGAGATTACTTAGCATTGATGAGATGGCTAAGATAATTTTTGAGAAGGTCATTGTGTTGAAACTCTTTAACTAGAGGATTGACTAAATCCTCAAATTTCCAAATGGAATGTTGGGTAAATTGGTTGTAACATTCCAATACATAACCAATGAAGGTTTTAACTATAATTTTATTTGTGGTTAAAGTATTAGTTTGGATCCACTCTTTATAAATATTTCCAAAGGCTTTGAGAAAAGATGAAGGGTATTTAGTCCCATTGTGCTTGATAGTTGGAGATATATTACCACTGTTAATGGACATGATGACAGGATATAAAGTATCATTTTGTATATTTTTAATCATTTTTTTTATTCATTATAAGTTGAGGAATAATATTTCTTGAGGCATCTCTAAGAGGTGGAGGAATAAAATTTGGATTGGCTTGAGGATTGAGAATTAGAGGTTGATTAGCCATATTGATAAAATGATATTTTAATTACATAATTTAATAGGTTTTATAAGTTTTAATTATGTTCATTTTTTTATGCCTTATGTGATAAGTTTATTCATATCAATTGGCAAGTTAGTGTTTGTAGGAAAACTCATTGAATTGGTATTAGGGGGAAGGTTATTGGAAGGCAGATTACAAGTGGGATTGTTGGATAGACTTGTGTCAATTGCTCCCACATTGTGTTGAAAATATTTAAGATGAGAATTGTATTGATAGGTAAAAAAAGGATTGGATCCACCTACTTCATCTTGAGGTGTGATTTGAACCATGTTGTAATACATAGATAAAGGAGGGGAAGAAGTGCTCCAAGAGTGAGGGTTATCTTGGGAGGAAAAGAGAGGGAGGAATTAATATCCCATATAGTGTCTAAATGGATTTAGGTTGTCAAAGAATATTATAATAGAGGACTTAATTATGATTTTAAGAAACAAACAAAATGTTAAGGAAAGAGAAACATAAAACTAAGTTGTCCAGATAGGGAAGCAGAGGTAACAATAAGAATATAAAGTTTACTAAGTCGAATTAGTAGTATAAATAAGAGGTAGAAGAGTACAAATTTGACCAAGTTGACTAATTAATATAAATAGGAAAATAGACAATCTGATAAGGATATAAATTTGAATAGGTTGATTGAGTACTGTATCTTGACTATAATAAATGAGTACTGGGTCGACAAGACTGACACAATACTATAATTAGGGAGAAAGATAGTCTATAATAGACTATGTCAAATAGGATGATAGTGTGCTAAAAAACAAAAGAAAAATGCAATGTAATTGAAATAAGAATTAAAAGTAAACACACAAATAATTGGATCAATGAGAATTATCTAATTGTGGTACACAACATAAAACCTTGCACCAACACTGACGAATGCAAGTTTTTGTAATACAACATACAATGAGTAGAGAGAAAGTAGTCAACTAAAAATTAAGTGCTAACTAAGTGGTAATCTTGAGTGTTAAATTATTATAAAGTTTTATTTTAAGTGCGATAGGTAAATTAGATGAAAATAGGGAACTAAAAATCAACCTATGGATTATTTTAGGATGATTATGCTAAAAGGTATCTATGTTGGCAATGGTACTATCTTGGTATTGAAGCCTACCCCCTCTCTTCATAATATCATAAAAATAAGGGTGTTATGTGATATTATTTATTAAGACTCTTGATTCTATTATAGTAACAAACTTGTCAACTCTTTTCTATAATGTTTGCATACAATGTCATCTGAATTGACTCTATATCATGCTTAAATTGGGAATTAATAAATATATGTTAGTAATTAATTCACACTTTCATTTTAAGTTATTTACATGCTTAGCATATCTCACATAGTCTAATTATGTGGGTTACTAATATACTATCTATTTGAAATATTTTATTCTTTTTGTACACACTACCAAATCACATAATTTCAAAATGCATTTAAACATTTGTCCACCCAAGGCTACTTACTTGGATTTCATCACCAAGGGGGAAACTGACTTAGTTTTTTGGCAAAGTATAAACATGTGATTAATTTTATATATTATAAACACACCTGACACCCTTATCACCATAGGATTGTGAAGTGAGGTAGTAGGCTCCAATACCAAGATAGTACCATTACCAACATAGATACCTTTCAACATAAACATCTTAAAACCATCCATAGATTGCTTTTTAGTTCCATATTTTTAGTTAATTTCCCTATCACACTTAAAATAACACTTTATACTAATCTAAAAACACTTAAGATGACCACTTAATTAACACTTAATTTTTAGTTGACTACTTTATCTCTACTCATTTTATGTTGTATTACAAAAACTTGCACTAGCCAACATTAGTGCAAGGTTTTGTGTTGTGTGCCCCAATTGGATCATTATAATTGATCCAATTATTTGTGTATTTAATTTCACTTCTTATTTCAATTTAATTAAAAAATATTTTTCTATTTTTAGCACACTATCATTTTATTTGACATAGTCTCTTATAAACTATCTTTCTCCCTAACTGTAGTACTGAGTCGATATAGTCAACCCAGTACTCATTTCTTCTAGTTAGGATATAGTACTCAATCAACTTGGTCAACTTTATATCCTTATTATATTTTATATTTTCCTATTTATATTACTAAGTCAACTTGGTTGACTATTTACTCTTTTTCCTCTTATTTACAGTACTAATTTGACCTTGTTGACTCTGTACTCTTATTGCTTCCTCTGCATCCCTATCTGGATAACTTATTTCTTTATTTCTCTTTCCTTAGAATTTTTTTAATTTCCTAAAATCAACATGAAGTCCCCTATTATAATATTTTTGGATAACCTAAATCCATTTAGATACTATATGGGGTATTCATTCCTCCCTCTCTTTTCCTCCCAAGATAACCCCCACTCTTGGAGCACTTCTCCTCCTCCTTTGTCTATGGATTACAACATGGTTTAAATCACACCTCAAGATGAAGTATGTGGATATAATAATTTTATTACCTATTAATACAATACTCATCTTCAATCTTTTCAGCATTATGTTGGAGCAATTGACACAAGTCTATCCAATAATCCCACTTGTAATCCACCTTCCAATAACTTTCTTGATAATACCAATTCGGGGGAGTTCTCATACAAAAACAAAACAAAAAAATGAGATGAATTAGCTTATCACACAAGTCATAAAAAAAATTAAAATAATTTATACTTATAACACCTCTCAAATTATGTAATTACAATGTCATTTGATCAATATGGCTAATCAACCTCTAGTTCTCAATCTTCAAGCCAATATAAAATTTATTCCTCCACCTCTTAGAGATGCCTCAATAAATATTATTCCTCAACCTATCATGAATAAAAAAATGATTAAAAATATCCAAAATGAGACTTTATATTATTTCATCATGACTATTGATATTGATAATATATCTCCAACTATCAAGTATGATGGGACTAGAGACCCTGCATCCTTTCTCAAGGCCTTTGGAAATATTTATAAAGAGTGGATCCAGACTAATAATTTCACCATAACTAAACTTGAAGTTAAAAAATTCATTAGAGATGTATTTTAATGTTATTACAAATTTAACCAACATTCCATTTGGTAATTTGAGGATCTAGTCAATCCTCTAGTTAAAGAGTTTCAACATAATGAGCTTCCCAAAAATTGTCTTAACCATTTCATCAATGTTAAGAAATCTCCCACTAAATTGTCTCATGATTTTATCAACTGATGTAAATATATATCTCATAGGTTCAAATATAACATGAATGATTACACTTTATTTAAACTCTTTATAACTTCCTTAACTCCTTCACTTCAATATATGGTTCAAATTTTTGATCCTCAAATGGTTAATAAAGCTCTTAACCAAGCTAAATGTCAAGACTTCCTCATGAAGAAATTAAAACCTAATACTAAATTCCTTAATGGATATTTTTAAACCTTTAATAACTCCATCATTGATATTACTCCTCAAACCAAATTAGGAGTTTCCAAATATAACACTCCCCCATCTTCTCACATACCACTAACTGTGAAACAAATGAAACAATTTTTGCCACTCTCTAAACCCTTCACTTATCCTAATAATCTTCCTAAGTGGTATGACCCTAATAAATTTTGTTGGTTCCATGCTAAAATTGGTAATTCCCATGAAACTTGTCATGGTATTACCAAATTTTTTGTCTCCTACATGAGAAATTCTTGATGTTTAGCTTGGTCAAGAGCTTCATTATGTTTTTGGGGAGAAAAAGTGTGAACCTTATTTTAAAGAGGAGTTAAAGTAGTGATAAAGAGTATAAACAAAATATAATTAGTCATGTTATGGTTAGCTTTATGGGCTAGATATTTACATCATTTGATAAAATCATGAGCTGATTTAGTGGGAGATTTCTTAGCATTAATGAAATGACTAAGACAATTTTTGAGAAGATCATTATGTTGAAACTCTTTAACTAAAGGATTGAATAAATCCTCAAATTGACAAATAGAATATTGGGGAAGTTGGTTGTATCATTCCAATACATCACTAGTGATATTTTTAACTAGAAGTTTAGTTATGGTGAAAGTATTAGTTTAGATCCACTCTTTGTAAATATTACCAAAGGCTTTGAGAAAGGAGGAAGGGTATTTAGTCCCATCATACTTGATAGTTGGATATTTATTAACAATATCAATGGACATGATGAAAGGATATAAAGGCTAATTTTGGATATTTTGAAGAATCTTTTATTCATAATAGGATGAGGAATAACATTTCCTAAGGCATCTCTAAAAGGTTGAAAGATAAAATTTGGATTGGCTTGAGGATTGATAACCATAGGTTAATTAGCCATATTGATCAAATGACATTGTAATCGCATCATTTAAGATGTGTTATAAGTTTGAATTAGGTTTATTTGTTATATTACTTGTGCAATAATTTGATTCATATCAATTTGTGGATTAGTATTTGTAGGATAAATCCCAAAATTGGTATTAGGTGGAGGGTTACTAGAAGATGGATTATTAGTGGGATTGTTAGATAAACTTGTGTCGAATGCTCCCATATTATATTGAAAGGTTTGAAGATGAGAATATTATTGATAGGTAAAAAAGGAATGAGATCCACCTAATTCATCTTAAGGTGTGATTTGAACCATTTTATAATCCACATATGAAGGAGGGGAAGATGTGCTCTAAGAGTGAGGGTTTTCTTGGGAAGAAAATAGAGGGAGAAATAAACATCCCATATAGTATCTAAATGGATTCAAATTGTAAAAAATGATTTTGATAGGGAATTTCATAATGAATTGAGAAATATGAACATAATGCTAAGGAAGGAAATATAGATAACTAAGTTGGATAAACAAGATAGGCAATAAGAATATAGAGTTGACTAGGTTGACCTAGTATTACAAACTAGGGAAAATAGAATATGATAAGAGTATAAAGTCAACTTAGATGACACTATATGCAAGTTAGATGAAACTATATATATTTTAAAATTATGTGATTTTTTAGTGTGTTCAAAAGGATAAAATAGTGCAACTAAATTATATATTGAAAACCTACCTGATTAGACTATGTGCACTACTCTGAGCTTTCAAATAGTTAAAAATTGAAGTGTGAATTAATTACTAGCAAATAGTTGTTAATTCCCAATTTAAACATGATATAGAGTCAATTTAGATGACACTATATGCAAACATTATAAACTAGAGTTGATAAGGTCACTATTATATTATATAATCAAGAGCCCTTAAGAACTAAGTTGACCAGGTCGACTTAATATTTTAGATAGAAGATAGACTATAGAACTAGGTTGACTAGGATGACCTAGTTTTTTGTAGGATTGAAATTTTGAATATTTAAAACTTATGTAAAATATAATTTTAATGAAGAAATGAATTGAAAAAGAGATAAATAAAGTAACCTTAATGGGTTGGAAGATGTTAAGGATTGTAAATTTTCTATTGAAGTGCCTTGAATGTTGCTTACAAGTTCTACCAACTATGTCAAATAGGTTGACCTAGTTCTATGAAAACCCTATTTGTTGAAGCATATTAAGATGATTGAGTCAAATTAGTTGACATAGTTTTTGATCTAGATGTTGACTATAAAACTATGTTGACATGCATGACTTAGTTTATTATTGTGGATGATGTCTGAGATACTAATTCAACCTATTTGACATAGTCTATTATCTAGAACTAAATAAGAGTACTATGTCAACCTACTCAATATATTAATCTATATCTAATGAAGACCTATATAGAAAGGAATAGAGTTATTTTGATGTTACTATGTGTTAAACTTGCACACAAAAGTTATAACTATATTGACCTAGTTGACCTAGTATAAAAATATTGAAAAATGACAAAATGATAGAAATGAAAAGTGTGAATTAAAAATTGTAAGTATTATATTACTGTTAGGTTCACCATAATATATGAAATGGGAAATGAAACATAATCTACAAATCAATCTTTGATCAGAGAAGATAGATCTTACTTACACTTCCAATTGGGGATACATTAGATAATCAGGGTCATGATCAATATGGATCCATTAGACCTAACCAAGGGATCTCTTACTATAATAATATTACTAGGGAGGGTTCCAAAGCCTCAAGTTAAGCAAAACTATTCAATAATTGTAACTAGGTCCTATGTTTCCATATTCACTAAACTAATGATAAGTAAATCAAAATCTAATCTAGTGCTCACCAAAGCTCATGACACATAGTGGGGGTTAGTAAATATAAAATTAAACATACATAAGAGAATCACAATTAAGATATGTATAGGAAAAACCCTAATGTATGGAGAGAGAGAGAATAGTATTCAAAACCCATTATTTATCCTAATTTTTTCTACTAAAAAGAAGAGTAAAGTTAAAGATACTTACCTAGAAGATGAACCTGTCAAGACTCAATCTCTCCCTTACCCAAAGGTTATTTTTAAGAGTTTTTTTTTGGTTTTTAAGGATCACTAAGAAATGAAAAAGTATCAAAGACTTCTCCATAATAATATATTCATCTCCAATTAGAAACCCTAAGTTAAGACTTCTCAAGTATAATGGTGGAAGAAAAGATTGTAAAGAAGCACCAATGAATAATAACTCTTGCATGATCTATAAGAATGGTGAAATGGATGTATTTATATAGGTGGATGTAACCATAAACCCTTCTAAAATTTTCAATTGATAAGTTCAACCTAGTCGACTTAGTATCATAATTGAAAAAAACTTACTAAGTCATGGACTAGGTTGACCAATGGCTGACCTAGATTGTAAATAAGTTTTATCAATAAGAGTAAAAGGTTGAAACAATCAAAAGAGTCATGTAAACTTACAAGAATGGGTTTAAGTTAGGAAAATGCTAATAAAGGTGGTAAATGACTAGAGGAGTGTGCAAAAGAGGAGACAAAGCTTAGGGGAATGGATTTTTGGAGACAAGTGTGTAGATAACAGTTTGTAAAAGTTACAATAGTACTGTGAAGCACCAATTATCTGCCCACCCATTTTGCAGTGTACCCCTTAAGACATGTACTTATATAAATTGAGACTCAATAGGTTCTTGTAAGAAAGAAAGCATTAGTAATTGATAAAATTTTGAAAATATTATGTATACAACTATGATCTCTTGATAAAATTAAGTTCTTTCCCATGATCATGAGATAGAGGAGTGGAGATATAAATCTTGGGTTACTTAATAGCATCCTCTAAGGATTTTATTCTCTTAAAAAACCTAGACTCTTCATGACCAGTCCCCCCATAATAGTAGCAAGATAGGTTAAGCTTATTCTTATATTTGGAAGATATTTTTGTTTTAGATGTGTTAATGTTACGTTTAGGTGAATTTTAATATGGAAGAGGAGTGATCTTCTTCTTACTCTTATTTTTTTTTATCTATTTAGGATGTGATGCAACTAATGATTTTTGAGAGGTGGAAGACTCAAGGTGAGACAATTTTGATTCCATCCTAGTAAGTCTCTCATAAAACAACTCTAGATCTGGAATTTTGAATGTGACACCTAAGGCATCCATACTATAGAAAAAGGTAGAAGCAAAGATTTGGAATGGGCCACTCAATTTAGACAAAATCACTTACAAACACTATTCGTATTTTTTATCTCATCCATTCCCCTTTAAATATTTCAAAATTTTCTTAAAATTAGTGAGGTAGTCTATAATAGAGGCAAAGTCATCCAGATTAAGTGAAGTAAGCTCTACTTCAAGCTGCATAGTTCTCAAGTGATGTAATTTCCCAAAGAAACACTTTAGCTTAACTTATATTTTGAATGGAGAGTCACACCTATCCAAATGAAACAAAATACTATCACTAACATAACCCCAAATTAAACCCATACACTATTCAAACTTACATTGGTGCTGAAAAAATTCAAATTCACATGTAAACTGTGGTTGAGTTTTGTTCATTAGGGACAATAATATTTTTTGATTTATGATTTTGTTCATTTGATGTCTCATTGTATGATAATTATGTATATTCAAAGGATCAAAATGGTAAATAGTAGAAGTAGAATCCATGCTAACTTTTAGGGGGTTATCTCAGTGTTGATTTTGTGCACCATTTTGCATTTGTTATACTCTTTGGTAATTTATCCTTAATACAATATTTTGAGAGGCTATCTAGGTGCTTTTTTTTTTCACCATTTTTCATTCTTTCTACTCTTTGGTAATTTTTCCTTAATAAAATCTTTTTACGGGGTTATCTAGGTGCTGATTTTGTGCACCATTTGGTATTCTTTTAGTTCTTTGGTAATTTGTCCTTAATATAATATTTTAGGGGGGTTATCTTTGTGCTGATTTTATGCACCATTTTGTGTTATTTATTCTCTTTGGTAATTTATCCTTAATACAATATTTTTGGGGGTTATCTTGGTGATGATTTTGTGTACCATTTTGCATTCTTTTTGCTCTTTGGTAATCTGTCCTTAATAAAATCTTTGAGGGGGTTATCTCAATGTTGATTTTGTGCACCATTTTGAATTATTTATACTCTTTAGTAATTTATCCTTAATATAATATTTTGGGGGTTATCTCGGTATGGTAATTACGTATAGTTAAAAGATCATAATGGTAAATATTAGAAGTATAATCCATGTTAACAAATTACCAAAGAGTATAAAGAATGAAAAATGGGCACAAAATTAGCATCGAGATAACCCCACAAAATATTGTATTAAGTAAAAATTACCAAAGATCAAAAATAATGTAAAATGATGCACAAAATCAGCCCTAAGATAATCCCCCAAAAGATTTTATTAAGGACAAATTACCAAAAAGTAGAAAGTATGCAAAGTGTTACACAAAAACAACATTGAGATAACCCTCAAAAGAAATTAGCACTGAGACAAGCCCCCAAAATATTTTATTAATGAAAAATTACCAAAGAGTATAAATAATGCAAAATGGTGCACAAAATTAGCACTAAGTTAACCCCCCAAAATATTGTATTAAAGATAAATTACCAAAGAGTAGAAAGAATGCAAAATGGTGCATCAAATCAACACTGAGATAACCTCCCAAAATATTTCATTAAGGATAAATTACCAAAGAGTAGAAAGAATGAAAAATGGTGCACAAAATCAGCATCGAGATAACCTCAAAAAAAATGGTGCACAAAATTAGCACCGAGATAACCCACCAAAAGATTGTATTAAGGACCCCCCTCCTAATTTGACACTTTATAAAATTAGTAAGTTTTTAAAAATTAATGACATCAATGGATAGAGAATCAAAAACCATGCACTTTTAAAAACAATAGAACTCAAATCTGAGTCATGGTTCAAAAGTTATAGGCATTGTGATTTCCCATAAAATGGGTTAAAATATTAAAATAAACACTACAAATAGATTTTTATGACCAAATTAGAAATGAATATAGTAATTCAACCACTCATTGGAACTAAAATTTAACCACAAACTCAGAATTTCCAACCAACATGAAAAAAATGTCATCTTGATTACCTTGATATATGTGCAAGTAAAGTTTGCTTCCCCTTGAGATAAAAATTTAGCTTACAAAAGCAAAAAATGAATAAAGATGTTATTTTTAGAGGAGAAAGATGATTTTAATATTGTATTTTAGCTCAGATCCCTCTAATAATATCCAAACATGGATCCATGCCCCTCTAAAGGAAAATGCCAATTGCCAAGAGAAGACTTTTTTAATGCCAAACTAAAGAATCCACCTCAAAAAAGGGCACAAACCTAGAAAATTCTTTGGAAATCTCAAATCTTTGTCTTTTCATAATAAATATATAAATAAATAAATAAATATTTATTAGAGATGGAATTATCCTCTAATGTAGGTCTACTCTTAATTTTAATAGAGGATGCTCAACAAAGAAGTTTTATGCAAAAAAAAATCCAACAAAAGTGCCTTAGTTTAAAAGTGTAGATGACACCTTTACAACATAAATATCCAATGCCTCCATTTTTTAGATAAGTCAATGCCTCAAATCACAATAATATAACTACATATTTCTTAGAATGCCAAACTTCAATGTAGAAAAAAAAAAAAAAAAAAAAAAAAACAACACCAAACTTACTCCAATGCATGTAAATATTTCCAATGCCCAACAGATCTGGTCAATGACTTTACACCTATGATAAAATACAACACCAAGATAAGAATTTCAATGAAATAGAAAAAATAAAAAAAAGGAATGCTACCACAAGATGCTTGCAGATCCACTGTGTAGTTCCAATGCCTCTTTCTAGAAAATGACACCTTTTCTTGAACTAGATCTCCACTAGAAAAAGATTCAAAAGTAATAAAAGCTTCAAAAAGTATTTAAATAATGGTTCATAATCAGATATCCATGAATAAATCTCTCCTACGCTTCATCTCCACCTTCCATCAAGGATAAAAAAGCACACTTTTTTCAAATCTTCAAAAAGTGTTGGATCCCTAAGAGGGAAAAAACTGAGGATATATGACTAGGGAAGAAGCAGTGGCAAGGGAAATTTCTAAAGAAAATTTTCATCAATGTAGATGGGAGTACACCTTAAAGATCTAGTACCATGTTATAAATGGTGAACAAGTATTCCAACCCAAGATTTAGAAATGATAACTCCAAAACATCACACAATGAAGTTGTAGACAAGTGATTGTAAATTAAATAAAATTAAGTGTTATTCGTAAATATGATATATTATTAAAAATAAAATCTCTTACATAAATAGTCAAGGAAAAACATAGAACTATCTTAACTGGTCAATGTGGGATAAATACTCAAGTAGGAAAAAATTACTAAAGGATGAAATAGCTAGCTAATACACTAATAAATGTGAGAAATACATGAAATACATACTCTAAAAAAACATAGAATTTACTTCAAATACATTTATATTTTGGATAATTTAATAACTTAAAAAAATTATAAGAAATTTAAGTGAACATGTTTTCAAAAATTTGTTGATTGGCAAATTTCAATTTTGAAAAATTTATCAAAAAATGCCAATTGGCAAAAAAAATCTTGAAAAAAATATCCCGAGGAGGATCTAGATGAAAAATTAGGGTAATTTGAATCTTATCCAACCATGTGAAAATGCAAATGAAATGAATGTCTTGGGTGTTATTTTTCTTTATTGACCCCTCATGAGTATGTAATTCCAAATTTTATGCAAAAATTAGATACTAAAGAAACATGTGTTAGACTTAAGCAAATTATCTTAGAAAAATTTCATTTTAAACATCAATGTATGTAATATAATGTTTATTATTGTGTAGAAATGAATGTGAATGAAAATGTGAAAAGTATCTATATTCTTACTCGTTCTTTGAATGCAAATGTTGAAAATTGATTCCAATGACAAATATGATTTATTTCCTACTCTTTCATTGATTGAAAATGTCAAAAATTCTTATGTTCCTCCTATTTCTCAAAATAAAAATGTTAAAAATTATGTTTTGAATTAAAATGCCAAAAATAATTCCTCGAATGCTCATAATGATGAATTTTAAAAAACTAATATTAAAATTTTTATTTCTACGATAGGGGATGCAATGAGGTAAAGGAAAAATAATAAGCCTCTTCTTGTTGTTGTGGAAGGGGAAGCCCCCTGGTTGCTATGAAATATTAAGTTTTATTCTACTATAGAAAAAGAGATGTTTTTTGTTGATGATACATAAAAGGAGAATAAATTATATAATGCTATAGATGATAGATAGTCTAAAGCTTTGGGTCAAGGTTTTGTTTTGAGTGGATCTAAAAGAGACATTATGGATACAATTTCTATCTTTAATTAAAATTTAAAAATATTGAGGGTCAAAGTAGATATAGCCTTATTGAAATCCATATCTAATGAACACATATATTATTTAAAATATTTATGGATTGTTATGGGATGGCTTCAAGGAAAATTATTGGATTATTTATTTGAAGTATATGAAGACAATTTCACTCCATGTAATGGTAATAAAAAGAGATAGGGAAAAGGGATTTAGATCAAAGCTTTAAGATTATTTTTGAAGGTTTGATGGATTCCTTATCTTCACAATTTGTTTATAATATGGATATTCATATATATATATATATATATATATATATATATATATATATATATATATATATATATATATATATATATATATATCTCCATATGACCCACATTAATTTAATATGATTGAAATTATTAAGGGTTTAATTACAAAATAATGTGAGGATCTTACCTCCAAAGTACTTTTGGAGAAAATTATAGGTAGACATTAGAATGGGAAATAACTAGAGAATTGGTTAGGAGAGAATTAAAAGGGATTTTAGGGAAGTGATCTTTGTTATCAAGTGAAAGGTTGGTTTTCATTTTAACTTCCTCACTAATGAGGAAAGAGATAGGATTATTCAAGATTAAAGGATGTTTAAAGGTAAAGATTTAGATATTTTCACTATTAAGAAATGTTTTTGACAATGTCAACATCTCTTTTAAAGAGGTCTAGGTTATATTATATTACCTACCATTAAAATATTGGAAGGTGGAGGTATTTCATTAAATAGGAGATGCTCTTGGGAAATATTTTGAGCTAGATCCAAGGCCTTTGGGTTAGGATGTCAATTTTTCTAGGATCATGGTTGTTTTAAGGCATTTTATCTATGGATTGAAGCTGTAATCCTAAATATTGATGAAGGCTAATAATTCAAATGGTGTAATTTGAATATCAAGTAAAAATATGTTATAAATGTTGTGGGTTGTGTTATCATGAATTTTTTTATCTCTATTAAAAATTTGATTTCATCATAAAATCCTAATACTATAATGTACCTTATTTATCATGACCCTATTTAATCTGTATTTATTTCACTTATTGATATAGTTAGTTATGAACTATTTGAGACATATTTTGTTTGTTTTACTATGGTGTGATAGTTTTATGATCTATATTAATAGATTTTATTATTAATTATTGAGATAGTTATTGATACTATAGCATTAGATATGTATTCTTAATGAGTATTGATTTAAAATTTAGTTCAAATATGTTATTTAAATGATGTTATTATATTTAGATGTCTAGATACTGTTGATGGTCTATTTATTAAATATAAATATAGGTAATTGAGTTAGTTTATGTTCAAACTTGAGTAGAGGAGAAACATGGAGAAATAAAATGGATGAACTAAAATAATAAATTCTATTAAAAAAACTAATCTTGAAGGTACTATTGATTAAGTCACTTTGTCTACATGATTTAAGTGAAGAATGTTATCATCTTAAATTAGATTTAATTATTTATTATTTTTATTTGGTTTTGACATTTGTAAACTAATTACTTCACTTGATGTTATCAATTTATAGACTTTTCAACTTGTTGAGTTGTGATTAATCTTGTGACTATTTATTGTTTATTGATGTCATCATTTTTAGTCATTTTGGTTCATTATGTTTTCATTGGATTAATGACTTGCCAAATTTTAAATGGAATTCAGTCACTTGTTGGTCTTGTGTTCATAGTTATTTTGTTGAGTGTTGACTCTTTATTACCTTGTTGGCTTGTCTTGATGATATTTATATTTAATGATTAGTATCAGCCTATGTTACAGTTGAAGAAACTTTAAAATGTGTTTTATTTTCTCTATAATTTAATGTTTGTGCATTAAAGGATTTTTTTATGTTTATTTATTTGGCATTCAATGTTTATTATAGACAAGTTTGGCTTGGCATCATGTTAAGGATGTTAGGGTCATAACCCACCTTAGGGATTGGCATTAGTTTTATGTTTTGGTTGTGCCATTTAACTTTAAAGTTGTGGCATTGGATTGTATTACCATGCAAAGGTGTCAAGACACATCCAACTGCACCTTGGGGATACTCTATTAAAATTTTTGGCATGGTGGCTAAGAGGATGAAATGTAGTTTGTACATGAGTTTTTTCAAGAAGTTTAAACTATAGTTAATTATTGATCTTGTCAACCATGTAAGAGTTTAGTAAAGTTAACAAGGGTTTGATTTATTTTATATTTTTAAATTAGTTTTGGTTGATTCATGTAGATTTTTTATGCATATTTGGAATAATAATTTGGAAGCCTATAAAAGAGGAAGGTCTTCTTATGTGGTTGATTTAAGGATCAAGTAAGTGGTGTTTTGAAAATTCTAAGTTTGTATTATTTAATGTGTTTAATGGTGAATTGGTTATTATTTTATCCATAAACATTGGCATTTTTATTCTTCTTGCATTATAGTGTTTATAGTCTAAACCCTAACTATGTTGATGGCTTTTATTTTGGGTATGGTTGTACGATATCCATTAAATAACTCAACCATGGCTATGTTAGATATAAAACTGTGTGTACATGTTTGATTTATATGTTTTATTTTATTTTTTATATTTGGTTAAGGGTATACATTGTTCATATACATTGTTATAGATGGTATTTTATTGTTATGGTTGCGTTATTTTAATGTTTATTATGAGTCTATATTATCATGATTATGTTGGGTTTTTAAATTCATTAAATGTTTTTAAAAAAAACCTAACTGGGTTACATGGGTTTTTGAAATGATGATTTGTGTTATTTAAACATACTATGTATTTCAATCCCACAACCATAATTTTTGGATAATGATATTATGGATTCTCTATGGGGTTCAAAATGAACACTAAGGTTTTATAGGAAAGTAATATTTTTTTATTATTTATTTCTACATGATTATGTTTGAATTTTATTTTATAATTTGGTCATTATTAAGTTGACTTAGGTTTATTAAATCCTATTAGAATTATTAGTATGATTATAATAATGATGTTTGAATTAATTCAAATTATTACTAGTTGACTTATGTATGCAAATAATGATTAGCTGATTATTTTATTACTATTATTACATTATGTCATTACAACTGATATTGAAATATTTTCTATTTTTAGTAAAGTCTATTTCAATCAAAATTTGACCCATAGCTTTATGTATGGTTTTATATTATCATTTTAAGTTGGCTTAATTTGTTATATTTTTTAATGATTTTTTATTTTAACTCATTAATATCTATTAAACTAGTATTTGAGTACAACTTCTTGGTAAATGCATGGCATAAGATTTATGGGCCATATTATATTCTTCAAATAGAATATGACTCATAAAATCTTTGGAAAATGAGCCATAGTCATAATCATAGACCAAGTTAATGGATTTTGATGAGATGGATTCATGTGGTTTACTTCTATCTATTATTTTTTTATTTGTTGTCAAGCTCATTACATTTAATTTTTCATTTCTTCACCATTGATCTGCTACCCTGATCTATATCCAACTGATGGTTGGGGTAATCTAGTGCCACTTATGCTTGGGTTCATTGGGAATGATAAGGTAGGTTTTGGCTTCATTGGTTTACATGCAAAATATTATTGATACACTTCTTCTTTATCATGAGTTGTGATTGTTGTCTATAAATGAACCCAAGTGTTTACATAATCAATTTTACTCATTGTAGTTGTATTTCATTATAATTGTATTTCATACAAGTAATGTTATGTTGAAAATATATATTCAAATAAGGCATGTAATATTGGTCTAGCTTATGATTATAGTTGATCATTTAACTATCCATGTATTCGTTATATATATAATTTCATCAATTCATTAAGATATTTGATAGTGTGAACATAGTCATGTGATTTCAACATGTACTTTTAATTAGTCTCTTATTTTGGAATAAGTAGATTTATCATAAAGATTATAAATTTATGGCATTATAACTGCTATTCTATTGGTTATTAGATGACTTATAACTAAAAAATGTATTCAAAACATTACTTATATTTTTTTGTTAGTAGGTTTTTGGTATTGAACTAATTGGTTGTTTGAGGATATAAATGGTTGTCTTAGAACCTAGTTATAAAAGTTACTTGTGATTTTTACATGATTATTTTAATGCAAATGAGTGTATGAGAAATAGATAGTAATGTTGCAATGTTTTGATTTCATCTCAATAGTAATCTTGAAATTTAAATAAACCTGAATACTTCTCATGGAATTAACATTATGCTTATAAAAACTAAATGATGTTATTCATTGAATAAGTTGATTTGTGTTGATCATTATAATATATTATTATGTTGTGACTTGTAAGATATGTTAATAAGGACATTTAAAATTACTTTAATCTATCCAAAAATTCACTAATAGATGATTTAATTAATGAGATTTTAAACTTCAAAAGGAGACCTTAAGACAATAACTTATATGGATTAATAAAATTAAATCCTTGTGTTCATAATATGGTGAGTCAAAGATATTATAATCATCATAATACTTATGCATGAGTTTTTAATTATTGTTAGAATTTATGATAAGCATTAAAATACAAGAAATAATTAAGTAAAACTGCATAAATCTTCTAAAATCTATTATAAGACAATAATTTCACTTAGAAATTAATAATGCATTATTGTAGTGTAATGGAATGTTATGGGTAGCTCTTTATAACTCCTTGGAATTGAATTAAAATGAGATTATATAAATTTTACACACATATTATAAGTAACTTCAAAAATAAGATACTTCATTAAAGGTTTTGAAAAGTGAATGGTTATTCCTAACTAGGAAATATTATGATAGAGGATCAATTGATCCATGTTTGTAATTGATCATTTGAATACTTAACAAGTTAATACTTCTATTGTAAAGGAAGTTTATAGAATTATATTATTAATTTGGTATAAGTAAATCTCCTTTGGAACATAATAACATGTGAGTTATAATTTAATATTAAAGAAATAAATATATGAATGGGCTAAGGTTATGAACCTAAGCCAAAGGTTTAATTAAGAATGAGATTAAGATAAAAACACAATATATGTACACTTTGATGATGGAACTATTAATTTTTATTTAATACCTTGAACTCATACGACACTCATATCAATAATAATTGGAAATTTAAGGCTGACATTAACCCAATATAAGATCCTCAGGCATGCCTTGTCATGTGCATACACCTTGACTTATATTAATGTAGGATGTTCCAAAATATAACATAAGCATGGTTGTTGAAACATACCATGAAGTTTGCACACATTTCCTGAGGTAGTTCATGTCAAACCTTGTGTCTCTATTTGCTTGTGAATTCAAAACATGTTCCAAGGCTTTGTATTGATTTAATAAATAGTCATTTTAGAAATGGTTATTTTAACTTTATCTTTGTCTACTAATTCTAAATTGGTAGATCATGAATAAGAAATACTAGTAAGATGATTCCTCTATTGAATTTATTCTCAATTTGACAATATCTTTTAAAATTTATTGAAATACCCATTGAGGTACTGGCTATTTTATAACATATATAGGTAGTTAAGTAAGGGCATAAGGCAATAATGACTCTGCTAGGAAGGCCACAATGAAGTATATAGATAGGATTGAGTGGGTATGACCACACTAAACTACTTATATCTAAAAACTAAGTGGTTAAATTGCTTCCTAATGAAGTCATTGATGATTTATATACCTGCTCTAGTTCATGTGTTAGCTATAACATGGTTATGAATCTCATTACATGTTTTTATTCTAAACTCTGGTTGAAACTTTGTTCCATGATTATTATTTTGGTAAATAAAAAATTTATGATTGTGAAATATTCTTATCAGATCATGATTTAACACTTTAGGTAACTTTGGGAAATGTTTCTTGTTGATTTCCTACTGATTTGTTATTTTTTTCACCATAGGATGGTGAGGACAAGATCTAGAATAATAGACAACAACTTAAGGAATGTAAACCTGGGTAGAGGAAGAGTTCAAGGTCGTAGGACTAATACTCCAAAGAGAAAGAGGCCATCTCTCAATAATGTTGATAATAGTATTGAAGCCCCTAACCATGAGGAAAATAATCCCAATGTTATCTAGGAGGTAATTTTGAATGAAATTTTAAATACATTTAATTCACATCAAAGTAACCTAAAAACCCAAGAACAAAGGTTAAATAATTTAGAAGGTGGTTTAGCTGAAGAAATTCAAATTAAAGAAGAAAGGTAAGTTGGTGAATGAGAAATCCAAAATAACTTTATTAATTTGACTGATCATATCATTAAGGAGATGAAGAATTTTCCTCCACCAAAATTTTAAGGTGATGAAAGTAATGCATGGTTAGTACACCTAAAAAACTATTTTAATATGCATAACATGTCCTCTAATGTGTAGGTAAGAGTAGTTGTTTATAAGTTAGTAAGAGTTGTATCTCTTTGGTGAAACCATGTATGTTCTCTAAAGGGTTACCAACCAATGCCTCTTACTTAGCCTATTTTTGAAAGGCATTTTAGGAAGATGTATCTTAGTTCCAACTTCAAGGAATAGAAAATCACTAATTTTTAGCTATTTAAATAAGAGAATATGACTATGATTGAGTATGGAAACAAGTTTTTGAATTTATTACATCATGTTAACTACATTAATGACAAAGAGACTAAAGTCAATAAGTTTAATTTAGATTTGAAAGAGATATTGATGCATGGTGTTAATATGACAAATCTTAAGACTCTAATTTCTTCTATAGAATCTAGTCATAGGTTAGAAGAGAAGGAAAATACTCATCAAAAGGTGAGACAAAATTTTAAATATAATAAATAGAAATATAAGAATATAACTATGTTCCCTTAACCTAAGAATTTTTAAAAAATACACTAAAACCACAAATTTATTAGGAGTATGAGTGGTTTCAACAAATTCCAAGGGCAAATTAAAAATTTCAAGAATCCAAATTTTTCTAAGTCTAATAATTTTAAAATAAATCCAACCCAAAATAGTCAAAATGTGTCTATTACTAGAATAAATACCATTCTAGTGACAACACAATTAAATATATTATGTTGGGAATGTGGAGATAACTATGTGCGCTGGGAAATCTGAACGTTAATGGGCGCATTGGGCGCGTCCCCAGTGGGCGCGCTGGGCATGTCCCCAGTGGGTGCATGGGGTGCGTCCCCAGAATTTGATTCTTTAGGTCTGTGAGCTACTCTTCTAGACTTAGAAATTACTGAACATGTGGTGAAGAAGCAGACAGGAGGGACAGACCCTGGAAGGAATGGAGGAGGGGTTGAGAAGAATAATGGATCAAAATTTGTGGTTGATGCAAAAAATGGAAATTCTTTTTGTGGAAATGACCCTTTTTGTGGATTTCGTGGTTCCCAGTTGAGGCAGGAAATTGAGAAAGAGAAAAACAAAGGTGACTTTAAAAAGGAAAAATCCTTAGAAGGGTTGAAGGCAGGGTATTCTGAACAAAGGATGTGGTCATCTCTGTTTGGCAAGAAACCCATTGGAAAATCCCCTTTCCCACTGGTGATTGAAAAAACATGCTGGGAGAAAGGTGAGTATGAAGTTTTTATTCTAGATCCTTTAATAGATTTTTTTGTGTCCTCCATGGATTTCACCTTAGTAGGTAAATTTTTAGGAGCAAGACCAGATCTTGAATCTCTTACAAAAATAGTTAAAAGGAAATGGGTCATTCGAGGAGAGATAGTTATTGCACCTATGCTGAATGGCTTCTATTCTTTTACCTTCAACTGTTAAGAAGACATGAATATGGTTCTGTGTGGAGGGCCATGGACGTTTGGAAAATGCTCTCTTACTATAAAAAAATGGGAGTTGAATATGGATTTCTCTGATTCTTTTTTCTTAACAACTCCCATCTGGGTTAGACTCCCTGGACTCCCTTTAAAGTTTTGGCATGAGGACATTTTCAAAGGAATAGCCAATTATTTTGGGGAACTTGTGGCTTTGGATAAGGCTATGGCAACCAGAACCAAACTTCAAACTGCCAGGATGTATGTTAAAGTGGTAGATTTAAATAAGCTCCCAGAAAAAGTGGATCTAATCTCCAAGTTTGGCAAAAAATCTCAAGGAATTTTTTTTGAAGATCTACCCAACTCTTGCCATGCTTGTAAGAAATAGGGGCATTGGGTAAAAAATTGTCCATCCAGAAGCAAAACTCATCTTAATGGTGTTTTGGATGGGAAAAAGTCCACGGTCCAGCTAAACAAAGTTTGGATACCCAAAGAGGATCAGGGACAAGAACAAATGAATAATGAAGAAACTAAAGATTTAAATGCTGAGGAGGGTAAAGAGTTGTATTTTGAAGATCCTAAAGGCCCACTTCCTGAGGTTGATATAGAGATCTCTCTTGAGAAAGAAAATTTTGAGACAGAAGGAAATGGATGGCAATCAGAAACCATATTACCCACACAAAGCAAAGAATATTTGACAATTTTATCAAAGCAAATCATCCTTTACCAAAGGGTAGAGGATCGATGGAGAGAGGCAGAAGGCAAAGTAGTGCTAGAGGATGGAGAAATATCAACTGAAATTGGAAATAAATTAGAGGTGAGTGATCCTCCTCTTTCTCAGCCAATGGAGATTCAGGCTGATAATGAATCGCCTTTTGAATAGCTTCCTGTGAATGGTAATGGAGAAAATTTAAAACATTTTCCAAACCAAAGGAAAAGGGCTGAAAAGAAGACAAATACTAAGGGAATAGAAACCAAAAGCAGCAAAAAAGATCAGCTAATGAAGGTGAAACACCTTGTTTCTATTCTAGATAAACTTGGAAAAAGAGATGAGCAGAATGCAAAAGTGAAACCGGATGTTGGTTGTCTGGATAAACCTGGAAGAAGACCCATAAGGAAAATCAGAGAGCTAGAAAGCAAGCAGAATATAGCTGATGGAAGGCAGGCAACAATTCTAGATTTTACCCCTAAAAAATAGTTATTAAATCTTTATTTGGAAATTAGGGGGCTGAATGTACAATGAATATAGAGGTTATCCCTGAATAACCTTAGGCTGTTGCTACTTTTTAGTAGGTTTCAGATATGTTTTTCCTAGTGCTTGTTAACGCTTTATCTTTCTTGTTTCTGTAATAGGGTTTTGGGGCCCCTTCAAAACCTATTTTTACCTTAATCTAAAACCATTACCGTAAATATTACCCTAACCTGAAAATAGGCCAATCAACTAATCAAAGAGGTTATGTAGCTATGGATAATAAAAACATATATTTATAAATAACTCTTATTGAAATTAGAGGTAAAATAAATGATTTATTTTAAATTTTGTTTTATTCATGAGCAATTGATAGTTTTATGGATCCTAAGTTAGTAACATGTTATAATTTGAATCTGATGACTTTGAAGGATGGTTGGGATGTTGAGTTTGGATCAAGTAAAAGAGTACCTGTTACTATCTTAAAATTTTAAGTTTTGACTTAGGCAATTTTTAGACCCAAGTTAATATTTTTAATCTCCTCTTGAATCTTTTGATATTATTTTAGGCATGGATTGGTTGCAAAAAAATAAAGCAAATTTGGACTAGTGTAGCAAATTCATATATGATTTTAATGATTTGGGAAACCTATATAAATTCAAAGTTTGTTGAAATTAAAATCACTTAAGTTATTATAAGCTTTATAGTTAAATAAAGTAGTGCATAAGGGTTAAAATTTATATGATTTTTAGATGCATGAAACTACACCTGTAATAGAACAAACATTTAAAGAATATCTATTTTTACAAGAATTTTCTTAAGTTTTTGTTGATAAATTTCTTAATTTACATCCTAAATGTGAACTTAATTTTTCTATTGCTGTAACACTAGGGGTAGCCCTTACATCTAAAGCACCTTATCATATGAATGTATCATATTTACTTGAGATAATATCTCAACTATAAGAAATATTATAAAATGATAGTATTAATTCAAGTGTGTCACCTTGAGTTGCACCAATGGTTTTTGTGAAAAATAAGGATAGAGCCTTTTGATGGGACTTATTGTTTATTATAGAAGATTTGTTAATTTTTTTAAAAATTATCTAACCTAATAGCTTCATTATAGTTCAAGGGTAACAAGTTTGTGTGTAATTAAGAATGTGAATAGGCTTTCTTAAAGATTAAAGATTTACTAACTTTGACACTTATACTTGTTATACTAGATCTAAATGGAAATTTTGAAATATGGGTTGATGTATCTAGAGAAGGATTGGGTGGTGTGTTAACTCAGGACAATTTAGTTGTGGCTTATGAGTCATATAAAATGAAGGAACATGAGGAGAATTACACCACCCATGACCTTAATCTTGCTTCCATTATACATGTTTTGAAGCAATGAAAATGCTTTTTTCTAAGTAAGCATTTTGAGGTAAATTATGATCATCATAGCTTGGAGTATTTTTTTTTCTTAGGATGATATGAATACATGTCAACATAGATGGCTTGAAATTTAAATTATTTTTGATATGAATATTTCATATGTGAAAGGTAAGGAGAATTAGGTTGTTGATGCACTTAGTCAATGCATGTATTTCACTGCCTTATTTGTTCTACATAATAATTTTAGAATTGAAATATTAAAACCAAAATATTATAATAAGTTTTTTAGAGATGTAAGTGCAAATTTGGATGAGACTCTTGAAAATAAATTTTATGATTTTTCTATTAATTATGATGGTTTAATCAGACATAAAAATAAATTTTATGTACTTGAGTTTGGTGATTTAAGGAATTTTTTGATGAAAGAAGTGCATGTAACACCTAATTTTTCTCATCTTGGTGTCATGAAGATGACTCATGAGATGAAAAGGCTATACTATTAGCCTGAAATGAAACATGAAGTTGTTGACTTTGTGTCAAGATGTTTGGAATGTCAGCATGTGAAAACTAAACATTACCATTCATGAAGATTGTTGTACCCTAATGATGTAACATGAGGCAAGTAGGCTATGATTTCATTAGATTTCATAGTCAGTTTGAAAAAATATAAAAGAAAACATGATACTATTCTATTTGTGATAGATAAATTTACCAAAGTTGGTCATTTCATTGCTAGAAACATGACTAATGATGTATTAATGTTTTATTATTGGTTTAAGAAATAAACAATATGATTGCATGGCATGCCTAAATTTATAATTTTAGATAGAGATAAACTTTTTACTTCAAGATTTTGGAAAATTTTTACTATTGCTTTTGGTATAAGATTGAATTTAGTTCATCTTATCACCTGAAATTAAATGGTCAAACATAAAGATTAAATCAAGTTGTGGAAGGCATGTTAAGAATGTATGTGGTAGATCAACAACATAAATGGGAGGACTATTTACATTTAGTTGAATTTACTTAAAATAATATGTACCATTTAGTGATTAAAATTATTCCTTTCAAAGATTTGTATAGACATAAGTGTATAACTCCAATTGGATGGAAAAGTTTAGAAAATAGGATTGTTGATGTACCTAATATTTTTCAAGAGTATGATAGGCAAATGGAAACTATAAGGAAAAATTTAAAGGTCTCCTCTGATAGGCAAAAGGGTTATGTTGATTTAAGGACACCACATGAATTCCAAGTGGGAGATAAGATTTTTATTCATGTTAGACCAAAAATAAGTTCAATTAAATATGGAAATTCTTCCAAATTATCTCCTCAGTTTGTAAGACCCTTTAAAATTTTGGGAAAAAAGTCCTGTTGTCTATTGGCTAGCCCTTCCTCCTCATCTTAGAATCATAACATGTTTCATGTTGATTTATTGATAAAATATATTATTTATCTATATCATGTTTTGGATTAGACTCATCTTCAAGTTTTGGAAGAGTAAAAGATGCAGCTGGATCCAATGAAGATCCTAGACCATCACAATGTTCAATTGGGAAGTCATGAGATTTTCCAAGTGTTGGTTTATTGGGATCCTTTATCAGAAGGAAGTGTTCCTTGCAAAGATGAGAGTCTTTTCAAGAAACATTATCATTGGCTATTTTGATCATCGAGATGACTCTTTTCCAAGTGAGGGAGGATGTCATGACCCTGTTTGATTTGCATTTATTTTATTTTTTAAAATAGTTAATTATGAACTATTTGAGACATATTTGTTTGTTTTCTTATGGTGTTATAGTTTTGAGATCTTAGTTGATATAATTTATTATTAATTTTTGAGATAGTTAATGATATACTTTTTATTACAACATTAAATATTTATTCTTAATGCATACTATTTTACTATTCAATCCATATATGTTATTTAAATGTTATTATTGCATTTATTGTATTTAGATGTCTAGATACTTTTGATAATATATTTGTTTACTACAAGGATATGTACTTGATCTAGGTTGTGTTCAGACTTGAGTAATGGAGAAATAATGTGGATGAATTGAAATAGTAAATTCTATTATAAAAATTAGACTTTACGATATTATTGATTAAGTCATTTTGCCTACATTATTTAAGTGTTGAGTGTTATAATTTTAAGTTTAATTTCATTATTGGTTGTTTTTAATCAGTTTAAATAAATTTTTCACAATCATTACTTTACTTGATGTTTTTGATTTTGAGACTTGTCAACTGTTTGAGTTGTGATTAGTCTTGTGACTATTGATTACTTGTTGATCTCATCATTTTTAGTCATTTTGGTTCATTATGTTTTTATTCGATTAATTATTTGTTGACTTTGACATGTCATTCAGTCACTTGTTGATCTTGTATTTTCAATAATTTTATTGAGTGTTGATGTCTTATTACCTTGTTGGCTTGTCTTGATGTTGTTTAGATTTAATGATTAGTATTAACCTATGTTACGATTGAAGTCACTTTAAAACATGTTATATTTTATTTATGATTTAATGTTGTACATTAAATCAATTCATTTTATGTTTATTCATTTTACATTCATTATTTGTTATAGAAAAATTTGGCTTAGCCTTGTGCTAAAGATGTTAGGGTCATGACCCACCTTGGGGCTTGGAATTTGTTTGATGATTTGGTTATTTTGTTTGAGTTTAGAGTCATGGTATTGTCTTTTATTACCAAGAAAATGGGTTAAGACTCTTCCAAGTAGTTTTTAGGTTTTATTTTGGTCATTTTGGATTATTTTTTGAAGAGTTATGCACCTTGGGGAGACTCTACTAAAAATTTTGGCATGGAAGATGAGGGGAATGAAATGCAGTTTATACATGAGGTTTTTTGGGGAGATTGAATTGTAGTTAATCATTGATATTGTCATCCACGTATAATTTTAGTAGAGTTAACTAGGGTTTGATTTGGTTTATATTAATTGACAAATTTTGACTGAGGCATGTAAATTTTGGATGCATGTTTGACATAGCAATTTAGAAGCCTTAGAAAGAAGAAGTTCTTCTTCTATGGTTGATTTCAAGATTCTAAGCAAGTGGTGTTTCTAAAATTATGAGTTTTCATTGTTTAATATTTTTAATGGCAAAATGGTTTTTGTTTTATCCATGAACATTGGCATTTGTATTTTACCTTAATAATGGTGTTTATAGTTAAAACCCTAACTAGGTCGATGGATTTTATTTTGGGTATGGTTACATGATGGCCATTAAATGTCTCATCCATGGATGTGTTGGATATAAAAATATATGTCTAATTTTGATATATATTTTTTATTTTGTTTTTTAATGTCTAGTTAAGGGTATATTATGTGCATATATGTTGTTATAGCTGGGATTTTATTGTTGTTGTTATGCTTTTTTAATGGTCATTACATCTATGTATTGTCATTGATGGTGTTGTGTTTTTAATTTTGTTGTATTATTTTAATAAAAACCTAAATAGATTACACAGGTTTTTGGAAATGAGACTTTATGTTATTTAAACTTGCTATGTATTTTGAGCCCATGACCATAATTTGGGGGCAATGCCATTATGGAGTCTTCATGGGGTTCAAAATGAACACTAGAGTTTTGGGGGAAATAATATTTTATTATTATTAATTTTTACATGATTATGTTTGAATTTTATTTTATAATTTGGTCATTATTAAGCTAACTTGAGTTTATTAAATCTTAATAAAATTATTGGTATAATTATTGTAATGATGTTTGAATTAATTCAAATTATGATTAGTTGATTTATGTATGAAAATAATGAATAGTTAATTATTTTATTTTTATGATTATGTTATGTCATTACAATTGATATTAAAACTTTTTCTATTTTAATAAAGTCTATTTCAATCAAAATTTTACCCATCTTAAAATAGGGTTTTATATTATCATTTTAAGTTGGTTGAAGATATTGTCTTCTTTTTAAAAGTTTTTATTTTAACTCATTAATATATATTAAAATAATATTTGAGGATGACATCTTGATAAATAGATGTCATAATATTTACATGCCATATTATATTCTTTGAATAAAATAGAATATGGGTCATAATTCAAAAAGCTTAAGAAAATGAGCTACAATCATAATCATGTACCTAGTTAATGGGTCTTGGTGAGATGATTCATTTGGTTCATTTATATCTATTGTTCATTTGTTTGTTTGTTTTCAAGATCAATATGTTTCATTTGTCCTTTATCTGTTACCCTAATCTGTATCCAACTGATTGTTGGGGTGGTCTAGGGCCACTTAGGGTTGGGCTCATTGGGATTGTTGAGGTGGTTTGGCTTCATTGGTTTGCATGTGAAAGATTATTGATACACGTATTCTCTATATTGAGTTGTGATAGTTGGATGTAGATGAACCAAAGTGTTTATGTAATCAATTTTTTTCATTATAGTTTTATTTCATTATAGTTTTATTTCATTATGATTGTATTTGATACAAGTAATGTTATGTGTATCTTTTATATTTAGATAAGACATGTAAGATTGGTCTATGATTATGATTATAGTTGATCATTTTTTTATCCATGTATTCTTTGTATTATTATTTATATACTAAATTCCATTAGTTCATTAAAATATTTAATAATGAAAACATAGTTATGTGATTTTAAAGTGTACTTTCAATTAGTTTCTTATTTTGGATTAAGTAGATATATCATAAAGATTATAAAGTTTGGCATTCTAATTTCTATATTTTATTGGTTATTAGTTGATTTATAACTTGAAAATTTATTCATAGCTTTGGTTATACTTGTTTGTTATTAGGTTTATGGTATCAAACTAATTTTTTATTTGAGGATATATTTGGTTGTACTGAAACTTAGATGTAAAAGTTACTTGTGATTTTTATATGATTCTTTTAATGCAAATGATTAAATGAGAAATGGATAGTAATGTTAGAATATTACCATTTCATCTCAATACTAGTCTTGAAACATAAATTACCTTGCATAATTATTATGGAATTAACATTATGATTAGATAATATAAGTAATGTGATCCATTGAACAAGTTAATTTGTGCTGAGCATTTTAATATATTATTACAATGTAACTTGTAAGTTATGTTAATAAAGATGTTTCAAATTACCTTAATACGTCCAAAACTTCACTAATAGATGATTTAATTAATGAAAATTTAATTGAGACTTCAAAAGAAGACCTTAAGATAATAACTTATAAAAATTAATAAAATGAAATCCTTGTGTTTATAATATGGTGAATCAAAGAGATTATAATCATCATAAGACTTATGCATGAGTTTCTAATTGTTGTTATAAAATATGATAGGGTTAAAATATAATAATTAATTAATTAAATAAAATTACATAAATATTCTAAAGTCTATTAGAATACAATTATTTCACTTATAAATTAATAGAGAACTATTGTAGTGCAATGGACTATTATGGGAAGTTCCTTATAACTCCTTAGAATTGAACTACAATGATATTGTATAAATCTAATGAATTATAATGATATTATATAAATCTAACACACATGTTTTAAGTAACTTGGAAAATAAGATACTTTGTTGAAGGTTTTAAAAAGTAAATGGTTATTCCTAATTAGGGAATATTGTGATAGACGATCAATTGCTCCATGTTTGTAGATGATCATTGGAATATTTAACAAGTTAATCCTTATATTATATTTTAAAGTAATTTAATAAAATTATATTACTAAGTTGGTCTAAATAAATATCCTTTGGAACATAATAAAAAGTTCTAATCTAAGGATAAAACAATAAATATATGAATAGGCTAAGGACACGAACTAAGATAAAGGTTTAAATCTTTAAGAATGAGATTAAGAGCAAAACCTAGTATAAGTGCATTTAGACGATGTAACTATTAATTTGTATTAATTCCCTTGTACTCATACAATACACATATCAGTAATAATTAGAAATGTAAGGCTAAATTTAAGCCAATATAATATCTTTGTCTACTACTTGTGAATTAGTAGATCTTTCTTAAGCAAGCTTAGCATGATGATTTTTTTGTTGAATTTATTTTAACATTTCCACTATTTACAAAAATTTATTTAATTATCCATTAAGGTACTATATGTTCTATAGCATGTACAAGTACTTAGGTAAGGACATAAATCAATAGCCACTCCTCTAGAAAATCCATAGTGAAATATGTGGATAAGAGTGAGTGGATATGATCACACTAACCTAGTTTTACCTAAATACTAAGTGGTTAAAATACTTCCTAATGAAATTATTGACAAGTTATTTATTTGGTCTAGTTCCTTTGTTGGCTATAACATACTTATGGATCTCATTATATTTTTTTTATGATAAACTCTAGTTGAAACTATAATCTAAAATTGTTGTTTTGGTATATGAAAGAACATTATGGTTGTGATATTACTGAACTCATCATATGTGGTGGAGCCAAAATTAAAATTTCATTTTCACATATTATGATATAAATGATTTGTTTGGTCATGATACTACATTTTATTGAATTATAATTATGATTTAATTTTAAACATACATGCTAAGTCATTAGTTAGTTGTAGTGTTTTATTTTGAAATTAAACTAGGAAAAAATATTGACAATTGAATTTCATTTCATTTTAAATGAATTTTTTTTTTGATATATTGGTTTTTAATATATACATTGTCCTAATCTAAATATACAAATATCAAATTTTAGATTTATTTATCAAATGAATTTACTTTCAAAAATGTAAATATTTGGATCGCATAAAGCATTTCAATCTTCTGAAACATATGGTAATATATGGATCTAAATTTGGAATAATAAAACTTTAAGAAGCATGCATAGTAATCATAAGGATTGATTATTTTAATCCATGTGATAAAAAATATGCAAACTTTCAGACTTTAGTACATGGTATGATGCTGAAATAGTCTTAAATTATGACATTAGAATACATTAAATTATGGCATTAGAATACATTGGAGACTATATTTATCATAGTAATATAACATGTGTCACATTCATGAAATTTGAGATGTAAAGTTTCATATATTAAATCATTGATTGAGTCCATATTATTATAGGTTTTAAATATTGTCTTAAAAAGTGACCACAACTAAAGTCACAATTACATATTATTAAAATTTTGGATCACTTTGAATTTTAAAAATTATGAAGTTGAAAATTTTATTTTAATTATATTTTTTAGAGTTGTTTAAATAAATTTGAGGCTAATAGTGTGGGATTTAAGGTCATAAAATCAATAAATTTGAAAATCTATATTTGATGCATGATAGACTAAGAGATAAACAAGAAAATCTGCTTTCCATTAATGAATTGACCTCCACCATTCATGCCTATTTTGAGAATTCAATTTTAATCAAGTGGGAAACATACTTGTAGTCTTGTTTATTTTAGTTATTTATAAACTAATGTTTGCATTCTATGTTTTGTGTAATCTTAGAAGAGTCATAGAGTGCTACCAATTTTTTTACAAGGATCTTTAGTTGGTTTAAGCTAATGATAAAGTTTTTATTTTTAAATATTTATCATTCGTGAGTTTTGAATAAAAGTTTAATTCATTATTTTCAAAAGGAATTGGAAGATATTAAAATAGTTTTCTTTATTTGAAAGTTGATTATCGCCGTATTTTTTTAAAGTAATATTGGGATAGTTTTTAAACAAGAAATGAAATATATTTTAATGGACAAATTCATTATATTATAGTTTTATTTATAAATCAATGTTGATTGTTGTGAATAAAGGGAAAAAATTTGGACAAGTTGAAATTAGAGTTTTAACCCTATGCTTTTTGTTGAACTTGATAGTCTTTATTTTTTTCTTTTAAAAAAGATAGTTTATTTTAGCTCAAAGAGATATGTCTACTCTCAATTTTGAGCTTCATCATTTTTTTCCAAATTTTAAACTCTCTTTTGATATGGTAAATAAATTCTTGTCAAATTGGAAGTGGTTCTAGTTACAAGTTGTATGAGTAAATAAGTTTTTAAGTAAAGTTTGTAAGTAGTGGTATATTTTAGTTTTTATTTTATTTTAATATTTGAAAATTCTTGAGTATAAAAAGAAATGAGTTCAATATGTATAGGTTTTATAATATTTAAAGGACCCATAGTAATACTATATAATATTTACTATTTTTAATAAATTTAAATGAAGGATATTGGTTGTCTTGATATCAATATCTCTATTTTAAATGACATATTAGACAAATTTCTTGGAAGTGATAGTTTTTCTTGAAGATTCAAAAACCGTGATTCTTGATATAGATACATTATTTCTCTCTCTTTATATAAAAGAATTTTACAAGAATTTTTTTTTCACATTTTTATTTAATGTTTCCTCAAAAAATATCTTGATAGTTTATGTTGCATGCTATTCTAGAAAAGAAAACAATTTTTTCATTGTATTTCTATCTAGGTTTCAAAATGAAAATGATTGCATTAGATTTATGAGTTTAAAGAAATAATTTATTTAAAATTACTAAGTGATAAGGTGAGAGTTTTTTCTTGATCATGAAATACACAATATGGCTAAGTGGTATTATTTTATTTTGAGAATTCAATATAAATATTTTGATAACATATCCCAATTTTTTACAGAACTTATTACTTAAAATATTGAAAATGGTTGTGACAACTAGAATATTTTCCTTTCATTTCAATGTAATTTAGTGCATTAATTTTGATTTAAAATAAAAATATATATGTGATAAGTAGTTTAAAATATCATTTACACATGCTTTATTGTGTAAAAATTTACTTGTATGTCAAGTTTCTTTTACTTGTAGTTTTGATTTTGAGCTTTGGACATACGATGGGATATTTACATTTTTAAAGTGTTATCTCATGAAAAAATTTATAATATAAATCATTGCAAGGTTTAAATAAATAAGGAAAATTAATTACGTGAAAATTAGGTGGACATTTAAATAAAATGGCTATAATATATAAAATTTGTTTGCTTTATTATCAATGTAATAAAGATGTTATATGTTTCTGGGTATATAAGGAAAATGATCAATAATTTTCTTAGAAAAGTCTCTTTTAAACCATTTTATTGATATATTAGGCTTCAATTTTAAGTATTTTATGATTCTTGAATGATTTCATAAACTATTATTTTGATATTCCCTTCTTTAGTTTAATTTGCTAATTAGTTAGTTTTTCATATGATTAGAAAATGATCAATGAAGTGGAATTTATGCATAATTTTTAAATTTGGTATTTGGATGTTGAAGTATTGAGAATATATAGTAATTTTTATTCCATAATTAATTTAACAATGAATATTTATAGTTTTTTCATGAAAATATTGCGTGAAATATTTGATTTCTTGATGTTTAATTTATATGATAATTGACTGCATGAGGATTGCATTAATAATTATCAAATAAACCCACCTTGAGAACATTTAAATTTTTTTGGTCTTATTATAATTATATTCTCAATCCATTATTTAGGTTCACTTTAAAGGTGACTTATTATTACAAAACCTAAAATTTAGAAGTTAGTTAAATTTTACTAAAGTTGTAAATAAATTTATTTTAAGCTGATTATAAATAAATTACAACTTAAAGAGAATATAAAATTCATTAAAGGATTTAAAAATAATTAAATAGGATCATTCAAAGGAGAGAAGTCATATAGGTACAAGAACTCTGATTTATGTTTCATATTGTACTTCTAAACTACTTTAAAGTTTCTAAGATCAAGTACATGATTATAAGATTATTGAATAACACTTTTCATAATGGTGAAGTACTTCACTTGGTAAAATTAAGTATATCTATATTTATTATTTATTTACAAAATGATTATCTGAAATGGTGAAGAATTAACTCTTTTGACGACTGCAAAATGATACAATCATTTGCGATTGGATTACATCTATTTTTACATGAAAATAATGAATATTTTATACATTATATAATATATTATTAGGGAAAATTATTCAAAAATAATTTATTTTATTGGTAAAAACTATATGACATATAATTGATCTGTAATAAAACATTTCCTTATTTGTGCATGACTTAAGTAAAAAACTTCCTTTTAATTTTTGTTTTTTAATGCTTTATATTAAATTTTTTAGTTTATTCTTTATTATTAGTGGTTATGTTTATTTTAAATTTTTATTTCTAATTTAATCTTTATCATTAATTTATTTTATTATATATGTTTGTAATTCATTAATTTCTTTTATTTATACACTAGTTAGTTTTTATTTTCTCTTTTCTTCATTTATTTTGTAGTCTTAATTTTTGAATAAATAAAATACATAAGGTATAAATAGTTAATAATTAAGTGGATGAGATATATAAGAAAATATAAATAATAATATTAAACATATATACTAATCGAAGTATTTAACCCTCTAAGAGGTAACCTCTTTGTTGACATAGAAGATTGCACCCTTGGCTGGAGGCTGAGCTCCTGCCTTCTTCACACAACTATGGAAACTCCCCTCTCACCTGTGGAACCAGTGAAGTTGGAGGGGAGAGTCTCTAGATAAGGGCTAGCTCCCTTTGATGCATCATGTTCATTCCAACAAGTGCTCACACATATATATATATATACAAATATATATAATGGGGGGGATGAAAAGGGAGAAAGATTGCAGGAAAATAAACTACTCTAAAGAGGTGATGCACCAAAATAAATCTGACCTTCTCACCATCACACTAAAATCAGGCAAATACATACATATGATTCACACTTGGCAGAAGGACCGGGATGTAAGAAACTTGGCAGTGAGGATTTAAGGGAAAAATATAGAAAATAGAGATTCACCAAGGTGTTGTGAAATGCACATTGTAAGTAATTTCTTCTATTTCTACACTTCTAGATACAACTCTCTTTGTCAGCTATAAAAATGGCACCTTGTAAACAATAGATATTTTGGTGTTGAACCTATGAAAGAATCAAGAAATAATGACTAAACACAAACTAACACTCAAGACATACACAGGAATATCTATCCAAGATAGAGGTAAAAATGCATTTATTGATTCAGGTGAAATTTTGCCAAGGCTATGCCTTAAAAATGTGGAAGATGATTTCTCAAATGACAAGTCCTCAATATATAGGAGAAGAAAGGAGGCCTTTTGGCACCCCTTTTTACAAGTGGCCCATTTGCATCCCCTCATTGGGAAGAGCAGGCTGCCTAAAAATAAATGTTGTGTCGACCCTGGCTTTGACTTTAGGCATTTTTTGACATGGCCGCGTTGTTTCCTCATTAACTAAGGCTACTTTTTGAAGGCACCTACGTAATTTGTCTGCTCATAAGTATGAAATGAGGAAAAAGGATCACACAGTTGGCCATTCGCATCTTGTAATGGTCAGTTTGTAGCCACTGTTTCACCTGGTGGAGTCACTTCTTGAATCAGTGTTTCCCTTTGCCACTTGGACTATCTGCCTACTGCATGCTTGGCACTTTTTTCCTTTTCTTATCTTGTCTCTTTTGGCTCCTTCAGCCCTTAGGGGCGATCTTCTAGTAGGTCACTGCATTTCTGGGCTTCCTTTCATGGTTGGCATCCTTTTAGTTTGAAAATAAATGGCTATTTCATTATGTTAATTTTGACATTTAGGTGGCCGTGATCGCTCTAAAAACCAATGACTAATTTGCTTTCTTAAGGTTGATGGCTTTCTGGACGTCACCATCCCCAACAAAATGTCATCGGTCCTTCGCAAGATTTTTTTCTTGAAGTCCCTTCTTAGCACCTTCCCGAAGGGAAGGTGACCCTTCAGCCTTTGCTTTGTACCCCTTTATTTGGCTGAGAGTCCCCCGCAAGGGCACATACCCTTCAGGGTCCTTCGCTAGGTCGTTATGCTCCCCCAGGCTATTTCCTGGGTTTTCGCAAGTTTTTGGTCCACAGACATTTTCCTATAGACTTTTGTCTATAGACATTTTGCCCTGGCCTTTGCTTTGAACTATAGCCTGAATTCCTTTAGACTTTTTATCTGAAGGAATTCCTTTAGACAAAAAGTCTGAAGAAATTCAAGACTTTGCCTTAATCAAAATTTTGAAAGTTAAGATGTCACTTTTGTGATCCCTTTAAAGTGTTCCATGCCCTTCGTAAGGGCACCCACCCTTCGGCTTTGGGGGTGCCTCATTGAAACAACCCATTGAATTGAATTGGTTCAACAGTTTAATGTTGTGCACTGATGAACTTGCCAATGAGCTGACTGATTGAACTAGGCCGATGGAACCAATGTGTTGAATGAAGGCTAATGAACCAAGTATTGAACCAAGCCAAAGAACCATGTAATTAAACTTGTGCAACCTAAAATTGATTGGCTTCAAATAGCAAGGGAAGAAGGGGACCAATTTTGGCCTGTTGGGCAAAAATGGTCAACAAATTGGTGACTCCCAGGGGAAGCATGCTTGCTATGCTTAAAGACCAGTTGCCTTGTAGTCCATTGGGTATAGAGTCAGATGGTAACCCTTTAAAAAAAAATAGTAATAGCTCTGATGAATCTAGAACCAGTCACACAGAATTACCTCCAAGGAAATGAAAACACACACAAGGCTAAGAAAACTACTACTTGTGCAACAACACTTAGGGAAAGTAGGAAACACAAGGGAAATATATATAGATGAAAGGATAATTAGTGGCAGTGCTTCAGATGTATCCCATTAATTGGGATATATAGTTCTTCACCATCTAACTTGGAGAGTTGGAATACATTATGCTGCTTGCACTGAGTGATTATGTATGGGCCACTCCATAGGGCATCAAATTTTACATGCTTTCTAGGCTTAGCTCGATCTTCATCCCATTTCAAGATAATGTCTCCTTCAAAAAAATCCTTTGATGAAGATTTCTTATTGAAGTGTCTCTTTGTTTACTATTGGCGGCTAGTCATAGAAGCCATAGCCTGGTCCCTGGTCTCTTGGAGCTCCATCAACTCGTACAGCCTGACCTCCATGCTATTTCCTTCTTTTAATTACAGCTGGTGAGTGAGGTCCAATGATAAAAATTCAAGTGAGATGGGGAGCCTAGCTTCCCTTCCATATATGAGCGTATATGGAGAATTTTTTATTGCTCTCTTTGGAGTGATTCGATCGGCCCACAAAGCTATTTTTAGCTTGGCATGCCAAGTCCTCTGATTTTCTTCCATGGTCCTCTTTATGATCCTAATCAAATTTTTGTTGGTGGACTTAGCTAGCCCATTCCCTTGTGGGTAATAATTGGATGAAGTGTTGAGATATATACCATACCTCAGTGCCCATTCACTTGTTTTGGTTCCCAAAAAAGCCAAGGCATTATCTGAGATTATGGTGGTTGGGACCCCAAATCTTGTCACCAGGTCCTCATAAAACTCTAATACTACACTTTCATTTGCCTCCTTCAAAGTAATAGCCTCTACCCACCTTGTGAAATAGTCTATGGCAGTCAAGACCCATTTGTGTCCAGCACTAGAGGGAGGATTGATCATCCCTATGAAATCTAGGCCCCACTGCATGAATGGCTGTTCAACTTGAATGGTGTAGAGGCATGGTAGCCAACTGTTGTTTCCCATCAAAGAGTGCACACTTTTGGCACTTTCTTACCTAGGCATGGGTGTCCTTGAAAAGAGTAGGCCAGAAATAGCCAACTCTCATTATCCTTGATACAATAGCTCTAGGGGCGAAATGAGTGCCTACTGGCCCATCATGGAACTCAGACAGTACCTTATTAGCTTGGTTTGGGTCAATGCATCTTAGAAGGACCCTGGAGAGATCCTTCCTAAACAATACTCCATCAATCAGAACATAAGGGAGAGACTGGAGCCTGAAGTACCTTCTTCTGATCTTATCAAGACCCTGTGGGTACTCACCAATGAGAAGGAAATGCCTCAGGTCTGATGTCCAGTCCTTTATGATGGCTGGTTCTTCTACTATAGTTGCATCATGAATTAGTAAGTTATCTTCCCCTTTCTGCTTGAAGTCCACAACAAGGTGTTCACATAGGCCTCTTCCCCTCACTAGCTTATTGATCTTAATGTCTACATCATACTCCATCACCTTGGTGATCCACCCTACTCTCTTCTCATTTAGGTCTTGGTTGGTCAGGAAATCTTTGACACCAAGATGTGGAACCATGAGGTGAATCCTGCTGTTGGACAGCATATGTCTTAATTTCTTCAAGCTCTGCACTACTACTAGGACTTGCTTCTCTACATACATGTATCTAAATTAGAAATCCTCTAGCCCCTAGCTAAAAAAAGCAAGTGGTTTCTCGAGGTCATCATCATTTGCTTGGGTAAGCATGGCAGAGATTACCTCTTCATTGCTAAAAGTGTAGAGGTTGAAATTTTTATTGAAGTCGGGGCTGATCAAAGTAGGAGCCTAGGTTATGGCCTACTTGATGGCTTCAAAGTTGTCCTTCATTTGTGTTGTCCACTTGAACTCCTCACCCTTCCTCATCATAGAGGTTAGTGGCTTTACTATCTCTATGAAATTTGAAATGAATCTCCAAATAAATTTATCCTGTCAAAGAAACTTTGCAAGCCTTTCTTGTGCTTAGGTAGGGATATCTCCAGGATAGAATGAACTCTCTCAAGGTCAATAGATAAGCCCTCTTTAGACATGATGTGGCCAAGGAGTTTCCCCTCATGAACAACAAACACACATTTCTTTGGGTTAAGAGAGATGCCAAACTCCCTACACCTTTCAAAAATCTCCCTAAGGTGTTTCATGTGTTGGTTTGCTTCCTTGGAGAACACCATCACATCATTGAGGTATACCAGAACATTGTTGTTTATCAAGCCTCCAAAAGCCATGTCTATGGATCATTAAAAGGTATCACCAGCATCAGCTAGTCTGAATGGCATCTTCTTGTAGGCAAACGTTCCCCATTTAGTAGTGAAGGTTGTTTTGTGTTGGTCACAACCTTGCACTAAAATATGATTATACCCTGAATAACCATCTAGGAGGGAGAAACGCTCACTGCTTGTTAACTTTTGAAGGATCCACTCCATGCTTGGGAGGGTATAATGATCTTTTAAAGAGACTTTATCAAGGTCACTAAAATTGACACATAGCCTGATCTCCCCATTCTTCTTTCTAATAGGAACAAGATTGGCTAGCCAGGAGGAATGTTTGATTGGAAATATAATCTCAAACTCAATCAATTTGGCCAGTTCCATCTACATGAGAGGCTCAATCATCAGGTTGACAGGTCTCTACTTCTACATGACTAGCCTGGTGCCTTCTTCTAATTCAATGGTGTGTTGGGTGAGTCTTGGGTTGAAGCCCTTCAAATCCTTGTAATCCCATGCAAAAACATTGACAAACTCCTGACACAACAAAATGAAAGCCTACCTTTCTTGAACTATGTAGACTTTTCCAAGTGCAAGCAGCTTGTCCTTGAAGATCTCAACCCTTTCATAATTCTCCTCTTTAGTTGTGATGCATGCCTTGTCATTTTTCAATTGGTCATCTCCATTGAACATGCTCTCAAGAGTGACCAAACCTTTAGGGAGATTATTGTTCTTTAATTGAACAATTTGGTTTCCATATTGTTGTTACAACTTTGCCTGGTTCTGAGTTGCAAACTCAACTTCCTCTTGTAGGAAGAAAGCTATTTGCTAGTTATTTTCAAAAACTTGCCAGTTTGTAATGTTGTTAGGGACAGAGGGCCAAACTACCACCCTCAAGTAGTGCGAACCATCATCTTGACTTATCTCCCTAGAAACATCAAACTGAGCACCAATTGTTGCTAGCCTATCTGCTTGTTTGTTCTTCTCTCTAGGAATGGAGGTGATATTGAAAGCAAGGAAATCTTCCACCAAGTCCCAGACCCTATGCTTGTAGGACTTCAACAAGGAATTCTTGGTCAGATTCTAGTCTTTCACCTAATTTACAATTAGCTCACTATCTCCCAAAACTTGCAACTCCTTGATCCCTCTTTTTCTTTCCCATTCCAGACCATGGATAAGGGACTCATATTCTTCAACATTACTTGTGCAAGAAAAATGGAAACAGAAAGCTGAAAAGTATCTCTCTTTTGAAGGGGAGACTAACATCACTCCACCACTAGCTCCCAACCTACTTTTGGAACCATCAAAGTATAGATGCCATAGACCTAGGTCCTCTTGGCTTGCCTTCATTATATTTGGTATGAAGTCACCCTCTTCATGTATGTAGTAGACTTTAAGGCTTGCCTCCTCTATGAACTTGTAAGGATCATGCTTGAAGTTATCATTTCCCCACTCATCCAAGAGTAGGTCTGCAACTCCTTCAAGAGTAGAGGATGGAGATTGGTCTATCTGGGACTCTTTTGGGTTGATAATGGTGTAATTGATGTTCACTACCTTGGGTGAATATGGTTTTAGATGGTCCTTATAGAGTGGCTCAGATTTGATATTTACCTCGGTCCCATACTTGGTTCTAAAAACTAGATAGGACCAATTTGCTACCAGATATCCACCTATCTTTGACGTGAAGTCCCTAGACAAGCAAATAGAAAAATAAGGAGGAACATTTGTTACTAATATGTCATGGGGAATTGAGAAGGTTGGGCAAGCATGCAATGTCAGGCTTAAACCCTTTAAAATACCAACTATTTTTGCAGGTGTCCCATTTAGCTACAAGACTCCCTTATTCATCTCTTCATATTTCAGTCCCATCTTGTCAGCTATGCACTTGGGAATCACTGAGGTACTAGCCCCACTATCAATGATGCAGTTGTGCACTAATAAATCCCCTATAACCAAGGATACATAGAAAGGAGGAATTTTCTCTTCCTTCTTTACCTGACCTGAAGTAGAAGGCTATCCATTCATCATCAAGACATTATTGGTCCTTTCATGGACAACTTATCGATCTAGCTCATGCAATTCCCTTTGTAGCATGTCCTTTTGTCCTAGTAGAGACAATGAATCCCATAAAGAGATGTTCATATGTAGCTTCTTCATTTGGTCCACTATATTGACTTAAGGACTGCCTCCCTTTGAGTTTTCCTTGGGGCTAATTCCAACCTGAGTTATAGGCTGAGGGGCTAAAGGTACAAATAGTTGTCTGAAGTTTGGGGCCTTTTGATTTGAGTGTAATGGAGATGGTGTAGCTATCAATTGGGTGGTAGCCTGGGCTTCTCCCAATACTCTTCTCTTAAATCTTGTGTTGGCTACAACACATTCAGCCTGATGGTCTATAGCACCTACATAATTGATTGCATAGAACTCACCTTCCAGGTGGTTCATAAGAGTAGAGTCAGGCTGATTCTGACTGTTGCTTGTGCTGGGTTGCATTAGAGGCTTGAAGACTTGGGGTTGAGTAGCTACCTGATTGTCTACATTTTGGAAATAACCCATCATCTCATTTGTATAAATAGCCTATTCTTGACCATATCCCATGGTCAAACAACTTGGTTGTTCCTATACCAGGTTGTTCTAAATGGGCACCATGACCTTAGATGATGAAGGGGGGCCTAGATTGTAACCTTGAAATGGCCTGGTCTGAGTAAGCTGACCCTGTCATTGATTATAGTTTTGGAAAGGGGGTCTAAGGGCTTGACCATAATGATGGTATCCCTGATTTGGTTTGTTACTTTGAGCTTGCTGCCTTTTAAGAGCTACAAGTTCATTTGACATGCTCTGCAATAGACTCTTAACTTCATGAAGCTCATTGGATGGAACAATAGCTAGTTTCTCTATGCTAGGCAAAGGAGCTAAAGTGGGAGCAGTGGCTTGAATTGGAGGTAGAATTTTTAGGAAAAGTGGCATGTGAGGTTTAGGGGCTATTTTCCTAGCTTGTACTAAGCAATTTTCAGTTGCTATGGCTATGTCATAAGTAGTAGGTAGTATATGCCCTCCCATGGATTGTATAATCACATTAATATCACTTTTTAATGCTCTTAAATAATATAAGAAAGCATAGCTAGGAGTCAGCCTTACCAGAATGGGGATTCTATCCCAAGTCTTCTAAAACTGCATGTTGAAATCTTACTTATACTCATGTGGGGCTCTTTTTATGGTCATCAGCTGTTCAACAAGCGAGAGGCCATCGCTCTTTTCCCCAAAATGGTCTATCAAATGAGTACCCAATTCATTCTAGGAATGGATTGAATTTATAGGCAAGGTGCCGTACCAGTCAAGAGCCTTGCCTTTGAGAGACAATGCCAGTAATCTGATGGCAATATTTTATTTTGTGACATTGTGAATATTGTAGAGGTTAGCAATGTTCCTAATGTGCTTGACGATTGTAATGGGTCCATCTCCATTGAAAGAAGGCACATTTTTTAGGGTTGTTCCTAGGATTGGATCATAATGTGGGAGATTGAAGGGGCTCTGACCATGAAAAGCTACAAAGGGCAATGCCATAGCTAGGATGGGATGTAACTATAGCTCTATTGTGTATGCATCCCTTACAATAGGTCTAGGAGGGTGGCTTGTTGAATAAGGATAGGTCCTCTCAAACCTTAGTCTTTTTCCAAAGCTTTGAAGGCAACTCAACAAAATCGAAGGGGAGCCCTTTGGAAGCAGACCTTGTGGTGACCTTAGGCATAGAAAGTTAAGAAACTAGTCTTGATTGGAAAATTGAAGCTCTGGAAACTCCCCTCTCGCTTGTGGGACCAGTGAAGCTGGAGGGGAGAGTCTCTAGATAAGGGCTAGCTCCCTTTAATGCATCATGTTCATTATATCAAGTGATAACACATATATATACAAATATATATATATATATATATACATATATATATATATATATATATATATATATATATATATATATATATATATATATATAATGGGGGGGATGAAAAGGGAGAAAGATTGTAGGAAAGTAAAGTACTCTAAAGAGGTGATGCACCAAAATAAATCTAAACTTCTCACCCTCATACTAAAATCAAGCCAATACATACATATGCTTCACACTTGGCAGAAGGACCAGGCTGTAAAAAACTTGGCAGGGAGGCTTTAAGGGAAAAATACAAAAAATAGAGATTCACCAAGGTGTTGTGAAATGCACACTGTAAGTAATTTCTTCTATTTTTTCAGTTCCAGATATAGCTCTCTGTGTTAGCTACAGAAATGGCACCTTGTAGACAACAGATATGTTGGTGTTGAAAACTATGAAAGCATCAAGAAATAATGACTAAACATAAACTAACACTCAAGACATACAAAGGAATATCTATCCAAGATAGAGGTAAAAATGCATTTATGGATTTAGGTGAAATTTTTCTAGGGCTGTGCCTTACAAATGTGGAAGATGATTTCTCAAATGACAAGTCCTCAATATATAAGAGAAGAAAGGAGGCCTTTTGGCACCCCTTTTTACAAGTGGCCCATTTGCATCCCCTCATTGGGAAGAGCAAGTTGCCTAAAAATAAATGTTGTGTCGACCCTGGCTTTGACTTCAGGCATTTTTTGACATGGCCGCATTATTTTCTCATTAACTGAGGTTACTTTTTGAAGGCACCTACACAGTTTGTCTGCTCATAAATATGAAATGAGGAAAAAGGATCACATGATCGGCTGTTTGCATCTTGTAATGGTCAATTTGTAGCCACTATTTCACCTACTAGAGTCACTTCTTGAATCGGCATTTCCCTTCGCCACTTGGACTATTTGCCTGTTCCATGCTTG
Source organism: Torreya grandis (assembly GCA_037957365.1). NCBI lineage: Eukaryota > Viridiplantae > Streptophyta > Pinopsida > Cupressales > Taxaceae > Torreya > Torreya grandis. Next base: position 1,939,552 of record JARHVA010001861.1, read on the forward strand.
GCACTTTTATCTTTTTCCTATCTTGTCTCTTCTAGCTCCTTCAACCCTCAAGGGTGATCTTCTAGTGGGTCACTGCATTTATTGGCTTCCTTTCATGGTTGGCATCCTTTTAGTTTGAAAACAAATAGCTATTTCATTGTGTTAATTTTGACATTTATGCGGCCGTCATTGCTCTAAAAACCAACAACTAATTTACTTTCTTAAGGTTGATAGCTTTCTGGACGTCATCGTCCCTGACAAAATGTCATCAATCCTTTGCGGGATTTTCTGCTTGAAGTCCCTTCTTACCTCCTTCCTAAAGGGAAGGTGACCCTTCGGCCTTTGCTTTGCGCCCCTTTATTTCGTTGAGAGTCCCCCACAAGGGCACCTACCCTTCAGGGTCCTTCGGTGGGTCGTTATGCTCCCCTAGGCTATTTCCCAAGTTTTCATAGGCTTTTGGTCCATGGACATTTTCCCATGAACTTTTGTCTGTGGACATTTTTCCTCAGCCTTTGCTTTGAACTGCGGCCTGAATTCCTTCGAATTTTTTTTTCGAAGGAATTCCTTCAGACAAAGATTCTAAAGGAATTTGGGACTTTTCCTTAATCAAAATTATGAAAGTTAAGACATCCCTTTTGTGATCCCTTTGAATTGTTCCATGCCCTTTTCAAGGGCACCTACCCTTCGGCTTTGGGGGTGCCTCGTTGAACCAACCCATTGAACTGAATTGGTTTAATGGTTCAACGTTGCGTGCTGATGAACTTGCCAATGAGCTGACTAATTGAACTAGGCTGATTGAACCATTGTGTTGAACCAAGGCTGATGAACCAAGTGTTAAACCCAGCTGAAGAACCATGGCATTGAACTTGTGCAACCTGAAATTGACTGGCTTCGAATAGCAAGGGAAGAAGGGGACTGATTTTGTCCTGTTGGTCAAAAATGGTCAACACTCTTCACATATATATAATTTTGATATATTTATATTTATGTGATGATTTGATAAGTAAATTGAAGAGTATTTAAGATATTATTGAAAGTGATAGTGAATATAATGGTAGTTGAATGAAATATCATTTATAACTGAAACTTGTTTACTGAATTTGAATATGATTTGATAGTGATTGAAAAAAAAATGTTTCATATCTGATTATTAATCTATATTCTAAGTGAACTTTAATTTTAATTAAATATTTGATCAAGTATTTAAAAAATCTTAAAGACTTGGAATTAAATAATTAAAATACCCATTTTACATGTCTAAGTACTATTTTATTAGTTGATATTACCTTATGATTAGACTTGTATGATTCTATTCTAACCTTCACAATAATTGAATGGAATCTTAAAGACTTGGAATTAAATAATTAAAATACCCATTTTACATGTCTAAGTACTATTTTATTAGTTGATATTACCTTATGATTAGACTTGTATGATTCTATTTTAACCTTCACAATAATTGAATGGGTAAGTTAGTTGATGTAAAAAAAATTAGCATCAATAAGTTTGAATACTTTGCTAGGAATAATCTACAACAGTTCTATTTATTTAGAACTATCCACTCTTGATTTCAAAATGATTTTAAATTTAGAAAAAAAACCATAAATTATCATTGGTTTTCATTCCATGGTTATTTTAGTATTCACTAGTCACCCTTATTTTAACATTTTATTCAATGAATTTTTATATGTAACATATTTTTTTAGTTACAATTAATATAATTTTTTTAGTGGTATTTTGAAACATTTCATCCAAAATGAAATACACTTAAATTTAGAAGTGTGGATTAATTTAAATTGGAAGGAATTTGAGTCTTTGAAAAGTTTTTCGAAACATCATTTATTGGATTACCTAAAATTTCCTTTCTCATCTAGATTAGGATAATACCTTTCCCTCATTTAATTGATGGAAATATTAATACAATCTTACAGGTTAGTTTTCTTAAAATAAAGAATAACCATTATAGGTTTTTTACAAAGTCATAAACCAAACTCAAGTTTTCTCTCATTCACTAGTAATACTAACTTTTTAACTAAAATGAATGACCTTTCCCAAGAATATTTTTACATTAATCAATTAGTTGAGAATCAATTATACCAAAATTTAATAATTTGTTTCACATTTCCTAGGCATGACCATCAATCAGTTAGGGAATATTTTTTACGTAATTTTTCAAAATGCCATGAAATCCCCTTTTCACTTAGACCAATTAACTAATTTATTATAATTTTTGGAAGATTCATATTCCTATTGGTTATAATAAAGTTTTTAAAAATACCAAGTTATATAATTTAAACTATATTTATGGTTTTCTAACATATAATTTAAAACTTAAAAAATTGTGGAATATGTTTATTTAATCATGACATGTTTAAATTTAATAGGTTTACTAACTTGATGGTACAACTTAAAATCAAAACTTCTACTAATTTTTATATGTTCTTAATTTATGATATAATTACAAAGTATTATACTAATAATCTTATTCATCAATATTGAGAATCTCTATACATAAAAAGATAACACAATCTCATTGTTTTCATCCTTATTACATAATTGAAAATAATGCATCATATTTTCCTAAATATTTTTCCATGGAGGCCATTACCTCTAATTTTGGTTCATATCTATTAGTAATAATTTCTACTTAATTGAAACTAGGTCAAATTTTTATTTTGAATATTTATATAAAAGGAAATATAGAGTTTCTAACAACCATTGATCATATGGAGCTAAATATATTTATCAAAAATCATCTTAGATCAAAACTTTATAAATCTTTTAATGATAGTTTCTCTTCTTTAGATGTTTTTTTATACATAATCAGTTTGAACCTAAATTTTAAAATTCTAAAGCTTCTTTAAAAATTTGATATTTCAATAATGATTCTAAGTTTGAATAATTTAATATCCATGATGCTTAAATGTAGGGTATGTATGATTAAAAAAATTGATTTTATATACATTCCTAAGGGTGAAATGGATGATGCAATATTAAGAGGTGAATATAAAAAAATTAATTTTTTAATTATTATTCAATAATAAAGATCAAATATAATTAATTAATTTTTTTTAATATATCTAAAAATGTATTAGATGATGTAATAATACAAATTGAATTCGTTTCTTTTCTCTAATAATATACCAAAACTTGAAATATTATTTCATAAACAACATATTGAACCTAAAAACATTCAAGATGATTAATCACTAAGTATTAAAAATTAGTTAGATATTTAAATTTTTATAATGATAAATCCTTATGTGATTTCACTATTGATGATTATTATTCCTTTTCAAATCATATAAATAATCAATAATAACAATAAATATAAATAGCCAATGAATTTATTCAATCAAACATAATTTTTTTTGAGTTTTTAGTAGAATAATTTGAAACTGGGTTTGACGCTATTATTGATGAGTTTATCCACGATCTAGATTGGAGTGAGAATGCTTTGAAATCTTTAGTAAAAATATTGAAAACCCTAATATTCCAAAATCTTAAATTATATTTAAACATAAGAATCATAAAAACATTTTTGCAAAATCCCTGATCCTCACATGTTTCTCAATCATTTACATATCATTGATAAATAAACCTTACCAAAACTTGTTCTTCATAATAACATCTCTTATCTCTATTAATAAATGAAAATAACTGAAAGTATACAAAGTGAAGATACTTTAATTACATTTAACATTCTTTCACAAAGTTCTATCATGTATCATGTATATGTATGAGTGTCTTATTACTTTCATATCTTTTACATTATTTAACTTAAAATATAATCATACTAAAAATGATTATATGATTCACACATACCTACTTATAACACATCTTGAATTTTCATTCATTATGTAAGTTTCTTTTTAATTTATTTGTCATTATGTGTTTTATTTCACACTAGGTGATTATTGATAATGGTTAATTTGTAGGTTTTATTTTCTTTTAAAAGAATATAACTATGTATTTTTTACTACATTTAGCTTTTCATTTGTTGTTTTATTTTAGTTTTGTATTGTTTATTATCATTTAATTTACTAAATAATATTCGTTAGTGGATATATAATTATTTTGTATCTAAGCAAAGTCATAAAGATGCAGTGCATATGACTGTAAGTATTGTTCATACAAATAATCATTTTAATTTTTAAAATTATTTCAATAATCAATTGATAAAATATTAATAATGGGTATTGGATGTTAAAAATATCACTTTGGTATTAGATTTCATGTTATAAGCTTATGTGAGAATTCTTATTTAACCTCAATTCACATAGTATTCACTTCTCATCCTTTATGCCACACTAGCCAAATGATACATTTTTAATTTTAAAAAATATTAAGGGGTTTGAACTTATAATCTTGGGAAAAAATCTACTTCTATTTCACTCCTAAATACAAATTTCACAATTTTACTTTTTATGATCTGGTGTCAAATACAAACCTATCTTACAAAGTTGCTAATGTCATAAAAAATAATTTATATCTATTTTAAAAAGTTGAATTCGTCACAAAATCTTAATATTGTACTATACCCTGTCAACTTACCATATGTGGTAGGGACCAAATTTCAATTTTACTTTCACTTATTATGATTGATATGCATTTGATTGTTTTTCATACTACAACATTTTATTGAATTCTAATTATAATCTTAAGTGAAACATTCATGTTAAATCATCATTCAGTTGTTTTAGTATTTGATTTCAAAAATAAAATATGAAATATTAATAGTAATTAAATGTCATTTCAATTTAAGTGAATAAAATAATTGATGCATTAGTTTTAAATCGAGGTATTGTCCTAATTTTAATACATAGATATTAAAAATTCAGATTTATTTATCAAATAGATTTAATTATGACAATGTAAATGTTGAGTCATGTAAGGTATTCAACTATCATACATAATACAAGTGAATTCAATAGTATATGAATCTATATTTTGATAATACAATTTTGAAAAGTGTATATAAATGAATCAAAACATTCAACTATCATATATAATATAAATGACTGCAATAATATATGCATTTACATTGTTAATAATATAATTTTGAGAAGTGTATATACATGAATCATAATGATTGATTGTTTAAGTCTTGTGAACATAATAATGCAAATTCTCAAACTCTAATATATGGTTTAATATATAAATAGTCTTAAGTCGTGACTTTATAATTTTTGGAAGCTATATTTATCAGTGTAATATAGCATGTGTCACCTTGATGTCATTTAATATGTGAAGTTTCTTATATTAAAGAATTTATTGAGGACACAAGTTCACAAGGTTTTAAATATTGTATTAGAAAGTAACCGCAACTAAAGTGGTAGTTACATACTATTGAAACTTGGCTCACTTTAAATTTTAATGTTTTAAAAATCAAAAAAGTTTCTTTGAAATGTGTTTGTTAAGAGTTTTTAAAATGGAGTTGAGGATAAATGTGTTTGATAAGAGTTTATAAAATCCATTGATTTTAAAGGATGTAGTTTGCACAGAAATGTGTCTGCCATTAATGCACTAACCATTCACGCTTATTATGTGTTTTGATTATTTATGTGTTTACATTTGGTGTTGTGGGTGAGTTTAGGAATGTCTTGAAGTGCTGCCAAACTTTTAGGATCTTTAGCTAGTTTATTGAGATTAATCAATTTAGGTATGCATGATTTCATCAATTTTAAGATGAAATAAAGAAATTTAAAGAATTTGTAGTAGGTGAAAATGATTTTTTATTTTTGAAATATTATCATTTAAAAAAAAATTGGTGTAGGTTAGATTAATTATCTTCAAAATTAATTAGAAGATATCAAAAAAGTTTTATTTCCTTGAGATATGGTTATTATCTTTAGTTTTTAAGGTAAAATTTCCCTTATTCGAGTAATAAAATAATAAGAAAACACATTTTTGTGTAAAAATTCATTGTATTATGATTTGATTTTTAAATCAATGTTGAATATTGTTGATAAAGGAATGATATTTTTTTTTGGCAAGTTGAAACAAGAGTTTTAATCATAATGTTTGTTTATAGAATCCAATAATCTCTCTCTTCATTTAAAAAAAGATATGAAATTTATTTTAGTTTATGGAACAACATATAGTTTCATTTTTAAGCTTCATCATATTTATTTTGATATGGTAAATAATTTCTTGTCAAATAGAAAGTGGTTCTAATTGTGACTTACATGAATAAAGATCTTTTTTTAAGTCAAGTTTTCATGTAGTGGTAGATTTTAGTTTGGATTTTATTTGAATATTTTAAAATTCCTTAACAGAAGAAGAAATGAGTTTGATATGTGTAGGTTTTAAATATTTAAATTAGTCTAGTAATATTATAAAATATTGATCATATTTGATAAATTTTTACAAAGGATATTAGTTATCTTGATATAAAGATATCTATTTAGAATGATATAATGGTTGAAGTTCTTAGAAGTGATAGTTTTTTTTCAAGATTTCAAAACCTTTTTTTATTTGACAAAGTAAAAACTAAGTTTTATAGGGATCCTAGAACCACCAAATTGTAGTACAAAATTTTAAATAGGTCAAAACAAGGTCAAGAAACCAAACCAAAACAAAAAAAAATTACAATATTAAATTGAGAACTAGAAAAGCAAGAAACCAAAAAAAAAAACTTAGGAGGAAAGCCCCTCTGATGGGTGTTCAACATCTTTAGGGATCTTCACTAGGATGATCTATTTTACCTTTGAAACCTTTTCCTGAGTGTGGTTCCTGGGGCCTTTGACAAATTAATTGGGGAAGAGCATGTGAGGATGCTTTTATCCTTTAACCTATAAGGAAGGATGCTTTGGGGGAACCCCTTTGGGGGAAACTCAGAGGGGGGGAGGGGGGGTTCTTAAGGTTTTATGTGATTGAATGGTAGGGGACATGGTGGTTTGGTCAGATTGAACAAAGGCTTGAACCGAGGATTTAGCTTATCTATGAAAAGAATTCTAGTCCTGAATGAGTTTGGAAAGGGCCATCCTTGCTTGTTAAACCTTAGAGTTAAATATATATAGCTATGATTTATTCCTTTCCATTTCATCAGTCAGAATAGTTTTCCCTTTCTAGGTGGTCTCCACTAGGGTACCCATATTGAGAGAGATAGGCTTAGATTTGGGAATAAATAACTTAAGAGGGAGGTCATTATAAGGGGACTTAGACAAGCTACATTTAGGGGAGTGAACTAAGGTCTAGTGGGATTCTCTACCATGGAGTCGTACTAGGATTCCTGCTCAGAGTAAGATCCCATAGGGGGAACCTCTCGACTGTGGAGGGATTGGTCATGATTAACTAGTAGGAGAATCAAACCTTGGTGGGGAATGGATTTAGAGCCATTCACTTGATGCAATAAAATAATGCTTTTGAGGGACTTTAGTAAAAATTAAGGTAGACTAATTTTGTAGCCAATGAAATGATTTAACAACAAAAAATGGTTGGAAAATATAAGAATGTATTTACATTTAAGATTCATGTAATGCATGACTTGAAGATAAATGTCAGGCTAGTAGCATGAGAGATTAGTCTATGGAAAGCCTTTCTTATCCATTTGCATGAAGTCATTTGTCTTGAAAAAGCATTGTAATAACTCTTGTCTTTTTATTGGTCCTTGACTGCCTTGGTGCCCTCACATGACACACCAATCCCTTCACTGATGAATTCCTCTATCACGTTAATTTTGATGCCATGAATGGTCACTTTTCTCTTATCCCAAGCTGAAGTGAAGTCATGGGCAACCTATGCATTATGTTTTGTGACTCACTCCATGAAATCCATAAGATCCCCACATTTCAATTTTTTCTAGACTTTTTTATGGCTACTAACATCCTTACAGGAGGTGGGTTCCAATCTATCCCTATCACCTCCCATCAAACTAGTGTATATAGAGCTGAAGTAAGAAGGAGGATGTTTCTAGATGTAGAATATTTTAAATAAGTAAGAATGGTTTGAGAGGCCTACCAAAGACTCATTATAGCAATTAAGTATCCTTCTATAGATATAATTATGGATTAGCCTAATTCAGATCCACCCCTTCAAAATAAGATCATACATGTGCAAAGACATGACGATTTTGACATGCATCGGTACTTTTTAATTGTAAGACATTAAGAATTTTGATGGGGACATTGCTTGCCTATAAGATTTTAAAACCTTGATTCTTGATGTAGATATATTTTTCTCTTCAAATAAATGAGTTCTACAAGAATTTGGGTTTTATTTAATGTTTCCTTGTAAAATATTTTGTATTTTCTATTGGGCCATTCTTACAAAAATACTTTTGGTATAGACATTTATAGTTTTGAAATAAAATATGAACCATTCTTTAAAAAAAAAATAGTATAGATTTTTATGGTTTTCAAATAAAATATCTTGCATCAGGTTTTTTATTTTAAAGAAAAAAATATTTCAAACTATTAAAGTATAAAGTGAAAGTTTGTATTGTTGCTTGAACATGAGATACACAATATAATAGAATGGTATCATCTTCTTTTGAGAACTCAATATCAATATTTTTATAACATGTCCCAATTTACTATATATACTTTTTATCAATTTAAATACTATTAATAGTTATGATATATATTTGATATTACTTGATTCAAATAAAATTTGGTACGATCATTTTGATTTAAAATATTTTATAGGTAGTTGAAAGTATCCTTTACACAAGTTTTTTCATATCAATATTTACTTACTTATCAAGTTTATTCTACTTATAATTCTTATTTCAAGAAAAATATTAAAATATAAATCTTTGTAAGGTTTAAATAAAAAAAAGAATATTACTTAGGACAAAATCAAATGGAAAATTTTATGAAATAGTTGTAACATATAAAATTTGTTTGTTTTCTTGTCAATTAAATGAGAATATTATAAAGTGATTCTATAATGTAAAGGGTCATTATTTTTATCAAAAACGTATATTCTAAACCAATTTACTAATCTATGAGGCTTCATTTTTCAGATTATGATGATTCTAGAATAATTTCATAAACTATTCTTTTGAAACTCCCCTAAATTTAGTTTAATCCGCTAATTACTTAACTTTTCATATTATTAACAAATGAGATATGAAGATGAATTTACGCATAGTTATGAAATTTAATGATTGTACATTGAAGTAGAGATAATCTATAGTAAAGCGTTAGTCCACAACTAATTTCAAAAGGAACACTTGTGGGGTTTTAAAAAAAATATTATATGGAAATTTGATTTCTTATATGTTAATTTATGTGTTAATAGATTGCATTAGTGATTAAGTAATTTTTATATTAAAGTGTAGTATCCTTTTCTATTCTAATAACATTTATGTTATTTTAGTATTATTATAAATATATTTTTGATTCTTTAGTTAGGTCCATTTTACAAGTGATTTATTATTACAAAACTTAAATTTTAAATTTTAATTATTTTTTTATTATTATAGCTGACTTTATTTTAAGATAATTTAAGTTTAACTAAAACTTAAATTGAAAATAAACTTTATTGAATTATTTAAAAAGACTTGAAGAGGATCATTCAAAGTAGAGAACTTATGTAGATAAAAGAGCTCTAATTTATATTTCATAATACAGTTCTCTTCTACTTTAAAGTATCTAAGATTGAGTACATGATTTTAATATCATCAAATTACACTTTATCTAATGAAGTGCCTAACTTGGTATGCTTAGTATATCCATATTATTTATTATTTACAAATTGACTATCCAAAATGGCCATGAATTAACTCTTTTGATGACTGCATAATGATATAGTCATATGTACTTCAATCAAATCTATACTTTTCTTAAAAATAATTATTATTTCATATATTATATGATATATTATTAGGGAACATGATTTTTCAATAATTATTTGTCTTAGTACAAACTATAGTCAGTCATGAAATAATATTAATTTATATTAAAATATTTCCTTATTTGTGTATGACTTAAGTAAAAAAATTCCTTTTATTTTTTGTTAATATTTTATAATTAATTTTTTTGTATATTATTATAGATACTAAAATATGGTTCTTGGTAATTTAAATGACAATCTTTACTCACATTTACCACACATGACTTGAGCACTCAAATAAGGTCTAAATCTACCATTCTCTCACACTTTCATGTTATCTTATGATTGAAACCTTACATTATGCTAATATACACCTAAAAAAACCTCCTTATCTATTTTAAACCTAATAATTATCCTATACAAATATATCTAGACCTTTAGTTCAGTCCAATTGTACACATATTGATTCTACTAGACCTAGTTAGTATCACTAGTTGATACTAAACTAATCTAGTCATTACTGACCCCGCTCTCAATAATAAACATTTTCTAAACTCAAACCCATATTTAGGGTTAGAAAATCAGCCTAGTGCATTGCATGATATATTTTTTAGTTGGATCCATATATAAATAGATCAAGGTCACATTCAAAAGAGACATGACATTTATCTAATATACATCTATACACTATTGCATATTAAGAAAATACACCCTATTATTATGATGTAAGTTTGAAGCATACCAAATATAATATAAACCAAACATTGTCATGTATCAAATGCAATCATTAATTGTATACATATAGTGAAGGATAAATTTTCATAATCAGAATACGTGGGAGAATTAAATGTGGGTTGAATTCCCTCCTTAAAGTTATAGATATTCAATAATTGCTTAATCATTATATAGGGGTGATTTGGGTCAACTCACCCCATTATAATTTCCCCCATTTTTAAGGTTTTTCTTCCCCTCAAGTACATCTAAGATTTCAAAGAAAAGGATGTTGATTTTTGGATCTACAAGCATCATTAGGGTTCAAGATCAAAAACAAAAAACAAGCAAAGATAACCTTAGGTGACTGTACAGTCATTGTGCCCTAATTATGTGTTGGTTAGTTTTGACTAGAATGTCAATATCTACTAGATATACTGATATAAACATGGAAATCAACCTAGTGTGATTAGTCGATTAGTTATATAATTGAGTGAATCAGCTCCAAACTTTATTTATCATAATTTTCACTTAAATAAAATATTTTTAGCTGGAAATTCAATAAGAAAATTTTATTATCTTGATATATTTAGTAATTTATATATTTATCATATACCACTTGTCAAATTAGAAGAATCAATTTCAATATCTTACATTAAAATGTATACTTGAATACCATATATATTAATATGAATTACATTTAAAATTTATACATTAATTAAATTAATATCACCCATTAATAAAAAAAATGGTAAAACATACTGGTGAACCCATACTCATATCAAACTTTATCAAACCTTAGGTTCTCCTTTGGGTTTTATCCTTCTATGTTTCATATTTTTATCTTAAGGTTCCAAATCTAATTTTTTATTTTCCCATATAAAATAAAATAAATATTTTCATCTTTGGTTCCTTTCTCATATTTTCATGATCCCATCCTATTTCATATAGGATGGTTATCTCCCTTATACCCATAATACACAATGCTAGAGTAAGTTAGACACAAATAGAGCATAATCACAATCTAATTATTTTAGCTAAAATGGATATAATGAATGTTTATTATTCTTTTCATGATGTAATTATTCATGAATATGTGCACATAGATGATTATGTTGATAACCCTCCACTGGAATATGATAGTCAAGATAATAAAAATGAACATAATGAAATAAATCATTATGAGGTCCTGGATAGAAATGATCCCAATTAACTTAATGGGGTATATCTTGACCAAGTTAAATATTATCAAATTTCCATAGACTTAATAAATGTCCTAAATATGTGGATTGAGTTGTTTAATTAATCATGACATCTAAGGTCACACACCAAGCTAAGACTCCATTAGAACATGATAATCAAGAAAATAAAAATGAACATAATAATAAAGATAATTATCAAGGCCAAGATATAATTGATCCCAATAAACTTAATGGGGTAGATATTTACCAAGTTAAAATATTATCCAAATTTTATGAATGACTCCATCAATATACTAAATATGTGGGTTGAATTGTCTAATTAATCCTAGCATCTAAGGATGCACACCAATATAATCTTGCCACATCTCAAGTACATCAAGAATATCCCTTTACCATTATCAATAAATCCTTTCAAGACAATACCTCCACATGAGGTATTCAAATCACCTCTACTGATATTATCCTTGTGCTTACACCTATAGTGAATTATATGCCATCCACCCAAATTTTGGAGGAAACATGAGGAATTCAATATATTTTGATGGCTATTCCTATATAGGATACATTTAACCATCCTATTATGGCTACACACATTCCATTTGTAACCTCACCTAATGAAATTTTACTTTATTAAGTTATTAAAATGCTACATACCATGTTAATGTAATTAGAACAAGGTGCTTCAAGAGCTACTCACTACATAAATTTGCATGATTTGTTCAATAACCCATTATCCCATTAAATAGTAGCCTACCATATACCAATAGGTTTTGTATCTCCAAATATCACATTATATTAATTTAAATGTGATCATGAGCAACATATTAGATCATTCCATGAAACATGTGTGGAGTACAAATATGACAAGTTATTGACAAAGTTAATTATGCTTCATTCAAAATGGGATTTTACACATATACTATAGAACCAAAACTTGATTGAAATAATGTAAATAATTCATATCTATGAAGTATAACATATTATTATAAATAAATTCATTCAATTATGTGAAATAAATATAATAATGATTGTATAATAATGTGGCTAAGGGATAAAAGAGAAAAGTAGAACTCAATTGTGTGAATGATTTAGTGAGCTTGAATAGGTGATTTATTGGTCACTACTAGATGAATAATGATATTTTTTTAAAATCTCCATAACACACCTTTTGAAAATAATATCATGAATATTTAATTAAGACAAATGGGTCGATCTGCATAGATCAATAGATGTGAAAATTTGAGTGTTTGTAAGGTATAAATAATATCATTAGATCTAAGCCACTAACATTAATGCTAGTGTCCATGTATGAATGGTAATGTCCTATAGAATGGAGAAAATTTGAAGTTATGTAACTAAAAGTGAAGGATACATATCAAGTTTTAAGCATACTTGGGCTATTTGTGATTTGGGTAATAAAAAAATTAGTATTAGACAATAAGATAAGAATTTAGGCATAATGAGATGAAGACCCTGATACTTTTGATAATGGGAAAGTAAAGAACTAAAAGGTAGAAATTTAATTGGTTATTTTCAAGTGTTAAAGACTATTTTATCATGTAAAATCTAAATTTTAATATCTACATCCCCCTCCACCACCCATTTAATTTGGTAATGCATAAGAATGAAATTACTAGGTTAAAGGAAAGAAATGCATATTGTGGTGTGCACAACACAACTTTCTTTGAATTGAGATATATTTGAGTTTGTTTTATATGTATGATCTATAACTAAGAGAATATTATAGGTGTAACTAATTCATATAATATGAGAAAGAATAATAGAAATTGTTTTAAATAAAAGAGATCAAGGAAAGAGTACACCTATGTGTCAGTGCAACTTGTTTCCCTTGGTTGTTTGATTTGGTAATGATGCTTGCTAGATGAAGCATTGGAGAGAGGTTTAAAAATGAACCTTTGAGGTGTGAATATGGTAATTAGATAGTGATAATATCCCTAAAATGGTATAATAATGAGTTGTTCCAAGTCCATCAAGATCACTAGATCTCAATCACACAACCCAAATGTAAACAATCTAGCCAATTTAGCCAATCTCACTTGATTCAAATGGTGTAACCATATCAATCCAAAATAATATAAGTAGTAAAAATTACATTGAGGGTTTATAATATTGATCAAACTACTCAAAGTATCTAACTGATGCAACATAGAAAATCTCAATCAGTGATTCTTAGTAAGGTTAATGCAAGAATATGTGTATAAATTGAAATTGTATCTATAATTTAGTGAATTTTCATGGCATATGCAACTTTAATGTGTCTCAAATTTAATTATATATTAAAATGTAACCTCTGATCTATGAACTATATATGATGTGTCACAAATATGAAAAACTTTATCCCAAATATGTGAAAATTAGTGCTGAATACAAAGATTTATGTCACAAGTGTGTATCTAAATCATGTAAACTATATAAAATTATACCAATTCTACCAATTATATGTATGTGGAATCATGTTTATATGACACTTAAATTTTGAGGTAAGGGGAATGTAACATGATAATCACATTATCTCAAAAATATAATATAACCCCATTATATATGTATCAATCATGTGGTATATGAACATATAGTGGTATCATGTTTAAGTATATGTATCCATAAAGCTAAAAATGACCAAATATAAAAATACTAATATGCATGATATGGATCATGGAAACATATATAACTAAAAATCTAAATAAAAAATCAAGCACACACATAAGAGCATTCAATGCCATGTAAAGGGAGGTCTATGGAGACCACAAAATGGGGAATATCTAAATGTCACACACTCAAAAGGGAAGACATGCTCAACTATCCTCACACCAAAGAAATAATCAACACTCAGGGAACTAGGGCCAACAAACAAATAACATGTTTAAATTTACATAATCAAGAGAAGGAAACAAACAAGAAATACAATAGAGTAAACTATGTGATAGATGAAATAGGTGAAAAATAAAAAACTAACATAAACATGTCATACTAGTGCCTACATATATGTGTTATAAAAATGTCTTGAAGAATATCATATCAAGTATATTGTAAGATAATAACATGATTATAAGCATGTGTAAGCATTATTATATAAACTCAACATGATAATGTAAAATGATAATAAATAAATAGAACCTATATCAATCATGATCAATAAAAAAAAGATGCCCCCAAAATAGTGTGTCATGTGGGAGAGGAAAGGTCCAACATATACATGATCATGTATCATAGATCTAGTGTATACCTATATCACACTGAAGGACCCATGAAACATATGTGTGTAAATAAATGATATGCTATCTACTAAAATAAAGTAAACCATGTATGCAATATCTAGTAAACATGTGAAATGATAAATATTTCTGTATTTTATTGATTGTTTGATATTTTTTGAATTTTTGAATTTTCACATATTACTATGGTAAGAAAATTATATATATATATATATATAATGAAAAGTGCTACTAGAAAATCTAAGGAGCTCACCAATAAGATGCCTCTATGAAAGCCTTGTATCGTGTTTGTCATAAATCTCAATTATATTTCCATATTCATGTTGCATATTAGCTGTGTCCATATTTTGCATAACCATAGTTAGTATAGGAAAGGATGAACTTCTCAGGTTGTGCTTAAACTTCTGATACACCATTCTGAGAATCTATCTATGAAAAAATAATTTCACCATAGATTGTAGTTTCCTTCTTGAAATTTTGTTTTTCTTGGGTATGTTCATCATTCTCAGAATATTTCATCTCATTATGGACTAGAGAATATTTATGTATCTTGTATTGAACACTAGGAAAAGACATTTTTTTTGGAATTATGGATTTTTTTTAATATTGTTTTCTCTAGCTTTGACTTTTGAATATTTTATTTCTCTAATTTTATCTTTTGAATATTTTCTTGTTATAATTTTTGCATTTGAAACTATTTTTTCTTTGAATTGTCCTTTGGTACACATATTATTTTTACACTTCTTTAGGATATGCACTCATAATGTGAGTGGCTTGCTCTATTGATCTATCAATGACTGGATCACCAATATCAATTATCTTTTTTATTTTTTTATTAAAGGAAAAATAATAATATTTATGATGCCCATGAATTCTATGATATGCATAATAGTATTTTTATGTTATAGGAGGATGTATAGGATATAATTTGATCACTTTATTTCAAAACTCTTTTGTAGACACTAAAAAATTGCACACTATGGTTCTAGATGTCAAAAAACCCCTAGATACCCAACCTACCATTCACACCCTTTCGAATACAAACCTAATTCAAAACACTCTTTGACCAACTCATCTTCTACCCCACCTTGACCAAACTTAATCCTTTTACCTTTGACACTTCACTTTTTGACCCTCGACCACTGATGATCACTTTGACTACCAATGATTGGCACTCTAACCACCAATGGTTAGCACTTGAACTTACCAACTTTTGTGTGTGAGCTAACACGTCAAAATATTATCTAGATGTCTACCTTATCCATTTGATAATTCATAATAATCCTTGAAATAATCAACCAAACCTTCTAGGGAACCTTCTATCTCCATCTCTCTTTGCATATAAAATGAGGGGAACATGAAGTGAAAAGCAAGACAAGAGGATCCAAAAACAAGTAGGTTTTCATTCTTCCAATAGCTATAATAGGGACTAAACTTATGCTAAAATAATTCTTTAATCAAAGTACCATTACTCTACCCAAATCATTTCAAGCTTCACCTAGATCTACCACCAACTTCAACAACATAATCTAAGTATTTAGTTACATGTATTCATTTACCTTGATCCTATTTCTAGCCTACTACCTATGAATTTTTAACCAATTAACTAACCCCTAATAACCTACTATAGCTATCTACCATTTTCCCTTTGACCTCTAACCTATGGATCAACCTTTACTTGAGCTAGACCTATGAATAGTAACCATTGATGATCACCCTGACTGATGATGGTCAACTGTCAAACTACTAATAGTCACCCTGACCACTGATGGTCAACGATCAAACTATTTTTAGTCACCCAACTAATGACAATTACCCTAACTGTTGATGGTCAGACTGACCATTGATGATCACTATGTAGACCCAACATAACCAAAACTAGCAAGCACCAAATGCCCACAAACCTTAACCAAAACCCTATTTTATTATCCCCTATTACCTCATAGATTAGAAACAACAACCTGACCTGACATGAACCATTCTCTAACAATTTAACATTTACCTTAATGTTATTTTGTTGGAACACTAGCACTCATTTGTAAAGTATTTATTTCTTTAGATCCAGTAATTTTATGCTATGTAACCCTTTTATATCAACATTGACTTATCTTATAAGGTGGATTGACAAACTCCTAGAAAGCCCATGCTTCTTGGATCTAACTTGCTAGGCAATCCACCCACCTACTTAACTAACCAACCCTTTTTCTAGTTCTCTCTTATTGTAGGTCATCTTCTTAAGCCAAAGAAGAGTATCTACAACTGTTTAGATCATGGAGAAAAAACCACATCTAGGTTCTACTAACCTCAACCCCTCTTTTAGTTTTACCTTTCTTTTATAAAAATATAAAAAAAACAAAATTTAAGTAAATATTTTTGGCATGCCCAGTGGGATCTAGTTACATCTAGTCCCTTTTTATTATTTATTTTATGTTCATACAATGAAATTAAATTTATTTTGGGTATAAAATTAACTACATACATTGATTTCTTGCATGCTTATCTCACTTATTTAAATTAAAATAAAAGTAATTAATCATATATTCACCTCTTTATCACACACCATACCAAACCACTTATCAAATAAACACATATTAACACTTGACATAAGGCTAGACTAAGATTTCATCACCTAGTGGTAAACATTCACCCTTTGGCTATCTTACTTGTACTTCACTACCGAGAAAAGAAAACCAAACTAAGCTCTTTAGTTAAGTCTGAATTCTAGATATCATTATATATTGGCTAAGCACCCAACACCCTTATCACTGTGGTGTGTGAAGTGAGGGGGTGGACCCCAATATCAAGCCATGTACTGACTTTCAATATATATTTTTGAGATCCATAACTAACCCAAAACTAACCATATAATTCTTTTCTAGTACCTGCTCTACAAGCCAAGTCTTCCAACATTATTTTTTAACTTAAGGCATAAGCCAAAAGAGAGAATAAAAATAACCCTAGGAAGTAATGTACTTTAGTGTGTGTTTTGATTTTTTAATTTTTTCTTGTCTACTCTTTGTTTTGAATTGTGACAAACCTACCTTCCACAATCTTTCCTTTATTTCCTTGTCCAATAGGAAACCAGCCTATATTCTCTCTTGGAGATCCTAACTTTGCTAGGATCTTGAAGAACAACCATCTCACCTTAGAGTGATACCTTTCATCATGAGCCACTTGTACTCCTAACCTTACCTAAAACCAACCTAACATTCCCTAAAACTAACCTAACTTTACCTAAAACCAACCTAACCTCATCAACAACCAACCTAACCTCACCCAAAATAAATCAAACCCTACCTATCATCTATCAAACCTTAACTATAACCAACCAACAAACTATCAACTATCACCCGAATTGGTTATAATGTTAATAGACTAGATAACCAAAATAAAGTCATTTATTTCTAGTACCCATGAATAATAAAACCTCACCTATAACCAATCAAATCTCAACTATAACCAACCAAAAACCTATCAACGACCATTTAACCATCGTCAACCCAACCAATAACCCATCAGAAATAACTTAACAATTATCATAACCAACCTCAACTTTAACTTATCTAACCTCATCAACCATTGGGTCACCTACCCCAACAATCATATCAACTACCCCAACCCACTTTGAGGTAACCCTCTTTATCTCAACACCAAGATTTGGTCTATCATCTTTGCCATCTTACCAAAAACTATCCAACCAACTTATCAACCTTACTTAACCTATCAAACCAACCAACCTTATCAACCTTACCTAACCTATCAAAATAGCTCAAATTATCAGCCTTACCCATGAAATCAAACCCACCTAACCTACCAACTCAATTAAACCTATCAAACCAACTAACTTCATTAAAATAATTGATTAGCTTCAAAAATAAAGAAAAATCCATCGTTGAACCTCTTTTTTGTACCCATTATTATGCACACTAATAACCAAATCCCTTAACATAATGAGGCCCATCAATTAGATTTAGTTCTTAATTAGCCTATAACTAAGGAAACCACAATCCAAAGCTTAACCAAACCACTTGTTAAAAAATTAGAACATTATCAACTTCCCTTTGAATAAAAATCAAGAAAACCAACCTACCTCTTCCACTTACCCATGTGGAACAAACCAATCTAACTCTTCCAATTACCCATGTGGAACCAACCAACCAACCTCTTCCACTCACCCATGTGGAACTAATAAACAATATTTTATACTCACCCATTTGGATCTAACAAACCAACCTCTTCTACTTACCCATGTGAAATAAAAAAATCAACCTTTTCCACCTACCCATGTGGAACCAACAAACCATCATTTTCCACTCACCCATGTGGAACCAACCAACCAACCTCTTCCACTTACCCATGTGAAAGCAACCAACCAACTTCTTCCACTCACCCAAGTGGAACCAACTAAACAACCTACCTCTTCTACCTACCCATTTTATGGAACCTTTCATCAACCCAACCAAACCCATCATCAACCCAATCTAACCTACTATCAACCCAATCTTACCTACCATCATCCTAAATTCACTTACAACCAAACAAACCTTACCTATAACCAAACACAACTTACCTCACCAATCAAACCAAACAAATAAATAAAGTCAATCAAAAAACCAAATAAACCATTTATCTTACCTCTATCAACTAATCATACCAACCTATACACCAAATCAATCAACATACCTTTTAACTCAACCATAACCAACCTATTTAACAACCCAAACCAAAACCAACCCATCAAACCTATCAAACCTAGCCTATCCTACCTCAATAAGAGCCAACTACATTTTCTTCACCTTGGTGCAATAGAGGAAATCCTACCTAAACCACCACCTACAAACTTGACATAGTAACTTCTAACAAATAACAACCCCTTTTTAGGAGGTGCATGAAGTCATCTTCACCCCTCCTAAACCCTCTTATTAACCAACACTACACCATGGGAGCATTTTCCCACCTTCGACCATCCATGGGAAGAGCAAACTGGGGGGACCTCTCCCTCCAAAAGGCTTCAACCATTTATCAACCCAAACCATACCTTAACCAATTAACCAAACTAACCCTTGGCATTTTTGTCTCAACATATCAACCAACTAACCTATAACTATTGGATATTACCTTTCTCCTTCACCTAACCAAACTTATTGGATAATCACCTTCTCCCCCTTCCTAGTGGATTCACCCTATCCACCAACCTACCTAACCTTTGGATATTACCCTTCTCCACTTTGCCAACCATTTATGCTTTCTCAGGATCATATGCTACCTTGGATACTCAAAAACTCACCCACCAACCTCCTTACCTTAACCATGAAACTATTGGAGATTACCCTTATCTATCAATTAAACAACTAGCCAAATGAATTTAACCTTAGTCATTTTGGGTCACTTTTTTCATGGTTTTTGTGATTATCAACCTATTTGGGAGTCACTTTCTCCCACCTAACCATTGGATATTACCCTTCTCCACCAACTTATTTGGGAGTCACCTTCTCCCTCAACCTTTGGAGAATACCTTCTCCATCAACCCAATCTAAACCAAGTGGTATACCAAATTGGGGAAACCAATTCGGACACCACCCAACCTATTTGAGAGTTGACTTCTCCCCTAACCATTAGAGATTACCCTTCTCCACCAAATTATCACCTAACCAACCTCATCCTTTTGCCAATCTAAATCTTTTCCATGTCTAATCAAGCATTGGAAAGTAACTGGGGGACATCTACTAGCCTAATTGACATCAACCATTTATGCAAGCATTGATTTTGGGCATATCAAAACCTCAACCTCCTCAAATGCTTTTATACACTTATTATTTAGTCCAACCAAGTTACTTATCATCTTGTGTCTAAATTAATCTCATCCCTTATTTTAAATCACCTCCATCTCTTTATCTTTAAGTACAACTAATTAAAATAGGATCATGTGATTATCTATCATAACTTAACCTAATCCTAAGCATAGATATCATGGCTCTACCCATGACATGATCCTCATAGTACTGTCAAACCTTTTTAGGATGAATTCCCATGGTCATTGTCATTGAACCACCTATTTTATCCATCATCAATCTCCTTGTGATATGGCATTTCCTCCATAAAGGAAAACCTTATGCTTATATAGATAATCCATGTCTAAACCAACATATAAATAATTTGGAATACCAAACTATCACTTAGGTCAACATCTCCAGCATATAAACTGTTCCCTTGAAATATATATACCCAGAATAATCAAAATTTCTTGAACTTAAGGTAGATTGATCCCTTGAAGGATATCTATCGAACATGAATAAATCCATACTTAGACCATGCTCTTGAAGGTTGGATAAGTTAACTTTGTTAAAATAAATCATTTAAATATTCTCACACCAATCAACTTCCCAAACATATGAAACTAAGAAATAACATACCCTATATTAAAAACAAACAAAAACAATCCAAATAAATCTACAATCAACTCTCACAAAAGCATCAGTGAACTTCTCACATTGATCAATCTACACCTAACATATGACATAGACTTATCTATCATAGTTCTTAGGTCACCTATAAAAGGGGTAAGTCATTCTCATAATAAGATTAGCCTACCTATCACTCACTACTTATCACCCACTCCCTATCATCCATATGCCCTTTTTTCATCCATAAATCAAGGGATTTTTTGAGCTTACTTGACACCATGTGATCAAGCTACCTTTTTTAACCATCAAACTAGCAATAAATCAAAAGTATGATAGGGTTTTATGTTCATAAACCCACCCATATTTCCATTATGGTCTTTATCAATTGAAGCATTTAGCCTCCTCCTTTTACTTTCATGACCACATAGGAAAATGTGTCTTTCCCCTTGTGAGTCATTGAAACCAACCAATTAACCTAACCATGACCATTAGAGAGCACCTTCTCCACCAAACCATAAAAAACTTAGAGAGAACCTTCTCTACCAAACCAAACCTAACCTTTGGAGATTACCCTTCTCCAATCTACCCTTACCTTAACCATGAACCATTAGAGATTACCATTCTCCAACCACCTAAACCCAAACCAAGTGTTACCCTAAATTGGGGAAACCCATTTTAACACCACTAACCAACCTTCAAAGAACACTTATTTTACACAAAAAAACCATGAACCATTGGATAACACACTCTCCAACTAACCAACCAACCATTTGACCATATCCACCTTGGCATTGGCCATTTTCTCCCAACTATCACGCATTTGTGATGACCTTGCCTTGGTCCTTTTAACTACACTAATTACCTTTCCATGTTAAACATTTGAATTTGCACAACCAACCATTTTGTGTTTTCAAAGGAGCACATCCTACCTTGGATACCTATAAGACACTGACCTTGTTTAGGAGACTTATAAAGTAACCTAATTAGCTATGCCTAACACTAAAACTTGGTTACCCTATCACTTATACTTATAAAAATGAACTTATTTTAACAAACATTAGTAACTTAGTATATGCATGATCTTGACTATCATATTTATTTTCATTTTATGTGCATGTTTGTGCCTTAATGCCCAACCTAACCTACCATCCTTTTCATTTACCTTCCCATCCACTTAACCACTCATCAAACCCATACCTAATTCTGATTCACCTCATCAATTCTTTGTTTGAGGGGGAACACTTCCTCCCACACTTAAGGAAACCAAACCTCTAACCCACCATCTATTTTTATTTTATAGCTTGTTGATACAAATTATATAATAAAAAGGGGTAAAATGTAGACACTGAAAAACTACACACTGTGGTTTTAGATGTGAAAATACCCATAGATACCCAACCTATAATTTATACTCTTTTGATCATAAACCTGAGTCAAAACACTCTTTGGCCAGCTCACCTTCTAACGCACCTTGACTAAACTTAAACCTTTTAGCTTCAACCCTTCACCCATTGAATATTAACCATTGAAAGTCACTCTAACCACTGATGGTTAGCATTTTAATCATTAATGGTTACCACTATGATCATTAATGGTTGCCACTCTGATCATTGATGATTAACACCTAAACTTACCAACTTTCATATGTGAGCTAACACATCAAAGTCTTATCTAGATGTCCACCTTCTTTATTTATTGATGCATCATAAGCCTTAAAATCATCAACCAAACTTCTTAGGGAACCTTATACCTACCTATAAAATGAGGGGAACATGAAGTGAAAATCAAAGAAAGAGGATCCAAAAACAAGCAAGTTTTTATTCTTATAATGGCTACAATAGGGACCTGAACTTCTACCAAAATCATTCTTCAGGCAAAGTACCATTACTCTACCCAAATCATTCTAGTCTTCACCAACATCTTCCACCAAATTCAACAACATGAGCTTAGTATTTATTTTCATGTATTCATTTACATTTCTCCTATTTCTAACCTAATACCTCTAACCTCTTAATAAATTAACTAACCCCCAACAACCTATTGTACCTATCTACCATTTACCCCCTCTAACATTTAACCTATAGATCAACCTTTACCTAAACTATACCTATCAATAGTAACCATCAACAGTCACCCTGACCAATAATGATCAATTTTAAAACTACCACTAGTCACCCTAACCATTGATGGTTAGCTTTCCAACTATTATTAGTCACCTAACCACCAATGCTTACTCTAACCACTGACGGTTAGGCTGATCACCAATGATCACTATGTGGACCCAGCCTAACCAAAACTATAAATCACCAAATACCCACCAACCTTAAATAAAACCCTATTTTTTGGCTCCTATCACCTCATAGACTAGAAATAACAACCTGACCTGACTTGAACCATTCTTTAACCATTTAGCATTTACCTTAATGTTAATTTTTTAGAAGACTAGCATTCATTTGTAAAGTATTTATTTATCTAGATCTAGTAATTTTATGTTATGCAACCTTTTTATATCAACATTGAATTTTATTATAAGGTGGATTGATGGCCTCTTAGAAAGCTCACACTTCTTGGATCTAGCTTGCTAGGCAATCCACCCACCTACTTAACTAACCAACCTTTTTTCTAGTTCTCTTATTTTAGGTCATCTTCCAAATCCAAATAAGAGTATATATAACTATTTATATCATGGACCACACACCACATTTAGGTTATACTAGCCTCTAACCCTCTTTCAATTTTACCTTTCTTATATAAATAGATAAAAAGCAAAATTTGAGTAAAATAATTTTTATTAGAATTTCATTATTTCACTTGTGATTTCAGTATCATTTTGTTTTAAGTACTAGTTGTATATTAATTCTCTTTTACATTCTTATTTTAATATGAAATATTTTTGGGCACAACATTTATATATGAAGATGCAATCACATGATTGAATCTAACATATTTTGGATTTTTTATACATGTGATATAATTTTTTAATAATATGTTATTTAAACTAAAATACTAATTTTGATTTTAATACTCGTATCTCAAAATTATGATTTGATCCTTGAGGGATTCATAAGAACAAACCTTAGGTACTTTAGATTGAGCATGTATACACACACAATCTAGAGGAGATGTGGGAAGTGGAGGTGGTTGATGAAGGACATATAGATTACCTTCATTTGAAATTATAGGGTTGTTCCACTTATCTCTTAGGATAGTGATAACATGAACTTGGTTAGATATATGATAGCTATCACCATATAGAGAGTTGAGAGGAGGCCTTATATAATCTTGAATATATGATTTATCTTGTTCCCATGTCCTACTTGGTTTGACAAAAAAATCATTAATGAATCTTTTATAGAGATTTGGATGGTTAGTACATCATAGTCATAAAAAATATCTATGCAAATCATGATGAATGGAAGAAGAATAAGTGAAATGTTAGGAATAAAAACATTGAAAAAATCCAAGAGAAATAACACATAGGACAAGTAAATAAGGAGAAAAAACATCACCTATACTATTACCAAAGAAAAATCATATTTAAAAATATAAATTTAGCAATATGAAACACTATAAATTTGAAACCCTAATGCAAACTAGGGTTTGGTTCAATTAGATTCAAGGGTTGGGTTCACCATATTGTTTCATTAAGATTTTCATTTTACAATACCATTTAGAAATATAACTTGCTTTAATTAATGTAAATAATTTAGATCTAGAAAATATAATATAGTATTAGAAATAAATTCATTCAAGTATGTGCAATAGATATATAAATTACTATAAAACTATGCGGCTAAAGGTTAGAATAGAGAAATAGAAATAAATTATGTGAATGACTTAGTGAGCTTGAATATGTGCCTTTTTGGTAGTTACTAGATGAATAATGAGTGGGTTTTGTTTTATATTTAGACCACACCTTTTGAAAATAATATCATGAAGGGTTAATTAAAAAAATGGATCAACCTGCAGATATCAAAAGTTTTGAAATTTTTGAGTTTTTATAGGGCATGAACACTAGATTTGAATCTGGGACACTACCATCAATGTTAGTGTCTAGGTATAAATGGGAGTGTCTTAGAGAATAGAGACATGTTAAATTTATTTAATTGATAGTGAAGGATATATCATGTTTTAAACTAATTTGGGTAATCATAATATCTAGGTCAGATAATAAGATAAGATTCTAGGCACAATGAGATGAAAACCATGAGCTTTTCAATAATAAGAAAGTCAAAAACTTAAGGGTAGAGCCTTGAGTGGTATTTTTCAAGTGTGAAAAACTATTTTATCATATAAAATTCATATTTGAGTATCTACAAGTTCTAATAAGTCTTAAGGAATATGAATTACAATGGTTTTATGATCTTATTCCTTAATCTATGAGAGCATTCAACCACTTGGCCAACCAGTTCCTAGCACAATTTTCCATTAACATTGATGATAATTTATCCCATGGATAAATTTCAAAGATAAACCAAGGGTCCAATGAACCAATGAGTGACTATGTGCTTTAATACATGACCATGTTAGCTAAGATGAGCAATTTTATTATTGGTAATAAATTAAAATATATATTTAAAAATAATTTTATCACCACCCTATGAGTTAATTATATTCATTATATTGAGATTATTTGATTAATTATGCCATAAATTGAGGGATAGAGAATTCAAATTAGTTTATTTGAAAAAACTTAAGTGTTCATCGACTCCTATGACTATTTCAATAGTGAAGTTTCAAGTAAAAACAAACTTTAATGTCAAACCAAATTATAAAAAGAATGAGATGAATATTACAATAATGTTGCTTACACATAATATGTTTAACTTTTATCACTTTACTAATGATTTCTCTTGAAACAAATTTTTGGTGCATCAATTTACCTAAGTGTATGCCTTAAGGGTTTCGCCATGAATAGGATGGGAATTATTCATGGAAATTTACAAGAGATGTTATTATTCTATCATGTTACACCATTACTACTATCATTTTATCCTTATCAAAGTGTATATATATCTATCCCTTCCATCTACTTCATATCCACATTTTATAGCTTCCCATCCTATGGTATCAACCTAACTGATACCATTAACTTAAAGTCTATGATTAGTTTTAGGCATTAGATTAGGGGTTGTCTTTCATTCCTATCATATAATATCACATTCATACACTCTAATTATGCTCACATTTCTATCCTAATGAGCTATTAAGGAGAGTTAGTAGTATCAAACTTTATCTTGTATATATTTTCTTGTAGTGTCATTAAATCTAAGTATGAGTCATTAGGAGTTTATAAGAATATCTAAATATTTATCTAACCATTTGAGGTATTCAATCTACAACATTATCTTGTAAATCTCCACTTGAGCTAAGGGGAGATTGGAACATCAACATTTCTACCCAAAGATAAGTATTTCTATCTCTACACACTTTCTTTTATTTACTTAGTAGATTATATATTGATTTGTTTATTGCATTGTGTATGTATGTGTGTGTATCATTTTTTAGGATCTTCTCTATAATGAATAAGCTAGTAGAGATAAAAGATTGATTAGCCATTTAATTTATTGTCTTAAGTTTTATATACCTCCATTTGGTTTACCATTTTACCTTAACCATTTGAACCCATCTAACCCATCATTTACTTTACTTTTTACCCATTTACAACCATTTACGTTAAAAACATCTTTACAACCATATTTACAACCATTTACCTTTTTGAGGTCTATTGATAGATATATACTTGTGTCATAGGCTTAGACTTTGGAACCCTTTCCTCTTGACATTTGAGATGTAAGTTATGCTATATATATATATATATATATATATATATATATATATATATAATTGGCACTTATTCTATTTTCCAAGTGTACTCAATCTCTATTCGATTGACCTTATTTGAGTCATAGTCTATTGAGAGAAAGAGAATATTTGTAGGTCATCCTAGCTTGTGCATACATTATAGTGAACCCTAATTGAATCTTATCCCTCATTTAGATGGATTAGTTTCATGTTTTTCCTTCCATTTTCTTAAAAAAAATTATAAACCAAATTGCATTATCCAACTTAATACCTTTTTTTGTGACCAAATCTCGCACCCTAGAAGAGGTTTTTCAATCCTCTTCCATATTTGGGCAACATGGGAACACTTCTAGGTATGTGTGTGTACCTATAGTGGAAGTGAGCCTCTAGGTTTTGTGAACTAGGAATTTGACTAAGAAGAGGATATTAGTATGGTGTTAGTGAATGAAATCAAATCAAAAACACACTAAGCTAACATATTCATGCCTAGTTACTAGGGTGAGCTTCGTAACTAAAAAAAATTAAAAACATAACTAAAAATTAAGGAGTAAAAAAAATAATTCCTTCACCTTCCTTGGATACTCCTATTGCCTTTGTAGTGGCTTGCTCAGTTTTGTGCTCATGAAGTCTTCAGCAATGGAAGCCTGGCTACCTCCATCTCTCCTTGGCACCTTTAGATTATGGCTTAGCTTAGCTTGGAATCAATTTTGCATGGTAACACTAATTTAAATGGCTTCTTAAATATATTTCTACATTATACATTTAAACTAAAATAGCTTAAAAATGATGTTCTTGGCCTCTATATTTATAGATTTGCAAGAATGACCAGAATCACCCATGACCATCTATCTCAAGATTGAGATGTGTGGTCATGGATTAATTAAATTATGTCACTAAAATACATAATTATACTCATCATTAATTTGAAATAAGGGACATTAATGAGGCATGGGAGGTAATAAAGAGGCATGGGAGACTCATAATCTTGATATTTATGGCATTTATGGCCTAGGGATGTCTTCCCAAGAAATGAGGTCACTAGATGATGTAGATAATCAATATTCATTTCTAAAAATAATTTTTAAATAAGTTTCAATAAAATTATTAATTAAGACTTGATTTGTATTAATTATATCTTAAGCATGATTAAGTACTTTATGCACAAATTACTCAGATTGATCAGAATGCCTTATTTTTGGTCCAAAATTTGATTGGATTAGAATTAGAAGTTAATGTTATATGTATTGGATATATTATAATGTTTAGGATTTTTCCAACACCAAATATCAAATACACACATCTCATATGAGAAATTTGATATAAAAGAGCAATCCAGAGCACCTAAGTACAAAATTGGCATTTTGACTCGAAATGGTTTGATCAAAGTTAGCTGGCCCATAAATTGCATTGACCCATTTAATGATAATATAGAAAAAATTGGAACTTGAATATATCAATTTTAAATCATTTAATGTGCTTTAATGTTTTTAAGCCAAATTGTGTACTTTGGTGAAAATTAGTCAAAACCCTAGCTAGAGGTTATTGATGGCTAGATTTAGGTGTCTATAATTTTCTCCTATTTGGGAAGGTGTTGCAAGATATAAGCAAAATAACATCTTATTAAAGAATGAAAATGTCTTGTATGCCTATAACTGTAATAATGATAAACTAAATATATGATGGTTTGCTACTTTGAGGGAATGGTTGCCACAAGTAGGTCGGTAAATAGTCCCTTGATAAGAAGTGGAATGAGGAGACCAAGGAAAGGAAAGATGATGGGGTGAAAACATAATGATTTTGAAAATTATTCAAAATCACTAAGAATGTAAGTGGGATAGTGTAAAATGGTTTACCCAAAGGTGGTTCTAAGCATTGTACCCTGATAGTGGCAACATGGTATGTTAACACAATGATTTGCCCAAACCCAGTTATAATCATTGAGAAGATGGAGTTGCCCCAGTTAGGATAGAAAAACATGAGAATAACATACCCCTATATGGGTATAAAAAGAGAAGTGGTGACAACATAATGATTTTCTCAAATGTGGTTATAATCATTGAGAAATGTAGGTGGGATGGTGTGTAATGATTTGCCTATAGGCAGTTATAATTATTGGACCCTGATTATGGAAAACATGATTGATTGGTTGATTGATGATGGTAAATTAACACAGAGGGTAATGATGAATTAGAACAACCTACTAGTATGGAGATGCTCATTTGAACTAATAAAGGTTGAAAGTCTTTTGTGGTTAATTACTCTATTTGGAATATTTTTGGGATTGAATTGAGATGTCGATACCAAAGAGATGTTGATACCACCATTTTTTAATAGAATATTTAAATTTGAGGTTTATTGTAGCACATGTTAGTAGGCATCATGGTATAACATCATGAGGACTTGACTGAAATATGCATGTGGATCCATAATCCAATACTCAATATAAAATTATACACCAATGATAGAAACCATGATGATAATGTAAATAGATGAATATGGATGGATTTGAGTATAAGTGTGGGGAAGTAATAACCTAATGAATACACATAAACTAAATCAAGGCAATAGTGCTAAAAGCAAACAAACAAGCATACAAACAAATAAAATAAGCAGAGATAAACAAACAATGCAATAGAAACCATATGAACATTACCCCTAGAAAATAGGCAATAACTTAACAAACAAACAAAATGGGGGAATAGAATAAAAATAAAGGGGTGGTTGATTTGTCTCCATATGGACTAGGAAAGTGGATTCTGCCTACATACTTCCATGGATGTAATATCCAATAAAAAATTTCAAGCCAAATTTAGTTCTCCTAGGGAGTGGGAAGAATGTGAAAACTGATGAAACCAAACAGAATAGATCTGATAAAAGAAGAGGAATGGTATTAAAAAATGGAAAGTGTGTGAGAGAAAAAACTAAAAAGGATGTGGAAACTAAGTGACAAGTGGTTTGCTTGCAACTTAGTAAGGGTTCCCAGAATCCTTAAGGAAAAGAAGTGGTCAAACATTTTTTATTTTTTCTAACGATTTTAAAAATGTTTTTGGAAATTTTAAGTACGTCAACTCAATCAAGAATGATGAGACACTAAATGGTTTAAGCTCACAAAATGGTGAGAGTGTTCAAACTTAAGTTACTCAAAAAATTGTGAGAGTGTTCAAACTTAGGTTGTTCATAAAACAATGAGAACATGGTAAGGGGGTGACTGAGCTAACCTTAACAAGTATCGAGTGCTACCTACATAATTCCAAAGTAGGACCTCAAGTAGCTGTAGTTCCACCCTAAAAAAAAGGAATTCAGCTAGTGTAGCATTCAATTCAACCAAAATAGGCACATGTGGTAAAAAGACATAGTCTAGCATAGGAAGTGGCAAGTTAGTATGTCAAGACTTAATAAACAAATATTACTCATAGTTTTACCATAGGTAGTTATAACTAGGACACAACATCATAGATCAATGGTATTAATTTTCCCAAAGGTAGTTATGATTAGTAGCAAGATTGGTGATAAGAAAGGAATAACAAATAAAGGATGCAAATACTAAAACTTCTATCATCCTACTCTAAAATATGATCTCTATCTAAAGTACATGAAATAATTGATGAAATTAATTAGATTCCTCAGTGTTGAAAATGAATAATGAATGGAAAAAACTAAGGTCAAATGGGCTAGGCTTTAGAACATGTCTAGTTGATAGAACATAATAGCAAAATGGATAAGGCTAAGAGGATGGATAAGAATGATATTTGTACAAAAAAGAATAGTGATAAAATGGCACCACTGAAATGGTCTTTAGAGATAATACACTTAGAACTCAAGCATATTACCATTTGAGGTGAATAATATTGATTGGCTTAGAAAGTTAATCTCTATTTGGTGTGGTAAGCCTATATGCCCCTGATTTATAATATGCAGTAATGATGAAAGGACCTATCTAGTTTAGTTTTAATTTACCTTTATAATTCTTCTCAACCATTGTATTCTTTTGGTTTTCTTTAAGAACAAGATCACCAAGTTTAAATTTTCTATATTTAATATGTTGATTATAGTGGCCTTTGAGTCAGTTTTGATATGCCTAAAGATTTTTTAGTTTTTTTTTGCATTTTTCATCAATTAGGTCTAACTCTTGCATGCAACTTACTCAATAGTCATGATCATTTAGGACATGTTTGAAAGATATATGTAGTGAAGGCAATTCGACATCACTAGGAAGGATGGCTTTAGTACCATAAACAAGTGAGTATGGAGTGGCTCCTATAGGAGTATGATGATTGGTATGATATGCCTAAATATTAGGTAATATATGTAGGTTCCAATCATGATTGGCATCATTTACAATATTTTTGACAATATTGACAATGGTTTTATTCAATGCTTTGGCCTGGCCATTACCTTGAGGGTAATATGCTATAGAAAATGTTGTGTGATGTTATATTTGGTACATATATGGTTTACATATTTATTCTTGAATGATCCTCCATTATCAGATATAATATCAGAGGGGATACTATAGTGGAAAATGATATAGTTGAAGATAAATTTGGAAATTTACTTTTTAGTCACATAAGTGAGGATTATAGCTTCAACCCACTTAGTGAAATACTCAGTGGTGGTAAGAATATGTTTATGGCCATCAGATGAAGTAGGGTTGATC
This sequence comes from Torreya grandis, assembly GCA_037957365.1. Lineage (NCBI taxonomy): Eukaryota > Viridiplantae > Streptophyta > Pinopsida > Cupressales > Taxaceae > Torreya > Torreya grandis. The sequence continues at coordinate 1,971,323 of JARHVA010001861.1, forward strand.
TTTCTAATGAGTTCAAGTCCACATGTAGCAAATTGCCATGGTGTCAACATTATTTTTAGAGTTTAGGCTGGGACATGAATTAGATTAGCATGCCATTGACATTTGTCACACTTCTTTACATATGTAGCTGCATCTACATCCATTGTGGGCAATAATAACCCATATGTAGGAGATTTTTGGATAGGATGCCCCACTAGAATGAGCTCCACATAATCCTTTGTGAACTTCTATTAACACTAGTGTAAACTCTATCAAATTTAAATTATGAAGCAGAGTTCCATCAAAACTATGATGGTAAAGGGTGGATCCAAGTAGAGTATAATGAGTGGAATGATGAAAAAAGGATTTGGTTTGTTTTTGAGATAGGTTAGGTGGTATAAATTGGTCATGAATGTAGTTATAAAGGTATTATTACCAAATATAAATAGGACCAATAATATCACAAATAATTACAATGGTTGAAGGTTCATGAGCTAGTGTAAACAAATTCTCAATAAAGAATTGATATTCTCTAGCTTTGTCTATTTGTTGAATCAGAGATCTGATAGTAGCCATGGAATCTATAGTTATATTAATAGCCCTAGGTATATTCTAAAATTTGATAGTTGTAATTTACTACTTTAGGGTATTGATCATAGCCTTATATGAACCAACTTATCATCTTTGGTCTAAAAATGGTCTGTGACTTGATTAATTATTAATTGAGAATCACCATGAACCTTTAGATGATATATAATCTATTGTACTACCTTTTAAAGTCCTAAAATAAGTTATTCATACTTATCTATGTTGTTTGTATAAATAAAATTTATTCTAAATAATTTAGGGATTAAATCCCTTTGTGGTGTAATAATAAGAGACTTACCCTTGATCCAAGTGTAGTAAATAAACCATCAAAATATAGCTTCCAGTTTTGATACCTAAGAGGTGGTTCAATGATGGTCATTATGGATTCATCAAGAAAATAAAATGTGAGTGTCTTTGTGTTTGCAAGGGGTGATTTAGCAAGTTCATTTTCAAGGACCTATCCTTTGATTACCTTCTGATTGACATACTCTATGTCAAACTCACTAAGAATCATAATTCATTTGGCAATTCTACTTTGTAAAGCTATTTTAGATAGTAGATACTTGAGTGGATATAATTTTTAAATGACTGTGGTTTTATTATTCAACATATAATGGCATAATTTTTGAGCTATGAAGACCATGGATAGATAAGCTTTTTCAATAGTCGCATAGTTATGTTCATATATAACCAAGGTACAAATTAAGTAGTATAATGCATGATCTTTTCCATTATTATCTTGTTGAGCCAAAAGTTCCCCCAAGGCATTATTGTTAGCTGATAGATACAACAAGAATGACCTTCCTAGCATAGGAGGTAACAAAACAAGTGGATTAACTAAATAGTCCTTGAGTTGTTGAAAAGTTGTTTGGCAGTGGTTATCCTAGTGAAATGTAACTACCTTCTTAAAAAGATGTGTAAATGGATGACACTTGTCTATTAACTGAGAGATGAAGTTTCAAATTGGTTAGATCTTTCCCTAAAAATTATAGAGTTACTTCAAAGTGGTTGGTGGTGGCATCTCGATTATAGCATGGACTTTGGCTAGATTGACTTTAATGCCCCTCTAAGACACAATGAAGCCAAGTAACTTTCTTGAGGTTACTCCAAACACACATTTCTTTAGATTGAGTCTAAATTTATACTCCTACAATCTTTTCAATATCCTATATAACACTATTGGATGGTCAGCTCTAATTTTAGATTTTCCTAATATGTCGTCGGCATAGTCTTCAATAATATCATGCATCATATCATAAAATATGATAGTCATGGCCCTTTGATATGTATCTCCAACATTCATAAGACCAAATCTCATTACCTAATAACAAAATGTTCCCCATGGAGTGTTGAAAACTATTTTATGTTGGTCTTTTGGTGTTATTCTAATCTAGTTGTATCCTGAAAAGCTATCTATGAGTGAAAGCATTTCATATCCTACCGTGGAGTCAATGATCATGTCAATATTAGGAAATAGAAAGTCATCGCTAGGATAAGTTTTGCTTATGTCTTAGAAATCAATGTAGATTATGATTCCTTAAATATTTTTACTAACATGTACACCATTATATATCCATTCTAATTAGTCAATGGACTAGATTCATCTTGCTTCTAAGATTTGTTTTTAACTCTTTCTTTACCAAGACAAAAATGTGAGGATGCATCTTATGTAAATTTGATTTCACTAATTTGGCATCAAGATTGACCACAAAGTGGTACAAAACCAAGGTGGGGTCCAAACCTAGCATGTCAAAATAAGCCCATGCAAAGATATCTACAAATTATCTTAATAGAGATGTAAAGACTTCATGTTCCTCCTCATTGAGGGATGCACCTAATTTTATCCATTTTGGGTTTGATGGAGTCTTGATGTTTACCTCTATTGTATCTTCGACTACAAGGGTCAAACCATCTTATAGGATAGTAGGTAAAGACTTGAATTATTGGAGTATATCAGGGTCCTCTATTAGGACTTAATCTTTAACATCTCTTAGGTATGATGAATCTAAGTCCCCCAATGGTAGATCTAGCCATGTGATAAAAATAGTCAAAAATTCTTGAAGAATTTTATTAAATACTTTTTGTTGTGAAAAACTAAATTTAGATCCATAGGCAAGTTCATTGTTGGTGTCTCTTTGTCTAAATTTCAAGAAGAATGAACATCTTCATCTAATGGCACCTAAAATAGGTTTTCACCACTAGACTGGTCTTTATCTTTACTTTTTCCCAAGTCAAAAAACACCTCAAAGAGGTTTTCACTTTGGGACCTCAATATTTGTCTTATTTATTTTTGGCTAAGGGTGTTCACCCATTCTCTAAAATAGGATTTAGTATCTAATGTGATTGAGAATCTTAATTTGTTATCTCCCAATGGAATGATGTCTCTAAGGCCTAAAAAGTCATATAATGCCTCATCATTCTAAAACTCATCAATCAACAAAGTGGATTCTTGCTAGTCCCAATCTATAAGTTGGGGATAGTATAATGGTAATGGGTTATGATGAATGATTGGGGTAAGGGTATGAATGGCACTGGTATCAAATAGGTTAGTCTTAGTTAGGTCATCAAAGGTGAGGTTATGATCAGACTTTGCTTCACTATCGACATCATCCTCACTAGGTGTTGGTGATGGAATTTGAATAAGATATGTGGGGTAATCCAAATAATTTAAATCCAAGTCTATAAGGTTTTTCATACTTAGTCATGGATATTGGATTGATGGTTCCTTGTTGATTTAGTCTGAGTCCTCTTCCTTCATAATTGTGATGCTCCATGATCCTATTGGGAATATGACACTTTACACTTTTATAACAATCAGCTTGGTCATCATTATATAACCATGATTCATCCCTTTTAAGAGGGTCAATTTCTAGGCCAAATGGTGGTACAAATGTGATAGGTCCCTTATGTTTATTATTTCATTGTTAATACATATGTGGGGTGACTTTAAGCCACCCAAATGTTTTCTAATTTTGAGGAAGATTGGTAATGTGAAATGTATCATGGGTCACATACTCTCTTGGTCCATTATTTGAAATGGTGAAATGATTAGAAGATTCAAGAGGTGGAATTTGGGGTTGACTAAACTATCAGATATCAAATGTTTTTAGGAGAATCAATTGCACAATGAATTTGATGTCAAACAATGCAAAAGACAAGCATGAAAATTGGGTGACCATGGCATTGGCTAGTTGTGAAAAGGTCTAGTATTTTTTACAACTACTACATCTTGATGTTCACTCAATGTAGTGTAATGTCCAAATGTAGATACATCCCATGTGAAACTCCAAAGGAGTAAGTGAAGTCAATAATAGGAGGTGAAACCCCAGGTCAAAGATTCCCTCAAGAACTCATGATATGTAATGAAGTCCCCCTCACAAGCCAAGTTTGCATAAAATAAAGAAAGCTTAAAATAGAAATACTTTAAGGTCATTTTCAAGATCACCCAAACTTTGATGATTTTTTGGGGAGTACTTTAGATTACATTCTTTTTAAGCCTTAGACTAGGCAATTTGCAATAGGAATGGAAATTTTGATTCCAAGGGTTCCCTAAAGGGGGAAAATGGAAAATAATACACACAACACCCCTCTCTTTGATAAAAAAAATTATATCAAATAACTATTGAAGACAAAAATGATAAGTGGGTTACATTTTAAGCCCAAATGAAAGATTTGGTGGTGTTCATTTGATCCCTTGGTCTTAAGATTGTGAACTTTGAAAACTAATGCTAAATACATACTTAATCACCTAAATGTTACATTAAACACCAAAATAATGTTCCTATTTCATTTTAAATTCATGCCAAAGATGTCTTAATAGCATGTTTTAACAAGTTCCAAGTCCGTTGGTTACTTGTCTACCCTTAAGGCATCACCCCAAAAGTAAATATGTTAGATTAGAAACATTTTAAATAGTTTTTTAAATTTTGTTAAAAATATATGAAAATTTAAGATAAAATAATGTCAAATTCTAAAAATTTAGAAGAAAACACATGGTTTTACAAAAAATCATCTAAAATGGAGTCTATATGACCCCAAACCAAGAATTTTAAAATGACCTATTAGCTCTCGAGTTTATGTTTTTAATAAAAACATAGTGACTAACATTGGTTATATAACTGATGATGGTTACACTTACTAACTGATGATGGTTATGCTAACTAATGATGGTTACTAATTGATGATGATTACTGTGTAAACTCATGATAAAGAAACACTACAAAATAAAGTTAGAAAATCAAATTGCAAGAGTTTTAATGATCTAAATGAAGATTTTAAAGTTTCATAATGATATTATTGATGTGTTTGATCTCATTAGGCATGCCATTATGTGAACTAACAATTTGACTAAGAAGAAGTGATTAGTATGGTGTTAGTGAATGAAATCAAATTAAAAACACACTAAGCTAACATATTCATGCCTAGTTACTAGGATGAGATTAGTAACCAAAAAAATAAAAGTAGAACTAAAAAGTAAGGAAAAATAATAAGAATTCCTTCACCTTCCTTGGATGCTCCAAATGCCTTTGTAGTGGCTTGCTCGACTTTGTGCTCATGAAGTCCTCATCAATGGAAGCTTGGCTACCTCCATCTTTCCTTGGCACCTTCTTAAATATATTTTTGCATTATAATTTTACACCAAAATAAGTTAAAAATAATGTTCATGGCCTCTCTATTTCTAGATTTTTAAGAATGACCAGAATCAACCATGACCATCCATCTCAAAATTGAGATATGTGGTCATGGATTTATTGAATTATGTAATTAAAATCCATAATTACCATCATCATGACTTTGAAATAAGGGACATTACTGAGGCATGGGAGGTAATACAAAGGTATGGGAGACCCATAATCTTGATATTTGTGGCATTTATGGCCTAGGGATGTCTTCCCAAGAAATGAGGTCACATGATGATGCAGATATTCAATATTCATTTATAAAAATAAGTTTTTAGTAAGTTTCTATTGAATTATTAATTATGAATTTATTTAGATTAATTATCTCTTTAGCATGATTAAGCACTTTATGCACAAATTACTCAAATTGATCATAATGCCTTGTTATTGGTCCAAAATTTGACTGGATTGGAATTAGAAATCAATGTTAGATGCATTGGATCCATTATCCCATTTAGGATGTTTCCAATACCAAATATCAAATACATGTATCTCTTATAATAAATTTGATAGAAAAGAGCAATCCAGAGCACCTAGGTACAAAATTGGTATTTTGACTCAAAATGATTTGATCAAAGTTAGTTGGCCCATAAATTGCATTGCCCTATTTAATGATACTCTAGCCAAAATTGGCACTTGAATATATAAATTTTTACTCATTTAATGTTCCTTAGTTGTTTTTAGGCTAAATTGTGAACTTTTGTGGAAATTGGTTAAAGGTTAGAGGTTATCGGTGACCAGATTTAGGTGTCTACAGGTTTAAGGGATAGCTCCCTAAATATATCATGCAATGTTTGTAACTTAAGCTACTACTTAGTTATAGGCAAAACGAGTTATAAAATGCATAAATTGAGCCTAATATAAATAAGGTGATGCACCAAGAATATCTTCCACATGACCATCATAATTTTACCACACCAAAATAGAAAATATAGACTAGTCTCTAAGTTTTAATAGATTATAACATGAGTATTTTGATATAAAGGCAAAATTTGAGTAGTGATATAAGGTAAATGAACTAGAGGGCATATTGCACACTTGAATATAATTGTACACTTGAAAAGCTTAACACACTAGACTACACTCTATATAACATGTTAGATTAAGAAATCTTACTCAGACATGAAAGGATAAGGGAAGGAAGGATAGAGAGTTATCACTTCTCATCACCATACATCACTTGTAGACATAGACAATTATTCAAAACTTAGGAAAAAAACTTATATTAATGTTTAAAGGGAAAACATAGAATTAGTCTAGCAGGGATTTGCCATACATGGTGTGGTTCTATTTTACAATAGCTCAAGATATATATTTATAGAATAAATGTTCTAAGAGAAAGGGGCCTTTGTGCTCAAAAGGGGAATAAATCCATTCAAATGTTTAAACTACAGTTACAACCACTTCTACAAATTATGCTTCTTTAGGCCATTTGATTGATACCCATCACTTTTAATCACTACATAGTTAGAATATTCCCTCTTTATTCCTTCCTAGTTATTGAAATGGTGGAATCAAGCATTACCACTAAGTTTAGGCATCCATCTAGTTAGAATAACTAGATCAATCTATTAGGGATTTATCCTGATGTGTGCCCACGGGGGGAAAAGTTCACTCTCACGTAATTGGATTTGGTGATGGTCATTAAAGTCTATGTGTCTTACTTTGAAGGTCCTTAATAGTGCCATCTAATCCAAAATATATGCTCCTAGCTCAAACTGAATCATGCTCTAGCTCAACTCCATCATGTTTACTTGCCTTGGTAAAAAAATAACCCTTCAACCTCTGTTTAAGTCACTTATCTCCCCTTTTTTTATGATTGGTCATTAAGAATAGGCTCAAATCATTGATCCCATGACTCATCACACTTTTTCAATTTCCTTATGCATAGATACCCATGAGCCATCAATCTTCTACTAGTTGAATGCACTTGTGCCACTTGTCATGCACTGATTCATCCTTAATATTGTCCAACCCTTTGACCTCTCACTCAACATTGATCTTCAATGTAAGATTGATCATGCACCATTGGATCTGTCTTGTCCCACTGACTATGTCTTTACCCATGTGCCATTAGATCTATCTTAAGCTCCCATGATCTTTCCACTTGTTGGAACCATGTTAATCCTTAGGACATTTGAATTTAAATGGCTACTTTTTAGGGTTTAAACTTGATGTTTGTGCCCCTATTTGGATCACCATTCCATGGGATATGTTTTTAGAACCTTTCATAATTCAATTCTTTTGGGATTTGTGTCTTGGTCACTTCTTCTGAAGGAAATCATTTTCTTTATCTTTACCTTGAGCAATTATTTAAGAAAAATGTCTAAAATAAATCAACTTTTGGTAAAATTGTCCCATAAAATTACCATTTTTCGTTAAAGATTATCCTTTGAGATTTTGAATTAGACCAAATTATTGTAGAAAGATCCTTTGGAGAAGGTGTGTAGGAATCTTTGCTAAGAAAATGCCTTTCGAAACCTTTGAAAGGTGCCCTTTCCAAAAGAAAAGTACCCTTCAAAAAACATGAAGTGGACCATTTTTCTAAAGAAAAGTACCCTTCAGAAGAAGTACATAGGACACTTTTCTCTAAACAATTCTTTTTGATAAAATGTCTGAAAGAATTCTACCTTAGTCTTTTTATTTGGGACAAAAGCTCTGAAAGAAATCTGCTTTCAAGAAAAATTCTTGAACAATTTTCCAAAAGGAATTGTGTCCTTAGAATGGCCCTTTGGCATTTTGGAAATGCCCTTTATAAATTTTTAATTAGTTTATTTTCTCAAAGAATATATCTTTCAAGAAAATTGAAGTGGACCATTTCCCTGAGAAAAGACCCTTTAGGGAAATTGTTTGGGGCACGTTGCTTACAAAAATACCTTTCAATATTTCTATTTTGGAAAAATCTCATGAATACTTTCCCTTTTAAACCTTTGAAAAGTTACCTTCAAAGAAAAGACCCTTTGAAGAAATTATTTCAGACCAAAAGTCTGAAATAATTCTGACACTTAGCCTAAAAACCCCAAAAGAAAAAAAAAGCCTTATACATTTCCTTTAGGATTTATTTAGAACATTTCCATCGAAGAAAATGTAAATGCTAACACTTATCCAAATGTTGGAGAAGTGTAAACTTAGGCTTATTTGGACCTATTTCAGTGACTTCTTAGTACCATGAAAACCTACCTAAATCCCTTCACTTGCAATGTTGAGCCTACTCATAGCCACCTGATCCATGCCCTAACTATATTAAACACAATGAAGACATACCACTTGCATAAAATAACTATAAAATGGTCCCTTAGACAACAAGTGACATAAATACCAAGGATTACTATTACTAAACTATAATGGCATAATGAATGACACTAGATGAACTACATCATACCCAATAACATTATAAAAAGCCCTTATATAAAAAATTGGCTATAGGGGGTTGACCAATTTTGGCCTATGGGGAAAAAATGCTCAAAATTCTTGGTAATTTTTTAGGGGTTACATGCTTGTCTATGCAAAAAGAACCCATACCAGTTGCCTAATCCTATCCATTGGGATATGGAGTCACATGTACATTAGGTTTGACACATAAACTACCTTAAACAATACACCAAACAACATAAAAATATAGGAACTAAACACAAAATAAGGAACTAATAAAAACACACATGTGATTAAGAGCACTTATTGAAAAACAACACAAGAAGGGAAACACACACCTAACCTAATATCTACAAGACAAACTTTCAACTCTCAATAGAAGGGTTTTAAGTGTATCTCATTCATATGGATAGGTACTTCTTCTCTATTCATATTTTATAAATAAAAGGAATTACTTTGATTTCACTTGGTGATGACATATGGTCCACTCTATAGGGTATCAAACTTAATATACATGCCTAGTTTTGATCTATCTTCATCCCATTTCAAGACTATGTCACCTTTCTAAAATGATTTTGGAGTTGCCTTTTTATCAAAATACTTTTTCATTGGTACATAATGATGTTCCATGCCCTGATGATCCTTACTTCTAGTCTCTTGAAAATCCATTAGTTCTATCAATCTCACTTCCATGGGAGTGTTCTCAAGTAACTCTAGTTGGTGTGCTAATTCCAAGGCTGGTAGCTCTTGAGATATGGACAACTTAGCTTCCCTTCCATAGACAAACATAAAAAGAGAATTCCATATTGACCTCTTGGGAGTTATTTTATCATCTCATAAGGTTGTCTCTAGTCTAACATGTAAATATCTTTGGTTATGCTCCATTATTCTCTTAATGATTCTAATCAGGTTCTCATTAGTAGATTCAACCAACCCATTACCTTGTAGGTAATAGTTGGATGAAGCACTCAAGAATATGCCATTTTTATTCACCTAGTTAGCTATTTTAGCACCCATAAAATAAAGAGCATTATCTAAAATGATAATAGGAGGGGTGCCAAAACTCATTATGATGCCCTTATAAAACTCTAAGATGACACTCTCATTATCTTCCTTCAATACTACTACCTCAACCCATCTAGTAAAATAGTTAGTTGTCATGAATATCTATTTTTGACCAACACTTTATGAGGGGTTTATTATTCCAATGAAGTTAAGACCCCATTACATGAAAGGTTGGTCCACTTGGATAGGGTTTAGAAGAATAGATGCACGCTTCTTCTTTCCTATAATGAAGGCACATTGTCCACACCTTCTAACCCAATCATGGCAATCCTTGAAGAGGTTAGACCAATAATAGATAGCCCTCATGATCTTGGTAACTATGGTCCTTGGAGAGAAATGGCCTCTTGCTGTCTCATCATGGAAATTCTCAAGTAACACTCCAAATTGGTCATTGTTAATGCATCTCAAAATCACACCATTAATGTCCCTCTTAAATATCACATCATCCAAAAGATAAAATGGGATAGATTTTAGTCTAAAATACCTCCTTTGTGATCTATTCATACTATTAGGGTACTCACCATTTTGGAGAAATTTGATAATGTCATGTGTCCAATTTTCTAGAGGTAATGGACCAACTAGTTGGGGACACTCATGGTTAACTAGAGATTCATCTTTTTATTGATGAATATATAAATCTAGATGCTCACAAAGGCATTTCCCCCTTATTAGTTTTGTCACTTTGATATCAAAATCATACTCCATCACTTTAGTGATCCACCCTACCCTCTTTTCACTAAGGTCTCTACTCAAAATAAATTCCATAGCACTAGGATGAAAGAAAATGACATAAATCTTTTTATTTAATACCATATGTCTAAATTTCTTTAGTCCTATTATAATATCAAGGACCTGCTTCTCCACAAAGGTATATCTACCTTTATAATCTTCTAAACCTTGATTGAAGAAATTAATTGGCTAATACATACCCTCATTATTATTTTAAATCATAATGGTTGAGATAGTATCAAGGTTAGAAAATGAATACAACATGAAATTTTTAGTAATATCTAGATTCATAAGGGTAGGAGCTTTTGTAATTTCTTTCTTTATGGCTTCAAAATTGTTCTTACCCTTTTTGGTCCAAGAGAAGACCTAGTTCTTATTGAGAATAATTGTGATAGGCTTTACTAAAGATGCAAAACTAGGTAGGAATCTTCTTCAAAAAAATTATTTTTCCCAAGAAAATTTTAAGACCTTTCTTATGAAAGGGTAATGATAAACCTAGGATAGCCTCTATTCTTTAAAGATTGATAGTTAGACCATTCTTAGAAACAATATGTCTAAAGAACTTACCTACATGAACAAGCAAGATGCACTTCTTTGGGTTAAGGGATACCCCATATTTCCTGCATCTTTAAAATACTTGCCTTAAATGTTACATGTGTTCACCTACATCCGTAGAAAATATGGTTATATCATCTAGATAAACCAACACCAACTCATTGATTAAATCTTTAAAGACCATGCCCATTGCTCTTTGAAAAGTGACACTGACATTAGATAAACCAAAAGGCATATTCACATAAGCAATTATTCCCCATTTGGTAGTGAAGGTCATCTTGAACCAATCATATTCATTAACTAAAATCTGATTGTAGCCTAAAAATCCATCTAGAAGAGAGAAGCACTGAGAACCTAAAACCATATGTAGAATCTACTCCATCGAGGGTAAAGGATAGTGATCTTTGAGTGACACTCGATTAATATATCTAAAGTATACACAAATCCTTATCTCCCCATTCTTATTTATAATAGGCAAAAATTTATCCACCCACATTGAATGCTTGATGGGAAATATTATCATAGATTGAAGGAGCTTGGTGAGATCCATCTCATGAGTTGCTAAACCTTGGGGTTGATGGGCCTTTGATTTTGTCTAACTAGTTTAATTTATGGTTCCAAATCAATGGTATGGTACACTAGGATAGGATCAATTCCTTTGAGGTCTTTATATTCCAAAATAAAGATATCATGTAACTCTCTACATAGTTTAATGAATGCTTGCTTTTCTAATGTAGAACATACCTTGCCTAGTTTGAGGAGTTTGTCTTTGAATATCAAGATCCTTTCATAAATAACCTCCTTTGTAGATACAATCAATTTATCCTTGATTTTTTTATCATTTTCTATAAATATTATTTTTTAGGTCACCAAACCCTTGGGTATCTTATTGGTCCTTAGTTTCACAATCTGGACACCCAATTATTCTTAGAGCCTCCCTTAGTTTCTTGATGAAAACTCAGCCTCATTATGCAATAAGCATGAAATGTGCTTGTCACTATCTAAAAATTGTCAAGACACTTCATTATCAAGTATAGAAGATCTAATAATGATCTTAATATGAGACAACTTTCCTTCATCCTTTATGGTAGTTAGAGTGTCAATTTGGGCTCTTATGGCATCTAGTCTATCAGCATGACTATTCTGCTCCCTTGGGACTGATTGAATATTAAATACATTAAAGTCTTCAAGAATATCCCATACTTGATGCATTTATGACTTAATCAAAGGGTTCTTGGTATAAACCACCTTCCTCACCTGTGCACAACCAACTCCCTATCTCTATACAATTGTAAGTTCTTGACCAATTTTCTCCTTTCCCATTGAAGGCCATGAATCAAACCTTCATACTTAGCCACATTATAAGTGAAACTGAAATTAAATATATATGAAGCATAATATTGTTGTTTGGATGGGGAGACCAACATAACACCAACCCTTGCACCAAATTTTCTTCTTGAACCATTAAAAAACATCTTCCATAGTTCATCTTCACCCTCTTCCTTGGCAAGTAGAGGTGTCTAAATTATTTCTTCATGCATACAATATGTTCATATATTAGTTTCCTCTATAAGAACATAAGGATCATAATCATAAGTATTAGTACCATATTCATCAAGAAACAAATCTACAATGCCCTCAAGCTTGGAAAAAGTGTCATCTTCCATAATAGAATCCTTTTCTTCATGAATGACATAATTAAAATTAGAACTTGTCTTAATGTAAGGTTTGATATGAAACCTTGCATCCTAATTATCACCTTAGTCCCATATCTTTTTATGAAATCCAAGAAAGACTAGTAAGCTAAGAGATATCCACCTATCTTGGCTATAAAATCCCTTGATAGGTAGATTGCAAAGTGGGCTAGGAGATCAACCACAACTATGTCCTACAGGATAGGAAAAATGGGATAACCATGTAAGAACACCTTTAAGCCTTTGATCAATCCTATGGTTTTGGCAGGGGTACCATCTAGATGGAGAACTCCTTAACTATGAGGCTCATACTTCAAGCCTAATTTTTCAACTAGTACTTTGGGCATGACCAAAGTTAAAGCTTCACTATCCACTATGTAATTATGGACCAGCTTGTCACCTATTATAAGAGTGAAATAGAATGGTGGATGTTTCTCAACCCTAGCAGATCATTCAACAATGGTAATATGGAATTTTTAAGGAAAACATGACTTTGACTTTGATTAGAAGGTGATACAATAGAAGCGATAGTAGATAACTTATTTTGGAGGAGTTCCTTCTAACCAGGCATATGTAAAACATCTCAAAGGGAAATGGATGTTTTAGTACTCTTTAAAGACTCCAAAATGTTTAAAGAAGATATACCTAATTTATCTTAGGCTCTTGTAGGTAGATAAACACTTAGAACTTGAGGGATAAAAACACTTTTTATAGTCCTTATGACATCCTAACTTATTGGAAGTATGAAAGCCTTTAGAGCTTTCACAAAAACCTTCAAAACTATCACACTTGTAGTTGCACCTTGTTTCATTATAGGGTGACTAGAGGAGTCTATGGGCATGTTGTTGTTATTTCCTAGAGCCCTCTTATTGGCCATTGTATTGTCTACAATAAAGGCTCCTTGGTTTAGCATAAAAGTGCCTTCAATCAAGAAATTCATAAAGATTTTTGTTGATGCTTAAAATTGCACTGTTTCCAACACCAACATGGGAAGTTTTAGGAATGTGGGACTTGCGACTTGAAATAGCCTCCAGATTTTAAAGAAGATGGCTCTTCTTTATCTCAAATGTATTGTGGGAAAAAGGGATAAAAATTAAATGGAATCACCAATGCAATGAAAGAAAATTTAACTATGATGATGCACCTGAGTATGATTCATTCCTTAATACTAAGCACAATGAAGCTATCTTTAGGATTCAATTACATTAAAGAGCAAAAAATGCATGAACAATGTAAAAGATGGAAATAAATAGAATCAAAGGCTCAAAACTTAGATGATTTTGAAATAATGCAAAAAATATCAACAAAGGCACATAACTCAGTCTTCTTATTAATTTTCCAGTTACATAAAAGGCACTGATACATGCACAGTTATATAAACTTTCTAAATTAAGAAAATAGAACAAAGGCAAATGATATTACTGGCCACAACAAGAAAGTCTCAAAAACTTCTTGTAAATCTCTGATAACAAGAAAATTATCTCCCTTTCCTTCCCCTTTTTTTCTCTCCTACAATTTGAACCCATATTTATAGCATAGGACTGGCTCAAGATTGCCCTCATGATTAAATCCCAACGGTCTAACCGAACTAGAACTTAACTGAAAGTGTTTGACAGAAGATATCTTTTAGTTCTGAAACTATTAGCCTCTCTACAAGGTTGTTGGCTAAAATAGATACATGTGGAATTTCCCACTGTGAAATAGGTGAGGACACTTGGTAGCATCCACTAGTATTTGCGACTATAAACCCTAAGGAAAATAACATATCTCGTACACTTTACTTGAAATTCCTTCATCTTTATAGGAAAAACAAGAACTTAGCACGTGGCACTTTTTACTGCTTTGAAAAATAAAACCCTTGAGATAGATGGTAGCATCCACCTGCCTCACTTGAAAACCATCTCATTATTCAGGAGGCACCAGAAAATGACACTTGGCAGCTTTTATGGCACTTACAGAAGATGCACGACACTTTCCACATAACTTATACTCTTTATTGTGTCTTTGTATTGGGAGTGCTCCATCTTTGACATCTGGCATAGTCTGTTGCTTTGAAACTTTCTCAACTTATATAAAATGGGACCCACAACACTTCTTTCCTGAGCAGCTTCAAAAGGGGAACAAGGATACGTGGTGCTTTCCGCTAATCTTAACAAGTGACACATTGCAACTTTTGCTTGTCTATAGAAGCTTCAGATACCTTTTGAGAGTCCTATGGAAGATGACACATGGAAGCTTCAAATAAACTTTAGAAACACTATAGAAACATTTAGGACTCATTTAGATTCACATGGATGATGACACTTGGCATGCTCTACTTAATTCATCAACTCACTTGAGACCCACCATAGTCCTTTCTCAACAATGAAACAAAAGGAAGAAAATATGGATGTCAACACTTGGCGGTCTCCATAGATATTACAAGGGACATGTGGCACTTTCCACGTAACTTAGAGAGACATATTAAAACCTTCCATAGTTTCCACTTGGCATCTTCCATGCACACTAAGACAAACTTATTGAAAGAAGCTTTTGAAAGTTATAAGAAACTAAAATGTGGATGCTGACACTTATCATGCTCTGTGGGTATATAGCAGGACACATGGCTCCATCCTCATTACTTAGAGAAATTATAATGTGTCCTGGCTGATGACACTTTCCATGTTCCATGTGACTCTAAGACTTAGACAAAACTTAGGTAAAACAAAAACTTACACCCATGCTCTGTGTCAAAACCTTCACTACCAAAACTAAAATGTGTATGGATAAAATTGGAGCGCACAACTAAAACTTAAAACAAAATGTAGAGCATTTTACTCTATAGTTCTTAGTGACCTTGAGGAATTTTGAGCCTACTCAAAAAAGAATCCAAAGAATATATAAAAAATATGGCAAAAATCACAAATTCTGTAAGGCCGTCTGATAAATAGACCATTTGGCATCAGATAGTCCCTATTTATTTTGCAAATCTTGGAAGGCTAAATCAAGGTTGATGATGTCCTTGTGTGAAAAACTCTACAAAACATGAACTGTAGTCTTCAATTGAAAATAAAGATGGGCCATGGGGATCAAGACAACTTCCACTTTTGGCACTGATGAAGCATCTGTTAAACCCTAGAAAATTGATTGATCATCAACATTCACACAGTGTTGCTATCAAGAAAAGGGGAGGGAAGACCCAATTACACCAGATATTTAATATACTTCTTCATGTCTTTTACTCCCTCTTTTACCACATCTAGTAGCTCTTTGCAATTAATTGCTGTAGAGTTGCAACTGAGAACTTCATTCACCCTTTTTGTAGAAATCATTTTATCACTAACCCCTGCTGCTAATAATGTTTCATCAATTGTGTCATATAGCTTTTTCAGTAGCATTTGAGAATTAGACACTCTCAAAGAGATTGGATAGAGTGGCTTGGACTGAAGTCTCCACCTTTGCACACAATTTCTATGCATTTAGTAGGAAATTTAGAGAGGGTCTAAGCTGAGTAATCTCCTCAGAGATTATTTTCCATACTAATACATATAGCTCCTTGACTAGGTTCAAAACTCCTACATTTTTTGGCCTATTATCCAACTCAAGTGTTAATTGTTTTGTTATTTGTTGCTTATCTTGAAGTTGGGCCTATATGGTGGCAGTATTGTTTTGCTCATTTAGCAGCTTTTGCTAGAACTGAGTGACTTATTACAGGTTTTCCTGACATTTTTTCTATAGTGTTTCCTTTTCCTGCCTTAGGGCTGTGACTGTAGCTCTCTCATGTGTTAGCTCTTCTTTCGAAGAAGTATTTAGCGCTTGAATATCCTAGTGAATCTAATAATAAATAGTATCTTACAACTATTTGTTGAGACTCTCTATTTCATCATTCTTTATTTTGATTTTTGTAGCCAGATTGCTACCATTTGCTTTCTCTTGAGCCAGATTAGCATCCATCTTCTGTAGCTTCTTTGATACTTTAAAATAATAAATAGCTATAGTATAAGTGGTTTTATTTAGTAGCTCAACCCTATCCTATGGTCTAAAAATTGACATATCCATAGCCACTGCACTCACTGTATAATATTGAGGTTGCATCTACTCATTTGGCCTAACTACATTAGGTGACAAATGAGTCACAGTTAGCTACTGTTGGATTGGGTCAAATAGTGACCTCATGTGTGGTGAAGCTAGAGCTTTATTATATTTCTTTCTCTTTTTCTCCATCTGGGCTTCCCTAACCTTCTTAGTAGTGTTTGCTTGAGCTTGGAAGGTAGAGGGAGAGGCAATACACCCACTCGCAAAAGGATAACCCTATGGCAATCCATAGGGAATAGCTAAATGTTGGGTAGGGGGAATCTAGGGAGGTATTCTCTTTGGGATAGAGGGGGAAAAGGGAGGCAATGATGTGTCTTGTGATGACATGGCTTGAGTAGTAATAGGTGAGGAAAATTGGGAAATTGACACAACAAAGGTGGCAGGGGATAATATTTGGCCAGTTGGGATTGCCACCCCTATAAAAGAAGAAAAAGATTGAGAAGAAGAAGGAGAAATAGCATGTACCTTAGGAGCAATATATGTACTCAGTGGTTGATGATGTGAGGGCTCTACCTCCTCATCTAAATCAAGTTGATGTTTTAGCTTCTTATATTTCCTTGGCCTTTTTTCTTCTTTTTGTGCTTCCTTCTCTTCAATGTTTACCACTATTGCTAGTGGTGATTGCACAAAACTGGGAACCCCAAAGGTTGACACTAATGAAGAAGCTCTAGGTGGTCAGGATACCACATTATTTTGTTTTTCTATAGTAGCTGTAGATGAGGTTTGTCTTGGGGCCTGCACTGTATGAGTGGATTCTGCTTCCCCCTCTGACTCTCCACCTTGTGTCTACAGTTTGCTTATATTAGGGCTAGAGATAGGAGACAAATGCCATTCATCCTATATTGCCTCCCATTTCTCACATGTGTTTACATTACCAAAATAGTGAGTTAGCTCAGAAATCTCATGCCTATACTTCTAATAGGCTTCTATTTTCTCAAGTTTCCATTATTTGTTCTTCAATACCCTTTTTAAACTAGAAGTCATTCTAGTTTTAGGGTCAAAAACCTTTTCCTTAACATAAAAGGTCTCCCATGGCTTGGCCCCATAAAAGGGCAAATATGTCAATTCTACATACAAATCAAGAATATCTTCCTTAGGGTTTCTTCTATCTTCCCAAAATGGATGGACCTCATGTGCAATTTTAGCACTAACCTTGTTATTCTTGACCCATAAGGTTATGAAATTACTTGGGTCATCTCTCCATTTATATTTAATCAGAAAGAAACCCAGGATAACTAGCTTCCTTAGCAACAAGTGCTCAGCATATTTAACCTCTAGGGCCATGTTTTTATTTACCCATGGAATATCATACATTTTCTTTTTCTTCTTCCCAGTGCCATAGTCATTATCAACCATAGACACTTGCCGAGTGACCTCTAAGAATGCTAACCTAGAAGTCAAAATCTTGGGTAGCAACACTGGTTCTCCATTAAAACCATGGACTCTTATGATGAAATGATGAGATCCAAAAAAGTAGTCATAGGGAATAGTGAAATTTGTCATGAGGCCTCTGACACTTGGAGTTAATCTATT
This sequence comes from Torreya grandis, assembly GCA_037957365.1. Lineage (NCBI taxonomy): Eukaryota > Viridiplantae > Streptophyta > Pinopsida > Cupressales > Taxaceae > Torreya > Torreya grandis. Next base: position 1,989,591 of record JARHVA010001861.1, read on the forward strand.
TTCAATAGGCTCTGGGCTTAGGTGAGAAAAGGCAGGGACAATAAAATGTTCCCAAAATTCATATGGGTTAGACATTTTGGATAAGATATGTGTCCATGTAGACATAGGAATGGTCCTATTATGACCGAAAATTAGATCATACATGTTCAGATGCATATATTATGAAAATATAACAGAGTTTTGATATAATATGAGGTGAAATAGATAAGAATAATACTTAAAAAATCCTTTAGATTTCAAGTTAGTGAGTTAGTCAACCATTGAATATGCAATCTGCTCTGAGAAGTCTAGCTGATACTCTTGAGACTTGTCTACAGTTTTTAATTCGAAGAGAATGGCCATTTGTCAATCATAGATAGTTATGTCCTCCATTCCAAAAATAAATGCCATCATGGATAGTGCCTTTTGACTAGCATGCAAAAATTGTGCCCTTCCTATTGGAAGCACTGGCACAATGGTATCATCATCCCCTAATTACAATTTTGATCTGAGAAACCTCAATTGATTATTAATGTTTGCCCACATTTTTTGCATTTTGGCAATGGTGGGAAATGTGGCTATTTTATCATGATATAGGGCCAACATGTTCCTAATGGCCTTTAGTATAATTTTCACCATGAATTGACCCTATTTTATGGTGTTCAAAGGTGCATGAAACAATATTTCACACATTTCAACTAAGTTAGGGCACAAATGTACACTTAGGACAATGAATTGTGCCAATTGAAAAGTCCATATCCTCATCCCAAATGTTTCTAATTGTCTATCCTTGGCCCTCTAGATACATCTTTGGTGTGCCCCTTCTCACAGAGCTTTCCCAGACATTTGAAGGGTTGGGTCCATGATTCCATTTGCAAAATCCTTCACTTTTGTTGGGTCGATGGCATAACCAACTTCGGGGACTCTAGTCCTTGGATAGGTCCTTAAGGGTTGTGCAGGGGCCAAAGCATATGATTTGTTGGTGAGAAGCTTATCAATGGATTCATAAATCCTAAACCCCTATTGTGAAGACTATGCCTCCTCTATACCAATTTCTATACTGGGAATTAGTGAACTTATGTAACAAGTATGGAAGCTTTGCAATAGGGAAGGCACTTTTACTATGCAGGTTTTGCTAGTAGACGTAGGAATGTATGAGACATAGTTAAGCCTTAACTCTTTTTATTATGGTATTTAATGACACATCAAGTCTCATAAATGGCATTAAAACCAAAAAAATGTTAGTAAATCTTATTAAATCTGTGTGGGACAGCGTGTTAGACACATCATAAAAGTGGTTGTGTAAAGGTATCTTGGGCAATTTTAGGGATTTGAGAGAGATTTAGTGAATGTAAGAGTTTTGAAAATTTTTAAAAGACTTTTAGCCATGGCCATGTGTTCATAGAACAATTATTAAAAGAAAGAGTGGGAAAAAAAAATGGGAAAACAGGGCAATAAGGAAAGGGAAACTATTTAACTATAATAAACAGAAAATACTGCTTAAATAAAATGTTTCAGGTAGATCCCATTCATAAGAATTTCTTCAAGTTTTCCCTCCATCATTTCAAGCTCAAATGAATTTTTTTGTTTACATGTACAAATCTTATAGGGGCCAGTCCATAATGGCTCAAATTTAGTGTGTCGACCCAGCTTGGCAACTCTTGCATCCCATTTCAAAACAACTAAGCCTACTTCAAAATGGGGGTTTGAAGTCATCTTATCAAAGTAGTATTTGATTATTTTCTAATATTTAATTAATGATTCATGTGTTGTATCCCTCTTTTCTTGAACTTCTAGGAGTTTAATAGGTCTGACCTGCATGGGGCCATTCTCCTCAATTTCAATCTATTTTAATAACTAGAGAGCAGGAATATCCAAGCTTATGGGCATTACAGTAGGCTTACCATAGACCAATTCATATGGGGACATCTTTTTCACTTGTTTAAGTTTAATTCTATCAGCCCACAGTGCTATATTAAGCACTTTATGCCACTCTTTGTGATGATCATCCCCTATTCTCTTAATAAGTCTAATCAAGTTCTTGTTGGTTGATTCTGCCAAACCATTACCCTGAGGGTAATAATTTTAGGAAGTTTTTAGATAGATTCCATACTTTAGTGCAAATTCAGATATTTTTGCCCCTAAAAATGCCTTAGCATTATCTAAAATTATGGTACGAGGAGGTCTAAAGTGAGTAGTGATATCCCCCAAAAAGTCTAAGATCACCTTTTCTATTGCTTCTTTGAGTGGCACTACCTCACTCCATCTGGTAAAATAATATATGGTAGTTAGAGTCCATTTATGTCCCATACTCAACACTAGATTGATCATTCTAATGAAGTCAAGACCCCATTGAGAAAAGGGTTCATCAACAATTATAGGACTAAGGGGCATTATTGCATTCCTTCTCTTCCCCACATAATATTGACAAGATTGGCACTTTTTGACCAGTTGATAACAGTCTAAAAATAAAGTGGGCCAAAAATAACCTACCTGACTTATATTTATAACTATGGTTCTTGTAAAAAAATATTCACCTGAGACTCCATGGTGCATTTCATGTAGTATTTTCTAAGCCTCATCTTTCTCTATGCATCTTAAAAGTATGCCATTAGTATTTCTTATGAAAATAACTTGGTCAATTAAAACAAAATGGACCCCTTACTACCTATAGTATCTCCTCTTATCTTGAGAGAGCTCTTTTGGGAAAATCCCATTTTTTATAAAATAGATTGTGTTTTTGACGTAGGAGTTCTAATCAATTTCTTGTATCCTCAATACATTTTCCTTTTCTGTTTCTTCAGTTATCATCTTTTCCATATCTTGAGCCATGTATTGGCACAACCCCCTACCTCTAACCAGCTTAGTGGGTTTGACCTCTACATCATACTCAAGGATATTTGTTATCCAGTTTGCTCTTTTTTTAGTAATTTCACCTTCCATAGTGTATTCTCTAACACTAAGATGAGCCACAAGTATCATAATCTTATTTCCTGATACCATATGCCTAAATTTCTTGAGGGATTTTACCATAGCATATGTCTGTTTCTCCACAAAGTTTTTTATCTTCATACTCCCTAAGAGACTTTGAGAAAAAGGCTATTGGGTGTTCTCCCTCTTGTTGATCATCTTTCTGTGGTAGGACCACAACAACACTGAACTCTCCTCCATAAACATACATTATAAAAGACTTAGAAATTTCTGGGTTACTAAGTACTGGGGATATTGAAATTGCTTTCTTGACCTCCTCAAAATATTGTCTTCCTTCTATAGTCCACTTGAACACTAGGTATTTCTTCAACAAGAGTGTCACTAGTCTCATTAGGTCTACAAAGTCTTATATGAACCGGCTGACAAAATTAATCTTTCTTAAAAAAGACTGAACTGCCTTCTTATTTACTAGTAGGGGCAAGTTTATTATGGTTGTGACCCTCTCTAGATCTATATAGACTCCTTATTTAGATACTATATGTCCCAGTAGTTTGCCTTGAGGTACTGCAAAGATACACTTACTAAAAATAGATTCTAGATGATAAAAATGATCAACAACATTCTTGGAAAAAATAGTGAGATCATCAAGATAAATTAGAATAATTTTATTTATGAGTTCTAAAAATGCTACATCCATTTCTCTTTAAAAAGTGGCTCCAACATTTATCAGGCCAAATGGCATCTTGGAATATGCAAACATTCCCCATTTGGTAGTAAATGTAGTCTTGTGTTGGTCTTCATTAGCCAAGTAAATCTAATCATATCCAGAGAAACCATCTAGCAAGGAAAATCTCTCTGATCTAGCCATAGTCTATAAAATTTGTTCCATAGAGGGTAGGGGATAGTGATCTTTCAGATATTCTCTATTTAGGTCTCTAAAATCCACATAGATCCTTATGTCACCATTCTTGTTTTTGACTGGTACTAGATTGGATACCCAAGTTGAGTGTTTCATTGGAAAAAATATTTTAGATTCTAAGAGTTTTTGCAACTCATCCACCATTAGAGTTTCAATCCTTGGATTCAGTAGCCTCTGCTTCTGTCTGACTGGCTTAGATCCTTCAGTCAGTTCTATGGTGTGTTGAATGATGTCTCTATTATAGCCATGAAGGTCTTCATAGGTCTAGGCTATTACTCTATCATATCTTTCACACAAGTCAATTAGTCTTTCCCTTTCTTCTTGGGTTTTGGAATTTCCAATCTTTAGTTTTCTCCCTTCACTCACTTCTATCTCAGAATAATCTACTTTATTTACTTGAAACCTTTTCTTCTCTAGGCTTACATATTCTAGATCAAATAGGTTTTCTAAATTAATCAAGCCTTTGGGAAGCTTATTGGTATTTAATTGAATAATTTGGTCTCCATATGCTTCTTTAATTTTGGGTTGAAATTGATCAGAAAATTCCCCTGACTGTTGCAAAAATGAGAGTACCTAAAAATCATTTTCAAAGACTTGCCAATTTTCATCATTGTCTGGGATAGTTTGCCTTACTATAACTTTGACTGACTCATTGTTGACTAATAGATAAGCTTCTGGGTCAAACTATGAGCCAATCTATGCCATCTTATCTACTTTAGAATTTTGGGTTCTAAGAACTACTTCAATACTGAAAGTTTCAAAATCATCTATTAAGTCCCAAATTTTGTGTCTATAGGATCTCATCCTTACATTTTTGGCCATTGCCTTTTCTCTGATTTGTTTCATCACTAGTTCTAAATCCCCTTTTACTATTAGATTCTTTACTCCCTTTTTATTAGCTAACATGAGCCCATGTAATAAGGATTCATATTCAACATCATTATTAGTATAGGCAAATTGGAAATGGATACCTCTTAAAAATTTGTCACCATTTGGAGCAACAAGACAAATTCCTGCTCTAGCACCATTTTTACTTCTAGCCCCATCAAAATTTAAGGTCCATATTTCTTAGTCATTTTTAGATTCTTGAGTGTTTGGCATTTCTTCCCTTAAAACATTTGGGATTTCATGGTCTTCATCAAATATGACATAAGTGCCCAGACCAATAGAGTCATAATTTCCATATGGGTCACTTTGCATCATAGTTAACAACTGGTTATTTTTCTCCTCTTGGTCATGTTCAATCCAGTCACATAACTCTTCAACAAAGACCCTTTCTTCCTTATTCAACATAGCATGAGCTACCTCTAATTTTGGGGTTGGTTCATTGGTGATGTGATCCTTAGATTGTGACTCAGATAGTATTTTCATTTTTGTACCATATTTGGTTCTTAGGATGAGGTGAGACCAATCAAGTGACATATAACCTCCTATCTTGGTTGTGAAATCTCTAGATAAACATAGGCCAAATACAGGGGGTATATCAATGACTTCCACATCCTAATTGACAATTATATTAGGGCAAGTATACAATTGCAATGGGAGTTTTTTAATGTTCCCTATTGTTTGCACTAATTTTCCATCCAGCTGCATAACTCCTCTAGTAAGTGGCTCATACTTTATTTTTAAAGCATCTGCTATTTGTTTAGGAATTACTATAGTACTAACCCCTAAGTATATCATTACATTATGTAATAGTTTCTTTCCAACTATCAAAGTCAAATAAAAGGGCTCTAGTTTGGATTTACTTGCCTCTAGTGTATTGTTCAAAAGGGCTGTTGTCTACAGAGGAACTGTGTCTTTGAGATTTTCCTTATCAACAGGTCCTCCTTTGGTACCAGTATGTTTAGGCACTTCTTGGCCCTACAGAGCTTCTTGCAATAGTATCTTTTTATCAAGAATAGCTAACATGTCCTATATTGACACATGTGCTAGGGTCCTCTTCAGTTGAACCACCACATTCACTGGTCCTAGTGTTTGGGTTCTTAGATAATAAGGGTACCTTGCTTTTTCTTAAACTTATCCAAAAATTACTTGGTTCTGCACCGGCTGAGGTATTTCTGGTCTAGTAGTTGTGTTTTGATGACCTTGAGATAGAGGAATCCCCATAATTTCATTATTTGTGACTTTAGGCTATTTCATCATCCTTCTCTTGGCTCTAGTGTAGTAATCTGATTGTACCAATGGATTTTTGGAAGTAGAAGCTGCATTTAAGAGACTGACTCTTCGTCTTCAACCCATGAAAACAAAGCATGCTCAGGGGATATTTCTTCTTCTTGATGTAAGGATATCCTTTGCATCTGAGCCACCAGGACTAAATTTTTCATACTAGGGGATTGGTAGGGTTGAGTGTCAGAAGTATTTTCAAATTGTCCATCCATTCTTCTTTGCTCTGCTATATTTTACTGTAGATTACCCCTGGGATAGTCTCTGGGCATATGAGCATTATTACAAGGGAAACACCAAGCATTGGTGCCATCTACATAATTATTCTACCCTAGAAAAATCTCCCTATTTGGATTAGGGGGAACAGTCTGTGAAGGTGTAGAGACTGTAACTAATTGGTTTGATGGCTGAGGGTTAGTTTGCCTTTAATGACCCTACTACTGATTTGGTTTTGGTGGAGGTCTATTTCCTTGGTATCCTTAATATTTGGGTCTAGGATAAGGATTATTATATCTTTTTAGGTTAATTATCTCATTAGAAAATGTCCTTAATATTTTCTTGACATCATCCATCTCAGCTGACTGGACAGGGACAAGTTCTTTAGTAGGTTGTTGAGGAAATGTATACATAGACACAGGGAGGCTATGTGGTTAGGGGATTCTTGAGGCAAAGGTAAGGTAATCTCTAGAAACATGGGCATCAGAGGCCTTGGGGGTAACTTTCCAGTATCTATTAAGTTATTTTTAGCTCTGAATGCATAGTCATAGGCTTCTGGCAGAGTCTAACCTCCAAGTGACTGAATCATTACTGATATATCTAAATTTAAGGTTTTAAGATAAAATACTATATCCATACCCGGTAATGGTCTTGCTGTAATAGGAATTCTTTCCCAAGTCTTTTGAAATCTTGAATTGAAATCAGTCATTGCTTCTTGTGGTGCCCTTTTTATAGTAATCAATTGTTGCAACAAAGAAGATTTATCACCCTTTTCTTCAAATCTTGTAAATAAAGCATCTCTAAGCTAATCCAATGTAGATATTGTATTTGGGGTCAAAGATCTATACCAGTCCAGAGGCTTCCCCTTAAAAGAAGCTGCTAACAGTCTTATAGCCACATTTTACTATGTGATCACATGTATTGAACATACATTAGACACATCATTTAGATGTTCTTCAAGTGTTTTAAAATCTTCCCCACTAAATTTGGGTAGAGCTTTCAGGGCATTTACTGGAATAGGATCCCAAATGGCTGGTGGTACTGGGAGAATTAGAGGACTACCAGTGTTCCAATTTGCATAATTCCTTGGGGCTATAGGTGCTCCCATGTTTGCTCTTGGTGTTGTTGTAAACTGATTGGCCCTTCTTATTGAATTAGTTATTAATGGTGGTTAAAGAATACCTATGTTCATAGCAGATTGAGCTCTTGTTACTGGTCCATAACTCTGACTCCTTTTAGCTCTCTGGTTCATATAGTCTTGAAAGAAACTTCAAGAGATTTTCCCAACAGGTGTTCTAAAAATTGTTGATGCTTAAAATTGCACTGTTTCCAACACCAACATGGGAAGTTTTAGGAATGTGGGACTTGCAACTAAAATGACCTCTAGATTTTAAATAAGTTGGCTCTTCTTTATCTCAAATGTATTGTGGGAAAAAGGGATAAAAATTAAATGGAATCACCAATGTAATAAAAGAAAATTTAACTATGGAAATGTGCCTGAGTATGATTCATTCCTTAATACTAAGCACAATGAAGTTATCTTTAGGATTCAATTACATTAAAGAGCAAACAATACATGATCAATGTAAAAGATGAAAACAAATAGAATCAAAGACTCACAACCTAGACAATTTTGCAATAACATAGAAAATATCAACAAAGGCATAGAACTCAGTCTTCTTATTAATTTTCCAATCATATAAAAGGCACTGATACATGCATAGTTATATAAACTTTATGAATTAAGAAAATAAAACAAAGGCAAATGATATTACTGGCCACAACAAGAAAATCTCAAAAAATTCTTGTAAATCTTTGATAACAAGAAAATTCTCTCCTTTTCCTTCCCCTTTTTTTTCTCTCCTACAATTTGAACCCATATTTATAGCATAGAACTAGCTCAAGATTTCCTACACAATCAAATCCCAATGGTCTAACCAAACTAGAACTTAATTGGAAGTGTCTGATAGAAGATATCTTTTAGATCTGAATCTATTAGCTTCTCTATAAGTTCGTTGGCTGAAACAAATACATGTGGCATTTCCCATTGTGAAATAGGTGAGGACACTTGGCAGCATACGCTAGTCTTTGAGACTATAAACCCTAAGTAAAATAACATAGCTCGCACACTTTACTTGAAATTCCTTCATCTTTCTAGGAAAAACAAGAACTTAGCACGAGGCACTTTATACTACTTTTAGAAACAAAACCCTTGAGACAAATGGAAACATCCACTTGCCTCACTTGAAAACCATCTCATTATTTAGGAGGCACCAAAAGTGACACTTGGTAGCTTCTATGGCACTTACAGAAGACACACAACACTTTTTGTGTAACTTATACTCTTTACTATGTCTTTGTATTGGAAGTGATCCATCTTTGACATCTGTCACAGTCTACTATTTTGAAACTTTATCAACTTATAGAAAATGGGACCCAAAACACTTCTTGCTTGAGCAACTTCAAAAAGGGAATAGGGATAGGTGGCACTTTCCACTGATCTTAACAAGTGACACATGGTGGCTTCTGCTTGTCTATAGAAGCTTTACATACCTTTTGAGAGTCCTACGGAAGATGACACATGGTGGCTTTCATTGAACTTTAGAAAAAATATAGAAAAATTTGGGACTCATTTATATTCACATGGACAATGACACTTGGCATGCTTCGCTTACTTTAGCAACTCACCCAGGACCCACCACAGTCCTTTCTCAATAATGAAACAAAAGGAATAAACTGTGGATGTCGACACTTAGAGGTCTCCATAGATATTACAAGGGACACGTGATGCTTTCTGTGTAACTTAGAGAAACATATTAAAACCTTCCATAGTTGCCACTTGGCATCTTTTTCACACACTAAGACAAGATTATTGAAAGAATCTTTTGAAACTTATAAGAAACTGAAATGTGGATGCTGACACTTATCATGCTCTATGGGTATATAATAGGACACATGGCTCCATCTACATTACTTAGAGAAATTATATTGTGTCCCAGTTGATGACACTTGGCATTTTCTATGCAACTCTAAGACTTAGACAAAACTTAGGCAAAATGAAGACCTATGCCCATGCTCTATGTCAAAACCTTCACTGCCAAAATGAAAATGCATAAGGACAAAATTGGATCACAAAACTAAAACTTAAAAAAAAATGTTGAGTATTTTACTCTTTCTCCTTGACGTTACCAACCCTTATTATCTTGCATCATCACCTCATCTTCACTTGATAGGAGGGGAGTGACTACCCCTTGAGACAGCAAAGCTTTCTCTCTATTTTGATTGTCATCCATGTATTGGTCATGCTCCTAATCTTCTTCTTGTACCAAATTAATATGGACTAATACCATCTCTTTAATATTGGTGGTAGAATTAGGATTGTGTGTATTAGTAGGCCTATTGGGATTGGGTTTCCATTGGCCTCTCCCTCTTCTATATTGTTGACCATACTATTATTTATATGGGTAAGATTTATAATAAGCATCCTGTTGTACACTATCTTATCTATCATGAAAATCTAAGGCCAGAACTTGGCTTTTAAATAAACATTATTTTTTACTTCCTTAGGAGCCACCTTAGTTTTGATATTGGCATTAGGAACTTGGGCTACATTTAGAGTGTTAGCCAATGTATGAGACAAAGGAGGCATAAACAATTTAGGAAATAGTCTTCTAGTTTGTATAAGATTATTTTCAGCTTTGATAAAAATCTCATATGCTTTAGGAAAGGTGGATCCTCCCATAGATTGAAGCATAATAGTGATTTTAGTCTCAATGGCTCTCAAGTAAGTGGGAAACACAAAACTAGTAGGTGGTCTCATAGGGGAGGAAACCTATGCCAAGTCTTCTAAAATATTTCATTGAAGTTATGCATTGTTTTTTTGGGTCTCCTCTTTATTAAATTGCATTGATGTATGAGATAAGCATGGTCACTTTCATTCCCAAATCTAGAAGACAAAAATACTCCAAACTCATCCCATGTTGAGATGCATCCAACTTATAGAGTTTAATACCAATCAAGAGCCTTCCCTTTAAGGGATATGGAAAGAATCCTAACAACAATGTTCTCTAAAATGATGTTTTGAAAACTAAAAAAATTAGAGATATCTCTAATAGTGCTCGCTTGGTGTGATATGACTCTCACCATTGAATGTGGCCACACATTTGATGGCATTAGGAGGGATGGCATCATAATCATGAAGCTCGATTAGATTATCAATGTTGAAGGTAGATAAATCGTGATGTCTATCCATGTCTTCTTCAATATTTTCAACTTATTTAACCTCTTCCTCTTCTTCCTCTCTAGAAAGATCTACCCATTCTTCAAAAGGTAGATTAGGTTGTGGATACTAAATTGTAAGAGGGATCTAAGGCTAAATGGGTGGATTAATAGGATATGATGGTCTAACAGAGGATGACCTAGTGAAGACCATGAATTATGGAGGGTAAGATTATAACAAATATGGTCTTGAGACTATATTTACTTTGAGGAGTCATTCAATGCTGAGTAGCACACCACTTTGTAGTTGGTGTTGTCAAAACCAACATTCACCTTGACAAGTTGTCTTTAAAGACAATGGAGTCCAACTAAGCATGCTAAAACTATTATCACCAAATATTACACCCTAGAAGAGGGTGTTCAATCCTCTTCCATATTTGGGCAACATGGGAACACTTCCAGGTATGCGGATGTACCTATAGTGGAAGTGACCCTCTAGGAATAGGGCTAGCTCCCTAAATATATGATGTAATGTTTGTCACTTAATATACTACTTATTAATGGGAAAAAGAGTTAAAAAAGGATTAAATTGAACCTAATATAAAAAAGGTGATGCACCAAGAATATATTTCACATGACCATCATATTTATACCACACCAAAATAGAAAATATAGACTAGTCTCTAAGTTTTAATAGATTCTAACATGAGTATTTCGATATAGAGGCAAAATGTGAGTAGAAAAACAAGGTAAATGAAATAGAGTGTAGATTACACACTCGAAGGACAATTTTACACTTGAAAATATTTACAAACTAGACTACACTCTATATAACCTATTATATTAAGAACTCTTACTCAGACATGAAATGATAAGGGAAGGAAGGATAGAGAGTTATCACTTCTCATCACCATACATCACTTTCAAACTTAGATAATTGTTCAAAACTTAGAAAAAAACTTGTATTAATGTTCAAAGGGAAAATATAACATCAGTCTAGTAGGGCTTTACCATACATGGTGTGGTTTTATTTTATAATATCTTAAGAGCTATACTTATAGAAGAAAGGCCAAAAGAGAAAGGGGCCCTTGGTTCTCAAAATGGGAATCAATCCATTCAATGTTTTAACCATAGTTATAGCTACTTCCACAAATTATGCTCCTTAGGCCATTTGATTGATCCCCATCACTTTTAACCACTACACAATTACAATATTCCCTCTTTGTTCCTTCTTGGTAGTTTCAACAGTGGAATCAAGCATTCCCATTGGGTTTAAGCATCCATTTGGCTAGAATAACTAGATCAATATATTAGGGCTTTATCTTAATACATACCCAAGAGGGGAGAAAGATCACTCTCACATAGTTGGCTTTGGCAATGGCCATTAAATTCTATGTGTTTTACTCTATAGGTCCTCAATGGTGTTGTCTAATCCCAAAATATCTACTCCTAGCTCAAACTAAATTATGCTCAATCTCAGATCCATCATGCTTGCTTTCCTTGGTAAAAAATCAACCCTTCAACCTCCATTTAAGTCACTTATCTCCCCTTTGTTCTAATTGGTCATCAAGAACTAGTTCAGATTGTAGATCCCATGACTCATCTTACTCCATTGATTTGCCTATGCATAGATACCTATGAGTCATTGATCTTATGCCAATTGAATGCACTTATTCCACTTATCATACACCCATTTATCCTTGAGATTTAATGACCCTTTAACCTCTCACTCACCATTTATCTTTAATTTAAGATTGATCAAGCACCATTGGATCTATCTAGGGCTACTGACTCTGTCTTTGCCCACACGTCATTAGATTTATATTAAGTTTCTATGATATTATCACTTGGTTGTACTAAATTAATCCTTGGGAAATTTTAATTTAAATGGCTACTTTCTAGGTCTTAAAATTGACATTCATGCACTTATATGGATCACCATTCCATAGTCCATTTCTTTTAGACCCTTTCATAATTCAATTCTTTTGAGATTCTGTCTCAGCTACTTCCTCTGAAGGAAATTATTTTATTTATATTTAGCTTGAGTAATTTTTTCAAATAAATTATCCAAAAGAATTCATGTCTTTAGTATCTTTGTCTCAGAAACAATGTTCGAAAGAAATCATCTTTCAGGAAAATTGTCTCATATAATTTCCCTTTGCCCTTCAAGATTCTCCTTCGGGCTTTTGACTTGGTCTACCTTGATATAAAAGGATCCTTTGGAGAAGATGTGTAGGACACTTTACTGAGAAAATACCTTTCAAAACCTTTGAAGTTTTCCCTTTTTGAAAGAAAATTACCCTTCAAAAACCTTGAAGTGGACTATTTTGCTAAAGAAAAGTACCTTTCAAAAGAAGTGCATAAGACACTTTGCTCTGAATAATTCTTTCAGACAAAATGTCTAAAAGAATTTTGCCTTAGTCTTTTTATTTAGGAAAAAAGATTCGAAATAAATCTCCTTTTGAGAAAAATTCCTAGAAAAATTTCTTGAATGAATTGTGTCCTTATAATGGCCCTTTGGAAATACCCTTCAAAATTTTTGAATTGGTCCATTTTATGAAAGAAGATATCCTTTGAGAAAATTGAAATGGACCATTTCCTTGAGAAGAGACCCTTCAAGTAAATTTTTTGGGGGTAATTTTATTAAAAAAATACCTTTCAAGATTTATATTTTGGACCAATATCATGAAGACTTTCCCTTTAGAACCTTTGAAAAGTTACCTTTGAGGAAAATACCCTTCAGGGAAAGTATTTTGGATAAAAATTCTAAAATAATTCTCACACTTAGCAAAAAAACCCAAAATATAAAGTCTTAAAATTAAAAAAAACCTTTTACATTTCCTTCAATATTTTTGTATAACATTTCTACTAAAGGAACTCTAAATGCTAACACTTAGCCAAAAGTTGGAAAAGTGTAAACTTAGGCTTCTTTGGATCTATTTCAATAGTTTATCGATACCATGAAAACCTACCTGGATCCCTTCACTTGCAATTTTGAGCCTGCTCATATCCACCTAATCCATGACCTAACTACATTGACCACCATGAAGATATACCACTTGCATAAAATGCCTTTAAAATGGTCCCTTAGACACCAAGTGACACAAGGGCCAAGCTAGACTATAATAAAACTATAATGGCATAAGGAATGACACTAGATGAAATTTAGTAATCCTAATAACATAATAAAAAATCCCTTATATAAAAATTTGGCTATAGGGAGTTGATCCATTTTAGCCTATGGGGAAAAAATGGTCAACTCCTTTACCTACCTATCTAAAAACATATCAGCCAACATAGTAATGTTCTATGTTTTTAGATTGTATCTACCATCTCAATAAAGTTATGTGTGTTTAAAAACAACCAAACTAATACCATTTCTATATTTTTTAATTAATGGTATGTTACAAATTTATCTTTTGACATATATCATTTTCAATTTTTATTTTTATTTTATCTTCCTAGAAATAATGTTCAAGTAGTTTTTAAACTTATACGAGCTACCATTTAGGGACAAGATTTTTTTTTTTTACTTAAAATATGGTATGAGGAGTACTATCCCAAAATTAAATCCATTATATGACACTATATATATACCTTAATTTCCATGTACCTCACATTATATCATAAATGCCTATGATTTCTATTTTCAAAATTTAGGTTTATTTTTAGACATTTGATTTTGTATTTCACTAATAAGTGGTTATCCAAATTATGTTATTACCATTATGTTCACCAATGTTTCCATGTTCACTATATCTAAGATTCTAAAATTTAGACATTCCCTTTCTTAGTTTACCTACGTATCTAAATTTTCAAAAACAAATAGTTAAATTTTAGCTTGTTTCTCTTATAAACTATATCATCTATCTTGATATCATTATGTTTTTTGTGTCAATTTCATAATCCATATTTATATATTTATATCTATATTCCCAACTATATTATCCAACCTAATCCAATATTATGTGTACCCAATTGCATCAGCCAACTTGATATAGTTTTATGTGTCTTCCTTAATGTATCAACCACCCTGATATAATATAACTTCAAAATCATCCCAATAACTAAATCAACCAACCCGATGTAATATTTTACTATAACCATATTACATTGGCCATCCCAATACAATATTCTATTCCCGACCTTAGTTCCTAGATATTTACACTAGAATAATACAATCTAGCTTTACCATCTCCCTACTAATTGTGTTAACTATCCTAATATAATTTGATTATTAGTTTTATTTCCCAATCATATCAATCTAAATAATACCATTTTTATTTATTTTCATTGTATATCTAGGTATAATTAATATTTTCTCTTCCACTATGGAATAATTTTTGCCCAATCTGAAGAGAAAACTAAATAAGAATTATAGTGATTTAGTAATTCCATGGAACTAATAAATCATAATATAGTCTCCTAAAAGATTCATATGCCTTATATTTTTATCATGAATCAAGACCAATAATCCAAGTGATTTTCATTTGTATTCACCTAGACCTAAAGTTTATGAGCCATATAGCAACCCTAACACTACTATACAAGGTTATTTGCTCCAAAATTATGAGGTGGATGTGGAATGTGATATAGAGTATGCCAATGAAATAATAATATATCTACATGAGCATCTTGAGCATAAGGTCAAGGACCCTATGGTTATCTATCACCTTAATATGGCACCCATGTACAAAATAGTCCCTCCATTGATCCTAATTTTTCTACTGGACCTGGGGTAAGTCAATATGTGACTTCTTTATTTCCCTCTCTATCCATCATGCATAATATTGATATTAACATGGAAAGACTTTCCTTTAGTGGGTTTACTAAAATTTCACATCTTAACACCAATATTAATACCACCTTTAATGAAATACAATAAGATACTCAGTCCTTAAATTCTGATTATGACACTCCTAATATAATCAAATCATATTACAATTAATGATTTAAATTGCTAACTTTAAATCCAATAATAATAATTAGATGATGCAAATGCAAAACAAAATTTTGAAAATGAGGAATCACCTTTGAAAAATTTAAAGGGGAGGGAAAAATCCAAATTCCCCCACCCCCTAAGATATCCTCCCAGTAATATGATTCTACAACCACTACTTCACAATAAATCCATAAAACACCTCTAAAATAAACTGTTTACCTCTCAAATTTTAAGCATCAATATAGATGTCATCACTAATTTGATTACATATAATAGATGATTTGTTCTTTATTTTCACTTGAAATCATTTGGTAATCATTATTAAGATTGGATAAATATCAACACCTTTGCCAATACCAAAATACCAGCCAAAACCTTCTTTGGTGATACTTTAGATTGGTAAAACAAACTCCAAGTCTAACTCCATCTCTAGTTTGGAAGACATAATTAATGCATTGGTTAAGGAATTTTAATATAATGATTTATTTGAAAGCAATCTAGCCCACTTGATCTGTTGTAAGACAATAATGAGACTGACCAAACCTTCATCAAATGTTCAAAAGCCTTAGCCAATAAAGCTGAGTAGAACATGTTAAAATACAACCTCTTCCACTTATTTACCAAAAAATAAATAAAAAATGACAATACATCATCCAAAATCTCTCTCCAAAATCATTGAAAGAAGCCCCCAACTAAGCTAAATGTGAATATAACCTCATAAGACAATTTGAGACTTCCCAACACAAGATTGGGACATGAGTTATCATGAAATATAAATATATAAATGCCATAAATTATGGTGTCTCAAACACTTAAAATTCCTATAGAACCATGAATGTTATTTTACCATGAATCTATGATGAAGTTACCCTTTCCTCACCTATCAATGAAAATCCATTCCAACATCCTCCTCCTCCATAATTCAATAATTATGAAATTAACTAGCCTCTTTCCATTGTTGATATTAGGAAAATCCTTTATAAATCCTCACATATATAGTTCAACTCTTCCCATACCAATTTTCATTGGTATGATCCTGAAATTTTTGTTGGTTCCATGCAAATAGAGGAAATTATAATGAGATTTGAAAACAACTAAAACACCTTGATTTCAAATTCTTACTTGGTCCAAAATTTTATCATGAAGCCATAATAAATAATGACACCATGATTATGATAAGGTATACAAACCTTGTGATTCCAAATTAAAGTTTGATACACTTCACCAAGCTAACACTTACCTTATTATCATTGAAATGAACTTCCAAACCATAGTATAAACCAACAACCTAATAATCAAAATCAACCACTAGTTGCCAATGTTTTTGAAACCAAACTTAACCCACATTCTTCTAATGATGTGAAAAACTTGGTAAAAGGGAAAAAATGAAGTGTGTAGTCTCTTATATCGATCATTATCCTCATGAAACTTTTATTCCTTATCCTAGTTACAAAATAGTTCAAGATAACCCTCCACATCATTTTGTAGACATCGAATCTATGGAATTTATATTTTTTTAGTTTTAGATACACTACCTACACTAAGAAACCTAATAATTTTTTCTTAATTTACAAATATATTAGCTAATATGGTGTAGTTCCGTACATTAAAAACTACATTGGTGAGATTGATTCAATTTATTTCTTCAACCTTTGTGTCAAATATACAATCCACCTAATATAGACTTCTATTTCCAAATCATGTGTAACTATATTTATCAACTTGATACATTTTGATTTATTAGTTAATATAATTATATTATATCATCCATCCTGTATTATCTATTTATACCCTTATTTTATTGTTACTTTATTATCTAGGAGGATACATGCTGAGCCAATGATACCAACCTAGATAATTACACCTAATTATATCCAAAAACATGGGAACACATTTTTTTTGCACTAGTATTATACACATCACAAAAATTGATATATAAATATCCCAATAAATTTCAAAGACTTATATTACACAATTTTTGAATTACCATGCAAATTTTTTATCTTGATGCTTCAAATCAACATTCGTGATCCATAATTCTTTCTCTTGATGATGTATGATCGATATTGATGTAAAATGTCAAGATATTTTTTTACATGAGACTTTTAAAACGTGTAATATAATTATTTATGAACTATGAAACCATGAAATCTATCATTTAAAAGACTCTAATTCCCCCACCTCAAAATTACCACCAATACTCACATAGTCCATCTAAGATGGAGGGAAAACGTCCCTCACTACCAAATCCATCTAGTAGATTAGAGGATATGTGTGACATGATGCCACATGTTCTCCATATTGATTATTACCATTAGGATGCCCCATTCTCTCCTTGTTCCAACATGCTTACTTTTTATTTAGATCTCATATTTTAGGTTGTCTAGCACAACTCTAGAAAGGAGTAGAGGAGACCATGATTGGAGCTAGATATTGGTCGCAACAAGATTTATTAGAAGTTATAGATGATGTATGTAAATATATTTCATGACACCTATGATCAAAAAATTTGTCTTATATCATGTTCTTCATATTTTCA